>JANZXR010000003.1:19424230-19452742 GCA_027575705.1 Erythroxylum echinodendron
TCTATCATCACCATGTTTCCTCCTTGGCTTCATTTTTCTGTTTATTTGATTTTGTAATGTACAAATTGACGTAATGATGAAAATGAAGCAGCCATGGATTGAAGAAATGAAGAGGTAATAATTTCGATGTATCCTTTTGTGTATTGGCATAGTTTAGGTTTTGTGAAAACCAAAATGGTGGTATTTTGTTTCAATGAATCAAGTTTCAGTTTTTATGTAAAAACAAGTGCTGGTTTTTGTTTTAATCAATCAAGTTTCGGTTTTGATAAAAAACAAGGTGCTGGTTTTTGTTTTAATGGAACAATTTTCGGTTTTAATGAAAACAAGTACTGTTTTTATTTTTATGAAAAAGATTCGGATTTATGAAAATCTAGTGCTGGATTTTTTGTTTTCAAAGTAACAAATTCGTTTTTATAAAATACCATTACACATTTTTTACTAAATGGGCCTGATCATGTGAGTGAAGAGTTCGAAGTGGAAGATCCAAGTCTAAGAAGATTATTTCGGGCCTAAAAGCCTTTTAATTTTTTTTTTGTTCTAGGATGGACAATCAAAAGTGGCTTATTAGTTCATGTGATGAATGAATAAATGAATGCAAATAATATGTGATATTATATGATTGCATGTTATTTAGAAAATTGCTAACCCTAGGCTTTGCTATGCATTCATTATGTATGAGATATATAATGAAACAATATAGGATGGTTAATAAATTGCATCTAGACAATATGGTATTTACTAAATCTTAAACACAGAAAAAGATTGAGTGGGAGGACGCCCATATGAGAGTCCATGGTCTCCATGTGATGGCCCATTTGCATGTGGTAAAGTGTTACTCCCCACCGGAGGACATGAATCCTAGATCTTACATGATTTGGGTCTCCTAAAGTATAAGTCTACTCATTGGTAGCAAATGTGACCTCCCACTGAGGCATGGTTTGTAAGTACCTTTAATGGATGAATCAAATGGTTGCACACTCAACATGGTTTATCAATAATCTGCCCACCGTGGCTCTGTTGATAAATGTATGGACTAAATTATAGTGCTTCTCAAAGAGTTAGGCATGGAGATGCTTGGTAGCTTTTTAAGTAGGACAGTCCCAGTTTTTCTTTTAATGGATAAGATGGCCCACTGTCACTTAGTCTGTTATAGATAAAAAAAATAACCGTCGTATAAAGATTTAATTTTTAAGTTTTCTTAAGTCTATCATCATGCATACATGTATCATGATTTTATACAAAGTTCCAATTTTTTGACTAGTATGCTCATTCTTTAATAATTTATATTTTTAGTCATAATCACCACAATATAAATCCACTCACAATGGTCTTGACTAATAACAAACTGGAAAACGAAGAGAATTTTAATGAATGGAGACGCAACCTTGACATCGTTCTCCAATATGAACGAATTTCAAGGGCCTTAACGGACAATGAGCCTACACCTTCGGATGACAAATCAACTCCTGAGCAAGTCCAATAACACGAATGATAGCAGAATGCTGATAAGACTACCAAGTGTTATATTCAGGCTTCTATCAGTGCAATTTGTAGAAGGGCAGGCATGTAAAATGCCGGTGCAATGGTCTATCACCTACATGAGATGTTTGGTGTAAAGACCAGGTCTACAAGGTTGAAAGCTATCCAAACCTTTCATAATCTCAAACAAAAGCTTGGTGAACAGGTGCAGGATTACATACTTAAGGTAATCTCTGCAGTTATTGAGGCCGAGATGCATGGGGTAAACATAAATGCAGAAACACAGATGATTATGATCATCAGTAGCTTAAACTCTTCTTTACAGTAGTTTAAGTTGGACTATAAGCTCAACACCAAGGATTACACCTTGAGTGAGTTGATGAATACCCTCCAAAACATGGAGGAGATATTAAATATTAGGGCTAATAAGCTAGAGGCTCATATGGCATCTTCTTCTAAGCCCAAGGGTAAAGGAACGCAAAAGAAGAATGGTGCGAAGAAAGGGAAGGCCCAAACAGGGTCAAAGCCCAACCCATAAAAAAGAAGTCCAAAGAGGATACCAAGGGAAAGTGTTTCCACTATGGTGAGAACGGCCACTAAAAAAGGAACTATGCGGTCTAACTTGAGACCCTCAGGAGTAAATAAGGTATGGGTTTCCTAAGTTTGTTAGGAACTAGATATGTGGCAAATTCATCTGATTCTTAGATATTAGATTCAGGAGCTACTATCCATGTTTGCAATTCTATGCAGGGGTTCCAACAAAAGAAAAGACTGCTTAAAGGCCAGTTTCAAATCAAGATAGCGGATGGATCCTAAGTTTCAGCAGAAGTAGTGGGAGTAGTTATCTTAGACTTTCCTAATGGTTATAGGTTATATTTGAAGGATGTATATTACATACCAATGGTTGTAAGGAACATTATTTCTATTTTTTGTTTAATAAAATCTGGTTATTCCTTATATTTTGAAAATGTTGTTTCAATATATAAGAATAAGGATTTTATTTGTAATGTGGTAATTAAACAGGGATTGTTCTTTATAGAACCTATGAAAAGCTCACTAAACACTACATAATTAATAAAACCAAGAAAATCCAATGATTCTAGCATTAATTCAAAATATCTGTGGCACTTAAAGATGAATCATGTCAATCAGAAAAGACTTGATAGGTTAGTGAAGGATGGGATCCTTACGGGCTTAGATAATGGTCCTTTACCCGCCTGTGGGTCTTATATTGATGGAAAGATGACCAAGGCCTCATTTCCTTCCATAGGAAACAGATCTGAATCCACATTGGACCTGGTACATACTGATGTGTGTGGGCCTATGAATGTACAAGCTAGAGAGGTTATGAATACTTCATAACCTTTATAGGTGATTAATCTAGACATGGCTATTTGTATTTGATGCACAAAAAGAGTGAGTCTTTTGAAAGGTTCAAAGAATTCAAAGCTAAAGCTAAGAAGCTGCTAGGCAATCCATTAAAACAACTTCAATCGGATCAAGGTGGTAAGTACTTAGCTGGAGAGTTCCAATAATTTCTAATTGACAATGGAATTGTTTCCAACTTGTTAGCTCCCAGAACACCTCAACAGAATGGTGTAGCTGAGAGAAGGAATGGGACTATATTGGAAATGGTAAGATCAATGATGTCCTACACTAGCCTTTCAAAATCATTCTGGGGATATGCCATACAAATGACAACTTATCTTCCTAACTTTGCTCCATCCAAATCAGTGCCTAAAACACCTAGGGAGTTGTGGACTGGACAAGTACCTTCATTATGGCACTTAAGGACTTGGGGCTGCCTAGCACATATTCTAAAACCTGAATCCACAAAGATGGAACCAAGGTCAGAGGTATGTTTGATTATAGGATATCCTATGGGTACTCGAGGGTACTATTTTTATACTCCTCAGGGTAGGAAGGTATTTTTGTCGACAAATGCGACCTTCTTAGAGGAAGAATTTATGAGAAATCACAAAGGAAGAAGTGAAGTAGTACTAAAGGAGTTAGTTATTTCATCTAAACCAAGAATTGATTTGGATATAATGGAATAAGATGTCGAAATGGATTAACGAGTTGAATCAAAAGAGTAACCTGAATGTCAAATAGTGCCTAGACATAGTGGGAGGGTTGTGAGACAACCAAACAAGTATCTAAGTCTAGGAGAAGGCATAATTTCCATGTTAGACCAAGAAGTAACGAATCCCATTACTTATACATAGGCTATTAATGATGTTGATGCGGATAAGTGGCTCAAGGCAATGGAATCAGAAATAGATTCCATATATGCCAACAAAGTCTAGATCCTTGTAGATCTGCCACTAGGTGTAAAATCTATAGGGTGTAAATGGATCTTCAAAAGGAAGAGAGGATCTGATGGAAAGGTAGAGACCTTTAAAGCTAGATTGGTAGCTAAGGGCTTACTCAAAAGGAGGGTATAAACTATAAGGAGACTTTTTCTTTGGTTTCCATGCTTAAGTCCATCATAATTCTTTTAGCCATAGTAGCTTATTTCGATTATGAAATATGGAAAATGGACATCAAGACCATATTTCTTAATGGGGATTTTAAGGAGAACATTTATATGGTCCAATCAGAAGGATTCGTCAAGCAGGGTAATGAGTATAAGGTATGCAAGTTGCAAAGGTCCATTTATGGACTTAAGCAAGCATCTAGGTTTTGGAACGTTAGGTTTGATAAGGCTATCAAAACCTATGGATTCATACAAAACCTAGATGAGCCTTATGTCTATAAAAGGATACAAGAAGTTAAGGTTACTTTCCTAATTCTCTATGTCGATGAAATTTTACTCATTAGGAATGATGTAGGAATGTTATCTATGGTCAAGGGATGGCCAAACAAATAGTTCTCAATGAAGGATTTGGCAGAGGCTGGCTATGTTATAGGGATTAAGCTTATAAAGGATCGTAAGAACAAGCAGATAGCCTTGTCTCAAATAACTTACATTGAGAACATGCTCAATAAGTTTGCCATGCAGGATTCCAAGAGGGGTTTCACACCTAATAGACATGGAATTAAACTTTCCAAGGAGTAAGCACCTAAGACTCAAGAGGAGGTCGAACGCAAACGCAACATTCCATATGCTTTAGTAGGTGGAAGTTTGATGTATGTCATGCTTTTTACTAGACCAGATATCTGTTACACAATGGGATTAGTAAGCAAATTCCAGTCCAATCCAAGGAAGGAGCATTGGATTGCAGTCAAGTGCATACTGAAGTATCTTCACAGGATGAAGAACTTAATACTTGTTTACTTTGGAAGTGACCTTATTCTAATAGGATATACGGGTTCTGATTTCTAATAAGATGTTGATTTAAGGAAATCAACTTCTGGTTCCATATTTACTTTGGGAGGTAGAGCCATGGTCAGTAGGAGTGTCAAGCAATCTTGTGTTACTGATTCGACTATGGAGGCTGAGTGTGTTGCTAGTTGTGAAGCAGAAAAAGAAGCAGTCTAGCTTCGTAAGTTCCTAAAGGATTTGGAGGTAGTTTAAGAGGCGGAAAAGGCCATGACACTTTATTGGGATAATAGTGGGGCAGTGGCTAATTCTAAAGAACCTCGGAACTAAAAAGCCGCCAAACACATTGAGAGAAAGTATCATCTCATAAGGGAGATAATACAACGTGGTAAGGATCCATTCACAAAGACACTACCAGAGAAGAGCTTTGAGGGTCACCTAGAAGGCATGGAAATGAGGGATATGTCAAACTTGCTTTAGGGCAAGTGAGACATTGTTAGGGTTATGTAAATATAGTGCCCTAGAAAGCAAGTGTATTTACATATAACTTAATTTTCTTCCAGTTACAATATTGTAATCAAAATATTTATTATTAATAAAACAAAAGAGTTTGGTTTTATTTATATGAGCATAATATAACTAGTCATAAGGTACCAAGATTTCTTTATAAGTAACATACATATACATGGAGATGTATAATAACACATGTATATTATTAAAATCTAAATCAATTGATTTACTGTCGAATAATCAAGTTGGTTGCTTGATTATGGTTTAGACTGTAGTGTTGCGATTTACCTCCGTGTAAGTAATTTCAAGGGAATGATGAGTTTTAAATCATGATAGTTGACTATCGGTAATAGCACTATTAAATAAATCTAGAATCCCGTATGTTTTAAAGAATAAAGCACGTTGTTACTTTAAACTTAAGACATACACCTTAGCATTTGTTTATTACAAACCACAATCTTGATAAATGGTGAACTCATGTGTGTTTCGTTATAATTTTTGGTATGATCGGAATGAATTTTTACAGGGTATCAATCCAGTGTCTACATGTTGGAATTATTAATTGAAACATGCATTAAGTAACATTTACTCAAATAAAGAGTTTATAGTGATATCATCACTTCTAGATGTTTTACACAGATTGGTGATTAAACTGGCCCCAGTAGTTTTATGGAATAGCTACCCATCAAGTCTTAACACTAAGATTAGATCTTGTGTTTTAATCACCATGTAGAGTAAAATGGGAGATTTAGAAGGAAAAAACAACATAAGGGCAAAACGGTAATTTTATCCTTTATTGTGCGGATGGCTTTAATATGGTTAATAATGGAGTTTGCGATTGGACATTGAATTAATAATTTGAAACACATTTTCTCATAATTTTAAATCATTTAAGAGTTCAACTAATTGGCTTTAGTGGAATGACATTTGGTTAATAAGTCAAAATTAATTCTAATGAGATTAAATTAATTATGGGCTTATTGGAGCTTGAATTATTTAAGTCCAATTAGATTCCTCACTTGACTTCTATGAAGCTTATCAAGGAAAGTAAGAAAAATAACAGAGGTTATCGGAAAGAAAATGAGACAGTTTGGAGAGAAATGAACAATTTGGATTCGGGCCAATAAGACCTGAACAATTTAAGTAAGAGTTAATTAAATTAGGTTTTAAGCCTATAATTAAATGTTGGGCTTACACTAATTAATTGTTAATTTTAGGCCCAAAGGAACATTTAATATTGGGCCAGTTTTTATTTAATTAATTAGATTAATTGAATTAAATTTATGAAAAAAAGACAAAACCGAATTCTACAAAGATGTAGGATTCGGTTATGTTTTTAATTAAAGAATGAAAGTGTTGTAGACAAAGAGATGCAATCCTCTTATTATTAAAGAATGAGGGGGTGTGTTGTTTTGCTCTCTCCACTCACTCCCAAAACATTAGGTAATGCTCATCATCATTAAATGGTTTTGATGGATGGTTTTAAAATATGTAAACGGACACAGTGCGTTAAAGAGAATTCAAAAAGAGCTACATCAATGGTAGTTGTATGGATAGCTCTTTTTGCATTATTTTCAAGATGAAGGTGTGTGTTTAGTGGTCTCTCTAATCTTTCCAAACAATCGGTTTGCTCTTCAACATTTTTCTTCTCCTTTTCCACCAAAGGATCTTATTAACCAAGCTATCCAAGGAGAACAAGTGGTAGATCGAATTAGTTGAGGACACAACAGTGAGGACTCGAAGCTGTAGCAAAAAGTCAGTAATAATCTGACCTTGTTCCTATTTTCTTTATGTCATATCATAGATTAAAAGCATATTGATTTTGTGTTTACGTTTTCGCCGTATTTTGATTTCGAAAAAAGTTTTTGAAATCCACCGTTTAGCCAAATTAAGCATGAACTTGTTTTTGATCCAACAATTCATGTCTAAGATTGATAATTTTGATTATGGTTTGCTTGAGGACATGCAAAAGCTTAAGTATGAAGGTATTTGATAGATGCATAATTGATTATAATTATACCCCATATTTGATGTATTTTTGCTTCATATTTTATACTTTTATTATAACTTTGGTACTTAATTTGCTCCAAGTGTGTTTATAAGTTGTAATTGACTTCACGAACTTTAAAAAGAAGAATTCAGATGAAATCATGACATAAAACGGAGATTTGAAGCACAAAAGGGATGCACGGCTGTGCATTAGCCCATACACTTCCCTCAGGCCATACAGATTCATGAATTTTGGTATTTTAGGCAAATCGTGTAAGTCTCAGAAACCCTAAATTTCAATATAGAAAGATGTGTTCGACCTCAAATGAGGGGAGCACACATTAGGAGGAGATTTCAAACATGGAAATCATTCTCAAAAGGCCATTTTGGTTCAAAGAGTTGGAAAACTCAAAGAAGTCATCGAAAGGTCCATCGAACTATAAAATTAAACCTCTACTTTGTAAGAATATTCAATAGAAAACAAAAGGGGAGATTTAAAATTAAAAACTCATTATTTTCAATTTGTTTTTCTTTCTATTTATGTTTGATTTGGTGTATGATCATGTGTAACTAAATTCCTTTAACGTCTATATTAGATCAACCCTATGATGATATTTTAATATATTTTGATTCTTTTATTAATGTGATTGGTTTGAATGATATATTATGATCTGATTACATGTTTTATTTATGTTTTAATAGATTCAGAATATTAGATTATAACCTGATTTCATAACATAAAGAATAAGAAATCTTTATTTGAATAGATTTACCATGATTGGAAGGAGTTAATTACGACTCTAGAGATAGGATGACATAAATCTTTTGAATTAAGGTCAATCCTAACAAAGGGATTCACAAATCGATAAAGTTATCTTTTAAACTCTAACCTGAGTAATTCGGTTGAAAACCTTATGATTAGTTATTATTAGACTCAAGGTCAGCTATTATTATATAATAGGAATTTCCACGGTCCAATAAATCATTAAAACAATTACATAATAAATGATCAATCTATTAAGGATTTTAGGGGGATTTAAAACCTAGATACTAATTTTCTGACGTCGATAGTTTATTAAGTGCCTTCTTAATTCTCTGATACAATCTTGCTGCCCATTTATTATACTTGCTTTAGTTTTATTTCCTTTCAAATTAAAAAATCAGAACTGATTATGTAGACTAAATAATAGGATAACAATAATTACTAGTACTCATAGTCCTTGTGGGATTAACCCATACTTGTCGGTACTAGCTACAACAACGTCGTACACTTGTGGTTACTTTATAATTGACTAACTCAGGAAAAAAGTCAATAAGAGATCCACTATCTCCTTACCTCTTTCCCATTGCTATGGAAGTCCTCCAAATAATTTTATTACTTTGTATAACTGAAAATATGAATTTTAGATTCATTATCGATGTCGTTGGCTTAATATCACACAACTCTCTTTTGTAGAATATTTACTCATGCTAAGTGTTAATGACCCTACTTCAATTGGTATCCTTTTAACATCCTTACAAATTTCAAAAAGTATCAGGGCTGAAATCTAAAAAAGAGTTTTACTTACCTTTCTAGGCAAAGTAGAGCAGATTCACTAATTATGATCATGGATGCATGACTTACAATTCATCAATTTCCTTTCACATATTTGGGATTGCTAATCTCCACAAGGAAACTTAAGGAAGCTAAATGCAGATCTCTCATTGATAGATTTCATAGAAGAATCTCTAACTATAACAGCAAACTTTTGTCATATGGAGGTAGACTTCAGTTGGCCATTTCCATTCTTAATAATTTGCACATATATTGGTTGTCCCATTTAGCAATCCCCAAAGGTGTTATGAAGAAAATTGATAGAAGCATACGAGATTTCATCTGGCATGGATAGAGTTCCGGTAGGAGGAAGATATCCAAAGTCAAATGGAGTGTAATATGTCTTCCTAAGGAATATGGTGGATTGGGGACCAATTCAGCTAGTAGAATGAATAAGATAGTGTTGGCTAGAAGGCTATGGAGAATTTGATGGGATAAAGAAAGCCTTTTAGTGAAATGGATTCGTATGTTTCATGTCAAACAAAGAAGCATCTGGTTTATTTCCCAGAAAACTACCAATCTTACACTGTTTAGTAGATTTTGCACATAAGGTCCTTCATTTACTCCATTTCAAGCATTAAATTCGAGATGGAAAGAATAAAAATTTTTCATTTGATAATTAACATCCATTAGGGCCTTTATATAACACTTAACACTTTTAAGCTTTGAGAGGATCAATCCCTGAAGCTACCAAGGTGCAGATGTTAATTCGAAATAAAAATTGGTATTGGCCTTTTCATATGTGCAGGGAACCTGATCAATTATAGTGCATATGCCAACATACTCACTTAATCAAGTGTAGGAGGATGAAATCAGATAGGAGTTACACAATTCTTATAAATTCACTTCTCAATCTTGTAAACAAATACTAATAGGTCCATTTATCAATTTCCTCTCCATAAGCTAATATGGGGAAATGGAATATCTTAAGCTCACTCAATTCATCCTATGGTTGGCAGCAGTGCAGAAATTAGGAACTAGAGATATAATCAAATATCATATTCCAAATACATCTTGCCTTTATGCTTTAGGGAGACTGAATCAATATATCGTATTTTCTTCAAGTTTTATTATACAAGGCTACTATGGAGAGCATTTCTTAGCATCTTAGCAGTCAAGTGTTTGACTTGGTTAAACAGACTGAGTTGGATAAGTAGAGAGGATCAAAAGGTTTTCAAGACTGGTTTTTCCATATTGGTACATTATATTTGGAGGATGAGAAACACAAAAATCTTGAAAAAGCTAAAGATTACAAGAAATATAACTAGATGGCAATCATGACTAATCCTAATCAACAATTCATATATACTCAATTTACGATGCATCTAAGAATATAAGAATTTGTTGCTACCAAGATTTAGTTGTATTATAGTTATCTGGTTTTTTTGTACAAACTCCAACTTTAGGAGGAGTTATTTGAGCCACTCTGGAATTTTCGACATTTTGAATAAATTAATTACTTACTTTTCAAAAGAAAACTTCTTTAGTTAAAATAAAAACCTTTCTTATGGTATTTTTTAACTTCCTAAAAATGATGTCCCTTATTCATTATGTAAAATATGATAATTTCAGCTTAATTATTACCGAGTCCTATCAATTCCCAATTAGTCGACTAATACTTTACTAAATATTATGTTCGATACTCGTGAACTTTGGTTCTCTTAGGTTCTTAATGACTCTTAAATCAACTAAAATTGATATTTAAAATGAAAGTTATGATCAAAATTCTCTTATAAAATCACTCTTTAATATTACCTTTCGGGCTTGTTTTGAATCTCTCAATCAACACTTAAGTCAATTTAAGTATGTTTTTTTTCCAAAATATGAATTAACTCCTAAATATCACCAAAGATGAATTCTAACTCAAGAATCATTTCTTTCGGGACTTATTCATCTAATTAAAGCTTCAAACTTCAATTATAAGGCTGCAAGCACTGATACCAAAGTTTTCCATAAGCTTTGTCTTACAACATTTCTTCTTAATGTTAGATACATTCATTAGTATTTCAATTTTTTTATTATTTTCAAAACTACGAGTTTGCAGCCCATTTGGCTCCGACACTAACAATTCCATATTATTGCATTTTTCACAATAAAAGATACTGCACTCCTTACAAAAACTAAGAATTACCCTATTGATGTACTTCTCATAGCAAGAAATACAACAGTATTGACGGAAACAATTTGTTTTGATAGCTTCGTTTATAAAGTAATCTTAACTTATGTTAATATCTTATTAGTAACTGATAATTAATCATAAGATACTTTCCCTTGTAATTAAAATAATAATAATCATAAGATACTACTTATCATTTAAATACAAAACACTAAATATATTGGTAATTCCTTAATAACCATCCTTATAATTATATCACTTAGTCCAATTGTATACTATTTAGAATCCTCATCAGTGAATCAAATCATACTGACAAAAGTCACTTATCAATATTAATTTTTCAAATATATCATATTTAATAGAATATAAATAAATTAACCTATGTTGTTTTAATTGAAGCAATTCTTGGTCCATGTCAAGCATATCTTATCGTCATTATAATCGTGCTGAGCGAGCGCGTATTGGGGGTAGGAAGATTAAAAAGCAGGGTCGTTTTCCTTTCAGCTATAGGAGTAGCCGACAGGATTATAACAGCTAAAATGCTTTTAGACCTTAAAGGCGGTCCATCGCAACAATTCCCTATAACCCAAAATTTTATTTCACAGCTCTAGGGTTTCGAAAGCAACAGGCATGGGTCGCGGTAGAGACATGGACGACGAGGACGAGCTAGAGGCGGAGGACGAGGAGGAGGACTACGAGGAGCCAATGATGATGGAGGAAGAGGAAGAAGAGGAGGAGCTGGAGGGGAGGGGTGGGTCGGCCAGAAAGAGGCGGAGATCGGATTTTATAGATGATGTGGCTGAGGAAGATGAGGATGAAGAAGATGTAGATGACGACGAAGATGATGATTATGGAGGAGCTAACAGGAAGCGCAAACCTATGAAGAGGCCCGGAATGGATTTTATTGATTACGAGGCAGCGGTTGACAGTGACGAGGAAGAGGAAGAAGAGGAAGGCGAGGATGGTATTGTCTTCTTCTTCTACAACTACGTAATTTGCATAAATTTAGCGATAATTGGTCAACCCCAAATGCTAAGTGCACGACTAAGTATTTTTTTCCGTCAATGAAGGCCTTTTGGGAGTTTGAAATTTTCTTTTTGTTTATTTCTCAGGGTTAAGTGGTTAAATGTAGTGTGTTTTTCCAAGCTTATGGCTGCAAACTAGCTTCTTGGTTGTGGATATTAGGGGTTATTTGGACAGACATCTCTCTCCTCTGTTGCGCATAAAATTGATTGTAGATGTTCCTTTGATGTGCAGACTTTATAGTTGATGGTGGAACTGATCTTCCTGATGAGGATGATGGTAGAAGGATCCACCGCAGGCCCTTGTTACCACGGGAAGATGAGCAAGAAGATTTTGAAGCCCTTGAGAGACGCATTCAAGCAAGATATGCGAGGTCTAGTCAACCTGAGTATGATGAAGAGACAACAGATGTTGATCAGCAGGCTCTGTTGCCATCTGTAAGGGATCCAAAATTGTGGATGGTGAAATGTCTGGTATGGTTAACAATTTTGCTCTAACGTTCTCATACATGTTCTATTTGCTTTCTTTTGGCTTTTCATCTTTTTTTTTTTATCTCGTTGTTGTAATTAGAATCTGCTAATACTAGTTTAGTATGTTCATATACTAGATTGGCAAGGAAAGAGAAACAGTTGTGTGTCTAATGCAGAAGTGCATTGATAAAGGACCTGAGCTGCAAATTAGATCTGCTATAGCCCTTGATCATTTAAAGAATTATATATACATCGAGGCAGACAGAGAAGCTCATGTGAAGGAGGTATGTGGTCTATCTGTCAAGCTATAGTGATTACATGGATATCTTCTTATAGCATATAACTTTTCGTGGTGTATGAATACTTACTCTTTCTCATTTTCCTTTTGCTTTAGGCTTGCAAAGGATTACGAAACATTTTTCCTAACCAGAAGATAATGCTTGTCCCGATCAAGGAAATGACTGATGTTCTTTCTGTTGAAAGCAAAGCAATTGATCTTTCAAGGGACACCTGGGTTAGGATGAAGATTGGAACCTACAAAGGAGACCTAGCCAAAGTATAGTTTATAACCTTGTGATAAATATGATGTTGTTTACTAAAGGTTTTCTTTAATCCTACCTTTCATGGTCTATAATTTGCAGGTTGTGGATGTAGATAATGTTCGGCAAAGGGTTACTGTAAAGTTAATTCCAAGAATTGACTTGCAGGCTCTTGCAAATAAATTGGTATATCTTCTACATCCATTGATTTATGGGGCAATTAGAGGCATTAAATGAAATTGTTCTAGTTTGAAATTTATGCTCCTCTTTTTTTTTTTTTTTGCTTTAACAAAATGATAATGCTACTTATAGCTAAGGAGAGGAGTAAGTTTATATAGTTTTGTTACTATGATCATGATAGCAGTAATGGGGTCGTTAACGTTTATGAAACTTAGTGAATATGAGAAGTAATTTCATTTATACAGGAAGGGAGAGAGGTTGTGAAAAAGAAGGCATTTGTTCCTCCTCCTCGTTTTATGAATGTTGATGAAGCTAGGTAGTAACCAACTCTCCTTCCCACTTTTTTGTTTTTGTTTGCTTTTTTTCAGTGACATATGTAGTTTAACATATCCTATGACCTTATAATCTTTAGGGAATTGCATATTCGTGTGGAGCGTCGAAGAGACCCAATGACAGGAGATTATTTTGAAAACATTGGTGGGATGTTATTTAAAGACGGGTTCCTGTACAAGACTGTATCAATGAAATCGATTAGCGTTCAGAACATCAAGCCATCATTTGATGAACTGGAGAAATTCCGTAAACCTGGAGAAAGTGGAGAGTCTGATATAACTAGTTTGTCAACGCTGTTTGCAAATAGAAAGAAAGGTCATTTTATGAAGGGTGATTCGGTTATTGTTGTCAAGGGAGAGCTGAAGAATCTTAAGGGAAGGGTTGAGAAAGTTGAAGAAGATAATGTTTATATCAGACCTGAAATGAAAGGCCTTCCTGTAAGTTGAAGAAGATAATGTTTATATCAGACCTGAAATGAAAGGACTTCATGCATACTGTTAACCACTTAACATCCCACCAATGTAGATGGTTATTTTTGTTATCTAAGTGTACTCACTAGTTCTTGACATGATTGTATGCATTCACCTAGCTTTTCATTTATTGATGTTTTATTCATTATATATCAGAAAACACTCATAGTGAATGAAAAGGAGCTTTGCAAACATTTTGAAGCTGGGAAGAATGTGAAGGTTGTATCTGGTGCGCACGAAGGTGCAACTGGCATGGTTGTTGAGGTTGATAACCATGTGCTCTTCATTGTCAATATCACAACTAAAGAAGAAGTGAGTGTTGCTTTTATTTGTTAAGATTATGAATGTCTTTAATGAAAATTTTAATCGTGTGTGCATGTGTGCTCAAGTAGGAATTCATTGAGTTTGTGTGGATTTGTATTGTACTCAGATACGCGTGTTTGCCGATGATGTTGTGGAAAGCTCTGAGGTAACAACTGGTATAACCAAACTTGGAGAGTATGAGCTTCATGATCTTGTAGAACTGGAGTAAGATGCTGTTAACTCTGTCGTAATCAGTATATTCCATTTCATAATCAAGACCTGATGTATTTGATCTACTTGGTGTAGTAATAGGAGCTTTGGTGTAATCATTCGTGTAGAAAGTGAGGCCTTTCAGGTGAGCAATCATTGAGAGCCTGAGTTGCCAATTTTGCAAATGATTTTTTATATTGAGTTTTTATCTGATCCTTTGCACATTCAGGTTCTGAAAGGAGTTCCAGAAAAACCTGAGGTTTCTCTTGTTAGACTTAGGGAGATCAAATCCAAGATTGAGAAGAAGTTTAATGTACAAGATCGGTACAAGAATACTGTATCTGTGAAGGATGTGGTTAGGATAATTGATGGTCCTTGCAAAGTGAGTGCTTCATTGGCTATATCCTCTGCTTGATCATGTTTGCATGTTTTTTATGCATTTTATCTCATGTGTATAGTTTGTAATTTGTTTTTGTTGTCTTGTCAGGGAAAGCAAGGTCCTGTAGAACATATATATAAAGGAGTCCTGTTCATCTATGACCGGCATCACCTGGAGCATGCTGGCTTTATTTGTGCTAAAGCCCACTCTTGTGTTATAGTTGGAGGATCACGTGCCAGTGGTGACAGAAGTGTAAGTCTTCAGAAAAGAAGTTTATTATTATATATTTTTTGTCATTTTTAAGTAGAACTTGTGCATTTTTGTCCTTTTGGTTTGTTTGAATAAAAGTGGTTTCTCTTCAATTTTTGTATCCTTTTGTAGCTTGACCACCATTTTTTGGGGAAAGAAAAAGCATGTATATTGATCCAAAAATAGTTTTAAAAAAAACTATTTTCTGATGCCAGCAAGCCATTTGCTTGCTTCTCTATCTATTTTTGTAGGGTGACAACTACTCAAGATTTGGAAGTTTGAAAGCTCCGCCGAGAATACCCCCTTCCCCTAGAAGATCCCCTAGAGGAGGCCCTTTTGAGTGTAAGTTGCTGGTGATAAAATTGGAAATTTAATGGAATTTTGCAGCAGCCTTCTCTCTTGTAAAGGAAATTCATAATACCTTAAGATAGATGAACTCTATAACAGAGGTTCTTTTATAAATTTGTATTTTATTACTACAGCTGGGGGAAGGAATAGGGGTGGAAGGGGTGGGCATGATGCTTTGATTGGTACTACAGTCAAGATACGCCTAGGTCCTTTGAAGGGATATCGTGGTCGTGTGGTAGACATTAAGGGCCAGTTGGTTAGAGTTGAACTTGAGTCCCAAATGAAGGTCGTTTCAGGCAAGTCTCAGTTGGTTTGTTTGAAGAATTGCTTGGATTAATTGTCTTCTAAATTACATGGTTTGAATTCTTTTGGTGCATGCAGTTGATCGCAATTACATATCTGATAATGTTGTCGTTTCGACACCACACCGGTAACTTCATTATTCTGCTTAAAATTCACTTTTTTTTTTCTCTATTCAATCGTCCTATCATTTTGATCATTGACTGTGTTACTAGTGATGCATCCCGATTTGGTATGGGAAGTGAAACTCCCATGCATCCTTCTCGGACGCCACTGCATCCTTATATGACCCCTATGAGAGATGCCACAGGTATGTCTTTTGAAAGTCATTTTCTGTATGTGAAAGTTATGAGACTTGTCTAATTAATGCTATTAAAAGAGGGTGATATAAAATATGTTTATCCCTTTGCAGCTACACCTATTCATGATGGCATGCGGACACCTATGCGTGACCGAGCATGGAATCCCTATACTCCAATGAGTCCTCCTAGGTTGTCCCTTATATCTTGCTTGTTGATGATAGATCCGATTTCTTTGTTTTGGGAAGCACTTTTCTGTTTGAAATATACAAAGAGGAATAATGGAGTTCTTACATGAGCAAGTATCTGATACAGTAAATAGTTGATGGAATCATGGTAGGAAACTACATTGTATCTTTCACTGTTGATGCAAAGAAATCAATAATTTGATTTTGTCCTCGGGCTTTTCATTCTCAACAATCTTTTATTTGAAGACAAAAAATGATAATGGAGGCAGAAATATAAAGTGGCATGTTATCTTGAAAGATGACAGCCACCTAAGTTCTACACGTGTTTCTCATTTTTGAGGGTTAAAATTATAAGATTTTAGACATGTAGCAGGCTTCTTTGGGGTCACCAGGATGTTGGCCTTGAAGTGTGTTCTGGATCACGCACAACCATTGATGTAGAGAAAGATTTAGTAGGATTTCAGAAAATTAGGACTAGGATAGGATTGATTGTTCAATAACCTCTTAAGAATAAAATTGCATCAATTCAGTGGGTGATAGTCATAGAAACACCCCTTTCTTTACTGTTATTGGAACTAGCTCATTAAATCTTAGCTATTCACTGATGATACTTGATTGAAGTTAAAATATAAACTAAATAAGAAAACATTATAGACTACTAAAACTCCTGGGTACTGCAGCCTGAACATTGCCTTAAGCTTGTTTGATCTTGCTGTTGGGTTGGCTTTAAGTAATTTCTTTTAAATGACTGACTTTTATTTCTCAATTGTAATGCAGTCTTTTCCTTGTGTTACTAGTCCTGTCATGGAGGATTCTTATTTTTTCTAACTGCAAACTTGATGAATGACTTGGTTGTTTCCATATCGTTGTTTGATTACTTCCTCATTTCTGGAGACTTTTTTTTTTTTTTTTGCTAATCTGTTATTTTCAACTGGATTTGCTGATTTGAAATTTATGGTCATGTGTGTCATGCACATTAATAATATTTGGTTCCAAGCATGACATTGAAAACTTATATCTGTTTAGTTCTTTCAAAGACTTTGTCCAAACTTGAATTAGACTGTTTTTTGGTAAATAATGTTTCATGTATATTATGTCTTATTATTTGGAATATGTGGGACCTTGTAGGGATAACTGGGAAGATGGTAACCCTGCCTCTTGGGGCACTAGTCCACAATATCGGGTGAGGAACAAGGGTCTCTTTTATGATATCAACTGTGGTTAATTTATTATGATATTCAATTATATTTTATTTACCCCCTTTCCAGCCAGGAAGCCCACTATCTCGGACGTATGAAGCTCCAATGCCTGGTTCTGGCTGGGCTAACACTCCTGGTGGTAATTATAGTGAAGCAGGAACTCCAAGAGAAAGCAGTTCCGCCTATGGTTAGTTACCTTTCAATTCTATATATTCTTCACAATTTTTTATGGTAGCTGATTTTAATATCTATTGCAGCAAATGCTCCAAGTCCGTACTTGCCATCAACACCAGGTGGGCAGCCCATGACACCAAGCTCAACTGCTTATCTTCCTGGCACCCCTGGTGGGCAACCAATGACACCTGGAACTGGTGGTCTTGATGTTATGTCTCCTGTTATAGGTTTGGACTGCAGATTTCAATATTTTTCTCCCTTGGTTTCTTTTGTTTTTGACGATGGGACAGTGAATGATTTTTTTATTCATTTAATTGTTTTAATTATTAATATTGAAAAAGTACTATAAATGCTTCAGTTGACTGCAGGCAATATATCTGGTAAAAAGAGAATATTGTCCTTTGTGGCTCGTTGTAAATATCAATTACACGATAACATCTCATAATTGTTGACATTAAAGTCAGTTACTTCCTAATATATAACAAGGTTTATGGAAATTACTTGCAATTAATTGATTTCTTCAGCACATATATGGTGATGAAATGTATACAGTAACTTTTTCACACGGATTCATTAATAACTTTCAAATTGTAGGTGGGGACCACGATGGACCACTGTTCATACCAGATATATTGGTCAATGTTCGCAGGGCTGGTGATGAATCTGTTATTGGTGTTATTAGAGAGGTTCTACCGGTATGTGTTTCCTGGTATCAGCTAGCATCTTTCTAACCGTGGACCTTTCTATATTTTTCTGGACTTGACAACCAAAAGTAAAAAGAAATGCTGTTTACCAAGTTTGCCATGTCATATTTAATTTGTGTAAATTGGGTACTTGTCTGGCACTGCTTACGTTTAGGACGTCAGAGGGGAGGGGTAATTTATTTTGCATGGTATACTTATTGTTGCTAATACTGTGAATTGCTTTTCTTCTTCTTTATGATGTATATGATCATACTTGAAACAAAAAATATTGACAGCAACGAGTAGGACTCATTAAAGCAAATAGAAAGTTCTTTTTGTTACTGCATGTATGCGATATCAATATGTGGTTCTGATATCGATTTTGGTCTGCTATGGTTCAGGATGGATCTTGTAGGATAGTTCTTGGTGCAAATGGCAACGGTGAAGCAATTACTGCTTATCAGAACGAAATTGATGTAGTTACACCAAGAAAATCAGACAAGATTAAGATTATGGGTGGTGCACACCGTGGTGCTACGGGCAAGTTAATTGGTGTAGATGGCACGGATGGGATTGTAAAGTTAGATGACACCCTTGATGTGAAGATATTAGACATGATTATACTGGCAAAACTATATTGAAATATTATTATTAAGTCAATAAAAATCTAATTTGTTCATTTCTTAAAGACTTCTGCACTGTTTATTGATTCGTTTGAGATCTTAATTTAATTTCCTTGGTAATTTCCAGTGTAATCATATAGTTTCGGCTTTTAAATCTTGAATCCAATACAATTTTAGTGAGATATAAAGATTAACGAAAATATAGAACAAGCATGGAATGTGACAAGAAGCCACCTGGCGTGTTAATTGATATGTATCTTCTTGATGGGCTTTGTTTCTACGCTTTTGAAACGTATCGTCTTGCCACAGGTCGAGTATCCGTTAGGATTTAGACATCTTCGTTGAATTTATTTGATTGTGTTAACCAGTTTTATGATTTTTGTTTGGTAAACACGTGAAATATATTAAAGATGACTGAAAGCAATCCAAGTACAAAAACAGCCGAAGACGGCAATGAGGAAACCGTAGTGACGAGACTTGGGAGGGAAGCTAAAAGCGAGGCCGAGCTAGTTCATGTTTCGGGGATTCGTCTTTTACTACGATATCATTTTCTGCAGCTGGGCAAAAACCTTCCGGACGGGAATCACCAAGGGTGGGACCAGCTCTCTCTGGAGACTTTTGAGGATCATGGAAAGCCCCTATGCTGTGGCTCCATCTTTGTCCTCTTAGCCATTATGGAGGATGATTTCCAGCTGCAGGAGTCATCTGGAGAGTCTGAGGAGATGGTAATGAAAGTGGGTGATTGTTGAGGTAACGTTGCCTGCTGAGGACCAGCTTTGTTACCTGCTTGATTTTACTTTTTATTCCTTACAAGAGCTGTACACATTTTATGGAATAGGTCTATGTTGTACTTTTGCAATGGATCATCAGAGGTATCTTCTTCGAATGCCCGGGTTTGTAGAAAAAATAGTTCTGCTTGTTAAAGGTTCCAATAGCACTAGCTGAGCATCCAAGATAAGGTCATTGGATGAAAGAAAGCTCTGGGTAAGAGCGAATGGTTTGAAGTTTAAGAGAATCAAGGGTGCTCTGGATTTTGTTGAAGATTTTATCAAACTGTTTTCTTATTTATCTATACAATTGTTGAGTTTTGTAAATAAGTCATTTATCTTCTTCTTAGGTCTTACAGGGACTAATGCTATTTTTTTTTAATTTTCCAAATTAATTAGAAAAGAGAAAAAAGCGAAAAAGTTATTGTTACTATTCTTACAGGAACTAATACTTTTATTTTTATTTTTCAAATTAAATAGAAAAGAGAAAAAAGTGAAAAAGTTATTGTTACTATTACGGAGATTGTCAATAAAAATCTTAGAAAGGTTTTATTTAATGTTATACAAAAGTGATGGCTAGTTACACTAATCATTACAAGTTAGTATGATTCAAACCTAAGGTAAAAACTTACTTGAGGACGAAAATCAATGAGAAAGGAGTAGAAATATATCAAAAATTGCATATGTTTGGTTGAACTTTTGGAGGGTAAAAAAGTATTTTTTTAGCTGTAAAAGTTATTTTTTTAAAAAATTAGTGTTTGGTCGTAGATTTTAAAAGTACTTTTTAAATATAAATGACTTTTTAGAAGCTAAAATACAACTTTTTAAGAAGCTCAAATTTAGAACTTTTTAAAAAAAACTCCTTATTTTAGCTTTTCTGGGTAGATTCTTATATTTAAAATTTGCGACACTTACGTTTATAACATCAGACGTTTACGCACGACAACTTGCCTTCTCTCTGCTTTTGGTCCAATCTTTTTCTCAACTCACTCTCACTTTCACGCACATCACTCATCTCACCTCACCACTCCGTCTCTGTCTCTCTCACTACCGAGCCACCAGTCGCTAGCAGCCACCTCGTCAACACACCACCAGTTGCCAGCAGCCACCTCGCCACCAGTGCCACTAGTTGCCAACAGCAGTCTCGTCACCACGCCACGAGTTGCCAGCAGCCGCCTCGTCACTGTGCCTCCAATTGGCATCTGCATCAATTGCTCCTGCCCCTTCGCCGCGCACCACTGGCCAGCTCATAACTTAAGGTACTCTCTCTTTGCTCAAATTTGGTTTTGTCTTATTATTCACATTCATAAACAATTGAACATATATGCTTGTTTGGAGAGGATTGCGGAGTTTTTGTTGTCTTCTGACTGACGAATTGAACATGTGTGCACATTAAGTGTTTCACAAAATACCCCATTAGAATTGAACATGTGTTTGTGGATATAGGTGAAACTTTCGGAGTTTTTTGTAGGGTAAAAAATCAGCACTTTTTGGGTTATGCAACTCTTCCATGAAACTCTTCCACCTCCAATTTTACAACATGCAACGCTAGTTCTTTAAGTGATGGAATTTTCTACATAACATATGAACTTCTGAAATTTTAAAGAAATAGAAGCTACAGGTATAGAAAAAGAAAAAAAGGTTATGCAACATCCACCAAAGGGAATTACCTCCCAGAAAAGTTTGATTGTTCGACTACCCTCAGAATAACCACCAGTATATTTCGTGTTATTTCTAAAATCATCAACATCAATGTCAATGTCACCACCTGAAAGTATCTGAATAAAATGCTGGGTAACATTCATTAATAAAGCTGAATTCATGAAGAGTTAACATGTGAAAATCAACATCATAACATGAAAAATAAAACATATTTTTTCTTGTTAATTTATGAGCAAGTTATCAACAAAGGAACTCGCTATAACTACTTGACATAATGCCTGTATCAATCAAGAAGGTGATACGAGATTTGTGAGTCCTTTATAAAATGCATTTGAAAAGGGTAATATCTGCAAATTTAAAAGAACAATAGGTTAAATTAAATATTAAGTTTACAAGATTTCATCATAATAGGAAACAAGTTACAAGACACCTGACGGTTGAGTTTGTAATCAGCCATTGCATGAATATACTACATTTTGTTTTCATTCGTCACACAAATATCCTTGCCACCCAGTTTGAGCTCAACAATATGTCGTTTACCAAATGCTTCTTCTGTAAGTGTGAAGTTTAGAGAGAGGTCCTTGACGTCACCATCATAATGCTGCATGATATGAACTACTCAAAGACCATTAAGATTTATAGCTTTTTATGTAAGAGTGTGCATATACTACAACAGAGATACAACATACTACATATATAGTATTAAACCAAACTATATTAAAGATGGTGATTTCCAACCAATCGAAGTGGCTTAAGAAAGTAAGTTCTGATACCATATGAAAGTAAATAAAAGAAGATGGATAGAGATAAGGATGTACACAATGTTTAACGTGGTTTAATATTAAAGCCTACATCCATAGATATAGAGACTAGTAAGAACTACATCTTTGTTAGAGTTTTGTGTTTTATACACAGTATGTCATCCCTATTTATTATGAGTAATACATTGTTGATAATAATGTATTATCAAAAATAGTGCTTTTCCACCGTAAACATGGTTTTCTTTGTTTATACTTAGATATTATCGGCTCTGGTTGTGAACCTGCATACAAGAGATATAATTTGTTCAGGCTGTCCTATAAATTTTGGTCCAACAAAGTATTGATGATGATGTATTGTAACTGATTAGTATAAGAGCTTCACATATATCTATGTCATTTTGGTTATGCTTTATATTTTCTTATATTTGCTAAATTCATTGTTATTATATGCCGTGGGGATTTTGTTGTTGATAGAAAATGTCAATACCAAGTCAAGATATTCAAGGTGGGGATACATTGAAAAAAAGGAATAAAGCAGAGTGGAACGATAGAACTCTTGAAATTTTAATCAAAATTTTTGCTGAAAAGACATTAGCTAGAAATCGACCAAATGGTCATTTTAACAAGATTGGATGGAAAAATATAGTTTCAAAGTTTGCTCATGAAACTGAGAAGAATTATGAATACAAACAATTTAAGAATAAATGAGATGGAATAAAAAGGATTGGTAGCTTTAGACAAATTTAATAGATAAGGAAACTGGACTAGGATGGGATCCTACTAATCAAACTATTGATGCAAATGACGAATGGTGGGAAAAGAAATTGAAGGTAAATATTTAAGCTTTAGATTTATAATGTTCTAATGTTACTTGATAGTTTAATAACTTAAACAATATTATTGTAGGAAAATCCCGAGGCTGGCAAATTCCGAACTAAAGATTTGAAACATATTGAGCAACTGAATATTTTATTTAAAGATGTTGCAGCTACAGGGGAAGGAGCTTGAGCACCTTCTTCAGGTTTTGCACCAAATGATTCTTATGATCCATCGAAAGCCTAATTGATACCGATCTTGATGATAACTTTTTTGAAGACTTTACTGGCAATCAAGAAATTAGAAATATTAATAAAGAGATTGGTTCGTCAACTCCAACTCTAGGAACTTCTACAAAAGGAAAGGGAAAAATAGAAAGAAACATGATACTAGAGTAGGGGCAACAGAAAGGTTATGTAAACATTTGGACCGCATATATGATATGTAGAGAGTAGAAGTTCAATAACCTCTATTAAAAGAGATGAACCTGGTTGTAGCATTTCTGAGGTGATGGACATCTTATGTAGTATAAATGAAATAGAAAGGGGAGGTGAGCTGTTTATGTTAGCTACTAAATTATTGTTGAAGAAGGAAAATAGAGAGATGTTTGTTGCGCTTAAGGATGTTGATCTTCAAATCGAATAGCTTAAGAACATGAAATGATTGTGATTTTTATAATGAATTAGACATGTATTTGGTTTCTAATATTGGACTACTTGAAATGTTTTGTATTGGAATTCGCTATTTTTAATGTGTTGTGTTGGATTTCTATTTGGTTAATTTTATCGTAATGAATTAAATTGTATTTTATTATTATTGTGTTATGATTATTTCTATATTACCTTGTCATACAATAAGCTTATTATTTATTTTTTATATATATTTTGATACAGATGTCATCTTCTGATAATGATTCTGACAATGATAATGAATATAATAAAGAGATTGAAGAAGAAATTTTGAATATGATTCAAACTAGAGTAGTACTAACCAATGACCATTATATTAAATATTATATTATAAATCATGTAGAACAACCCCTCACACTGAATGGATGTTTGTAATGGAGATGCTTAATGGCCATGGAGATAGATGTCATCAACAATTTAGAATGGAGAAGGATGTTTTTATCAAATTATGTAAATTATTGAATGAGTCCTATAGATTAAAGAAAGGTACAAAAGTGACAATAAAACAGGCTGTGGCTATGTTTTTTATCACTTTAGGTCATGGACTTTGCAATAGAATGGTTCAAGAAAGATTTCAACATTCTGGTGAAACAATTTCTAGATGGTTTGAAATAGTATTAGAGGTTGTTTCACGAATGTTGATTGATTTCATAAAACCAAAAGATTCAAGTTTTAGAGAAATTTCAAGCAAAATTAAAGATGATAGAAGGTATTGGCCTTATTTTAAAGACTACATTGGAGCAATTGATGGAACACATATACCAGTTGTAGTTCCAAGCTCCAAGAAAATAAAATATATTAGGAGAAAAGGCATTCCTATGCAAAATGTAATGGCTGTATGTGATTTTGATATGCGTTTTACTTTTGCTCAGGCTGGTTGGGAAGGCACAGTACATGATGCTCGAATTTTTATGGAGGCTTTGCGTAATGATAGATTGCACTTCCCTTATCCACCTAGAGGTTTATGATGGATAACATTATACTTTTTTACTTTATTCTTAATAATTCAGTACTTCTTTATTTATTTATTTTTAATTTGGAATGTAGGAAAATATTATTTGGTAGATGTAGGATATCCTTACATGCAAGGTTATTAGGACCATACAAAGGTGAGAGGTATCATTTTCATGATTTTCGACGTGCTGGTCTTCCAAGAGGGAAGAAAGAAACATTCAATCATGCACATTCTTCTTTAAGATGTAGAATCGAAAGAACATTTGACTTTGGAAAAATAGAAGGAAAATTTTACGACAAATGCCCAGTTTCCCTTTTCCAAAGCAAGTTAAAATTGTAATTGCTTCAATGGCCATTCATAATTTTATAAAGTTAAATGCCCAAAAGGATGAAGAGTTTTCTCCTTATGATAAAGATGATGATTACTTCCTACAAATGAAGAAATCAATACAAATGAAGACATTGAAGAAAATCATTTAGACAAGCCACAAAAACGAGATGAATGATGCGAGGGAACATATTGCAAATCTTCTTATATTACAATAAAATGCATAATTTATTATGTATTTAACTATTTACTGAACTTACATATTTATTTTGTGATTATAATATTATTTAGCTTTTTATATGTTTTAATATTAAATTTTGATATTAGTTTTATTTCATACAAGTAAATGAGACATCTCTTTAAATAATTTCCTACAAGATGGAATTGAATTTGTCAAACAATTGTAAAGTAAATGTAAACCCATTGTTCAATATACTTTAAAAATTATTTATATTCATAAATAATTTTTATTACAAAATAACTTAAAATTAATAAAAGTGCTTTTTATTTTGATGTTGCCAAATAGTCTACTGTATGAAGCTCCTTCTAAAAAGCTGTTTTTTTAATTGATAGCCAAACATTCAAACTGGCTTCTTAGAAAAGCTCTTCTTAGAAAAGCTCTACTGACAAAAGCTCTAATGATATAAACCCATCCTAATAAGAACGTCCTTTGTGACGTTATTCAAGCCCAACATAAACAACTTCTTTGACATTTCAATGAAATTAAGGATAGGTTGGAGAGGCATGAAGTTGTTATAGCTGACATACGATATAATCCACCTACAAATACTATAATGGATGACTTTATAGTATATGACAAGATGGAAGGGCTACAAACTAGTTAGTTAAGCTAAACTTAAAAGGTGATAAAAAAAAGGAAGAGGAGAAAGAATAGGAAGACAAAGAATAAGGTTTTATGAGTTATAAAAGAGGGTAGAAAGAAAAGATAGGAAACAAATAAAAAGATAATTTTTAGCCCCTTAACATTGTAGAATCCTTTTTGCTAGCATTGATGAGCCTTGGCCAACGTCTAACATAAATTAGGCATAAGAAAGGCATGCCAAAGGAACCAAAGTAACTTGACCAATTAAAGATCAAGTATGGTTTGAGTTGCGATTATCGTGGGCATTGATTGGCTTGGTGGCAAGGGTGAGTTGGACTAGTATAAGATGTCTGTGGTGGGACTAAAGACAAAATGGTGCTCAAAAGATGGACCATGGAGTAACGAAATAGATCATAGGTGCGTATTGGTCGGATCATGCGCGAATTGGCTTGAAACTTGGCTAACCTTCACCTTTGGATAAAGATCATGGGTGGTGTGGCAAAGTTAGTGGTATGAATCATCAAGAAAATGGGATGATGTGGCAAAGAACATGAATGAGGTTATAAACCACCCACTAAAGTGGTCCCTAAAGTGGTTGGGGATGTCAACCACTAACTAAGTTAACGGCTTAATGGCTTTAAGCCCACTTTCTTGTATTCTTGCCCAACGTCTCCTAAAGCCTATAAATAGCTCATTTGAGCAAGGCTTCATTCACTAGAGAGAGTTAGAACTTTGTATCCATTTTATCATTTGTGAGTAAAATAAAGGTTGGCAATTTTGTTATAAAGTTGTGTGTATCTTTCTCTTTTTATTACTATCCATTCCATTGTATTAGGTAATTGAATTTCATGGGTTTACTTTGTCTTTCTGGGAAACACCTTAAACATGAGGGACTTGGTAAGGTTGGGTTGAATTGTGAGAGTTCAACTATTATACTTAGAATTTGGCACATTTTGTAAGCAAGCTTGGAGTTCTTTGCTAAGTCTTTATAACAGTTGGTATTAGAGATATGTTGGTGATTCAATGGTAGGTGGTATCAATCTTACAGAACGTGTCACGAGGGTGGAAGCCCTCATCGGTCCTTTACCTATGAGTGAAGAAGAAGTCCCATCTTATGCATCATATTTTGAAACCTTGGAAGAGAAAATCCAAACATTGTGAGATCAAGTGGCTGAATTGTTTAAAGCATGATAGGATGCCAATTTTGAGATGATTATCCTTAAACATGCGATTGTAACTATAGATGTGTGATATGTTGTAAGCAACACGCTAAAGGTGTGTGAACCAAAAGTTTTCAAGGGCATTCAAAATGCTAAGGAACTTGAAATCTTCTTGTGGGATATGGGGCAATATTTTGTAGCTACTAAGGTGCTGGATGCATAAAAGGTGAACATTTAGGTAATATATCTCAGTGGAGATGCAAAATTATAGTGGAGAACTCGAACATCTGCCAAAATTAGTGTTGGCTGTCCTTTTATGGATACATGAGAAAGGAAGAAAAAGGACCTGAAGGATCAATTCCTTCCAAACAATATTACTTGACTTGCAAGGGACGTCTTGAAATGGTTGAAACACAATGGTTCGGTAAGGATTATGTTAAGAAATTTAGTTCCTTAATTCTTGATATTGAGAATATATTAGATAAGGATAAGATATTCAACTTTATGTCAGGATTACAACTGACGCGCACCACGGAATTGAAAGATTGAAAAGTTCGGATCCAAGGAAAGAAGAAGAGGATAGATTCAAATTAACTAAAATTAAATTTGAAACGCAGGGTTTTAAATTGACCTACCAGCCCTCACGAAGAACTTGTCTCAAGGAACCTAGATAACAAGTAAAGAACAAACCAAGAAAGTTGTTCAAGATTAAAATCACGCCACAATATGATTTTAGTTGATAAGTGATGTTTAATTCCTAAGTTGAAAAGAACAAGAGGTGTTTCTTCTCTAAATATGGCCGGTAGCTCACAAAAGATAATCTAATCCAAAAAAGTCCCTTTTCCTAATCCTAAAGAGGGTATTTATACCTAGGTCAAATAATAAAAGACTAGGGATAATAATATATGGAAGCTCAAAGTAAATATAACTTAAAACAAGTCTAAAAATAGAATAATAAAAACACGCCTAGGCCTGGTCCAACGTGTGCCCCCCAAGTTTGATCATAGGCACGCCTCTCCTCTTGGGCTTAAGTGATGATGCGCAGCCCAATATGATGGACTTCAAGTCCTAAGTGAGTCCAATCTAAGGATTTGAGATAAATGAATCAATTTAGGCTGTGATTCAAATAGCTCTCCTCCAATAGACTTAGTGCACTCCATCCTCTCCACAAATTGGCCCACATGCACATAGAGAGCCTCTTTGAGTCTCTCGGTCCTAGCTCTGGACATAATTCTAACTAGAATGACAAGCTCACCCCCCATCACGCACGCCATCTCCATGGTGATCCTTGCTCCTGCGCACATCAGTTCCTTCCTCATCAAGAAGATTCGTCCTCGAATATGAATCCATATCAAAAGGAGAAAGATCAGTAATATTAAAAGTTGCAGAAACAAAATACTCACCTGGCAGGTCAATCTTGTAGGTATTGTCATTTATCTTCTCCAACACTTGGAACAGACCATCATCCCTAAGATCCAGCTTAGATTTTCGCTAGGTAGGAAACCTCTCCTTCCTCAGGTGCACCCAAACCCAATCTGTAGGTTTAAAAATCACCAACTGTTGGATCCCACTTTTAGGATTTTTACATTTTATTTTATTTTAATTATTTTATTAGATTATCAAGCATGGAAA
>JANZXR010000003.1:19460357-19476679 GCA_027575705.1 Erythroxylum echinodendron
ACAATTATTCACATTTAAACCGGGAAAATGTCATGAATGCATGTACAAACATTTACATGTGCAAAAATTCACTATTTGTTATTCATGTGCATATATGAATACATGAATATGTCAAAAACACTTGCAATAATCCTAACCCGATCCAATTTATCAAAATACCCTTCCCATAAATGGGGGGATGTTACATAATTGATAAAAGTGCTAGGGAAGCCATGAGCCTCCAGGATCACCCAAGTAAATTTCCAGCTAACACTGTCGAAAGCCTTATGAAAGTCAACCTTCATTATGTAGTTGGGCCTAGAATGGTGTTTTGTGTAGCCTTTTAGGAGTTCTTAGATGATGAGGATGATATCGCCAATTTTCTAGTTGCTCATAAAGACACTTTGAGTATCACTAATGAGGGCGGGTAGTACTTGTTGCAGCCGTCGTGCCATAATTTTGGATATGATCTTGTATACTACGTTAGAACACACAATGGGCCTAAAATCACTGAAAGTAGAAGGATTAGAGCATTTAGGAATCAGACATAAGAAAGATTTGTTGATTTCCTTAAGAAGTTGACCCCTTTGGAAATATTCTTGAACTGCCTCCACGACAAAGGGTCTAATGACTGCACATGATTTCTAATAAAAGTGGGCATTCAGCCCATCTAGACCAGGAGCTTTCTGACCATCCATTCCAAAAACAATGTCCTCAATCTCCCAGGTATCAATATGTTGGGTAAGTGAGGCTACCTCATCAATAGATATCCATTTGGTAACAATTCCAGAGAGTTCCAACTGAGAGACCGGAAATGTGTTATCATTCCTAAATAAGTTGGAAAAATAATAGGTAGCTTCATATTGGATGTCATTGAGGTCTTGGAGCTGACGTCCATCTTTTGTACTTATGTGGAGGATAAGATTGAGATTTCTCCTAGTCAGCACCGTGTTGAAGAAGAATTTAGAGCATTTGTCCCCCTCTTGTAGCCATCGGACCCTTGCATGCTATTTGAGTAAGGAGGTGTTATTATGTACAACATTCAAATATTGCTCCAAGGCATGTTTTATGGTGACAGGCTCTTCTCTAGTTGTACAAATAGCTTCTTCCATGATTGGTCTAGAAGAATTTAATATCTTAAGTGCAATTTTTGATACCTTTGAGCTTCCCAACACACTGATATTGCATGGTGCCACTAACGAATACTTGAGCTCCTAGACAGCAGACCTCCAAGAAGTTTGGATCTTTGGTCAAGAAATTGTTAAAACGAAAAGGATGGGAGATGGTGCGTCGTTGGAACAAGTTTGTGAGGACAATGGGAGTACGATCAGAAAAAAGGGACTCCTGAAAGTTTGCGTAACTATCTGGAAAATTATGCTTATTCACTAGGAGAAATTTGTACAAAGTTAGGTTTTAATGAATTATAGGCTTGCCCTATAATGAATATATAAAGGAATTAATGAAGAGTGATTATTTACTTAAACGAGATGTATGGAAATGGAGATAAAAAAGGCAAGTGCCTTTTCCATAATGTTAAACAGAAAATTAATATTTCCTTGTGTTGCTTCAAAACAAAAAAAATTTAATCATTATAATTGGACTTCTCAAAATATGAAAGCATAATATCAATTCGAAATTCTGCCTAGATTATCACAAGGTTACTATCAAAATTCTATTATTTTCAAAATTAAAGCGTATTGTAATGCTATTATCTAAATAAAAAATAAACAATCAATTAATGTTGGAGACTAAAGTTGAGCTAACGGATAAAGCCAATAATGTAGAATTTTCTTTGTCAACTTTACACCACTTCATCTATATATAGAAAATTATTATGTAAATTATACTCGATTATGCAAAAATTGTATTAAATCAATATTCAATATAAGATAATTAAAAATAGATTTATCTTCAACATCAAATATTTGTTCAAAGAAACTTTCATTTGGAAGAATGGTCTTCATACCTATATCAATATAAAAAAGACGATATAAGACAATATAATATATGGTTGTTAAACTTAAAAGGGTGAACAAAATTAACATATGATAAAGAATATAGTTTACCTTAAATACCTTCATTACCTTACTAACTTTGGTCCATGTAAGGGCTTCAATAGTATTAGGATAAAGTCTAGTACGATATGGATACTAGTACTAAAAATAAACTATGAAACAACAATAGCTATTGAAATTGCTAAGGGGTCCCATACAATTGCTTATATAATTATATAAGTACCTTCATGATTCTTACACTATGATAATACATTGAATAGCACGTTTCCAATTGAGGTCGTAACACTGGCCTCCAAATAGTTTACCAACTCCATCTTATTGTAAGAAATTTTGGCATTTTTTTCCTTTGATGAATTCTTAAATTTTGACACTCACACTAGTTATATTAACAATAGATGAAGATGAATCTAAAGCTAATATTGAAACTGAACTACTACAATCCAAATCTTTTTCCAATCTTAGTTGATAATTATTAAACAAATTATACCATAGTTGAATGATATCAATATATTCTTGAGCCTGATCACCACACAGTTATTCATAATAAAAATGTGATACCTCCATCTTACATCTAGAGTCTAACAAACAAATGACAACCACAATTTGTTCTATTGCAAATTAATAAGAATTAAGTTTTTCTATCATCTATTTTTCCATGATTTGAATAACCTCATTGGCACAAAATCTAACTAGATAAAGCTCACTTGATCTCATGTATATGACTAAAACAAATGTGTAAATTTGGATATTTTATTAATGAGAACAACTTAATGGCATTATAAATTATCTACAAATTTGTACAAAGTGTTTTAGCTAACTCCTGTTACTCTTTTATTGGTAGAAAAGTATATTAAGAATTTGTTTGTCTCAACATACTCAGTTGTCAACTCTAACATCCTAAATGTTGAATTCCAACTAGTTAAATAATTCAAAATCACTTCTCTCTAAATTATAGCCATCTTTTCCACCATATTCATTCTCATCCCTTATGTTTCTTCTTTTCAATGAGGCTACGTTATTGCCTAGCTTCTAAACCCTGCCTTGTCCATCTATAATTCATCAGCACTCCATTATCTTTTCTTTATCTTCAACCGTTGTTGGCTAAGTGAATTTTGTGGGTTTAATTTGCCTTTGTGGAAAACACCTTAAATATAAGGGATTTGGTAAGGTTGAGTTGAATTTTGGGAATTCAAAAACCGTACTTAGACTTTGACATATTTTATGAGTAAATTTGAAGTTCTTAACAAAGTCTTTATAACAGTTGGTATCAGAGTCATATTGGTGATTCAATGGCTGGTGAATCATACAGAGCATGTCACCAGGTGGAAGCGCTCATCAGTCCTTTACCTATGGGTGAATAAAAAGTCTCATCTTATGCATCAAGTTTTAAAGCTTTGGAAGGGCAAATCCAAGCATTGCGAGATTAAGTGGCTGAATTGGTTAAAGCATAAGAGGATGCTAATTTTAAGATGATTATCTTTAGACATATGATTGCAACTATAGATGTGGGACATGTTGAAAGCACCATGCTAAAGGTGCGTAAGTCAAAAGTTTTCGAGGGCATTCGAAATGTTAAGGAACTTGAGAACTTCTTATGGGATATGGAGCAGTATTATGCAACTGTTAAAGTGCTAGATGGAGAAAAGGTGAATGTTTCGGTAATGTATCTCCATCGAGATGCAAAATTATGGTAGAGAACTCAAACCTCTGTCAAAACTAGTATTGGTCGTCCTCTTATTGATACATGGGAGTGGATGAAGAAGGAGTTGAAGGATTAATTCCTTCCAAACAATACTGCTTGGCTTGCAAGAAACACCTTAAAACGGTTGAAGCACGATGGTTCAATAAGGAATTATGTTAAGAAATTTAGTTCCTTAATGCTTGATATTGAGAATATGTTAGATGAGGAAAAACTATGCAACTTTATGTCATGATTACAACCTTGGGCACAAATGAAGTTATAAAGGCAAAATGTAAAGGATGTTGTGGATGTAATTGCGGCTGCTGATGCTTTGACAGATTTCAGAGTGCCAAATGAAACCAATGCCTCCTCCTCTTTTGAAAAGTCAAAAGGCACTTACTAAGATAAGTGTGAAGGAAAGAGGAAGAAAGACCAAGGTGAGAATAAGGAGAATGATCATAAAGGTAAGTCTAAACGAACTGGGCATTCTAAATAAGATAAGAAGTCTTCTAAGAAAAACTATGGTTGTTTCTTATGCAGCAGCCATCACTATGCCCGTGAATGCCCAATAAAGGAGAAGTTGAATGCTTTAATAGTGGTTGCAGACAGTGAAAGCAAGCACTCAAAAACTGGGATAAATCCTATTTGCTTATTCAATTTGGTTAGTATATATGTAAGTCCATTTGAGCACCTTATGTATGTTAAGATATAGGTCAATGGAAAGGAACTCACTGCTATGATGGACATGGGTGCCACTTATTCCTTTGATGCAAAACGACTGGTGCAAAAGTTGGGGTTAAAGATTAGGAAGACCTTTACAAAAGTGAAAACTCCTACAATGAAAGCACAAGCAATGGTAGGATCTACATACAATGTTCCTTTGAGTATGAAGAATTGGCCTAGGAAGTGTAACATGATAGTGATAACTCTCGAGCATTTTGATTTGATTTTGAGGAAAAAAATAACAATTGTAGCTCATTTTTTTACCATGAGTATCGAGAAGGGCCTTAAGAAAGGCATAGAGAGTTACCTTGAGACCATGTGGTAAATTACAGAAGACCATATGGTAGAAGTCCCAGACATGGTGGAAAAAGTATTGAGGGAATTCAAGGATGTGATGTCAAAGGAGTTACCAAAAACTCTCCCTTCTTGTCATGAAATTGACTATAAGATCGAACTAGTTATAGGTGCAATACCTCCTGCCTGTGCCCCTTATCTGATGTCGCCATTAGAGCTAGGGGAACTAGGGAAGCAACTTGGTGAATTATTAGAAGCGGGATAAATCTAACCATCAAAAGCCCCCTATGGAGCTCCAGTTCTATTTCAAAAGAAGCAAGATGGATCCATATAAATGTGTCTCGACTATCGAGTTTTGAACAAGGTGATTATCAAAAATAAATATCCTATTCCTTTAGTTCAAGACTTGATGGATAGATTGTTAAGGGCAATAGTGTTCATGAAGTTAAACTTGTGGAGTGGGTATTGGCAAGTGCAGATTGTCGAAGGTGATGAGAAAAAAAACAACTTGTGTGACTCGGTATAGCTCATATAAATTTTTAGTTGTGCCATTTAGCTAGACTAATGCCCCTGCTACTTTTTGCAACTTGATGAATGACGTATTGGACAATTTTATAGAGGTCTACTTAGATGATATTATGGTCTATAGAACTAACATGGCAGAGTATATACAACATTGTAGGAAGGTGTTTGAAAGGTTACAAAAACATTAAATTTTCGCAAAGATAAAGAAATGCAAATTTGCTCAACCAGAAATAAAGTTTTTAGGAAATTTGGTGAGCAAACGCCAAATGTGAATGGATCTGATAAAAGGTACAAGCTATTTTTGATTTGTAGTTTCGAAAGATGGTGAAGGAACCTAAGAGCTTTCTTATCTTAGCGAACTAATATCTCTGATTTACTGTGGGGTACTCAAAGAAGGCAGCACCTTTGACTGACTTATTAATGAAGAAACAAAAGTGGTGTTGGTTGGAAGCATGCCAAGAAGCCTTCAAGAAGTTGAAAACTACCATTTCAATTGAAACTATGTTGAAGTTACCCGACTTCAATCTCCCTTTTGAGGTACACAGGAATGCTTCAGACAAAGCTTTTGGCAGAGTCTTGATGTAAGGAGGAAATTAGGCGGTATTTAAAATTCACAAGCTTAATGGTGTCGAGCAATTATAATTGACACATGAGAAGGAGATGCTAGTAGTAGTACATTAGCTTGAAGCTTGGCAGGTTTACTTATTAGGTATCAAGTTTGTTGTTCTTATAGATAACGTGGCTAACACCTTTTTCAGGACCCAAAAGAAGTTATCTAGAAGGCAAGCCTAATGACAAGAGTTTCTTACTAAATCTAACTTTGTATGGGAGCACAAACTAGTGATACATAACAATGTGGCAAATGCATTAAACAAAAAGGAAGTCTTTGCACCATTATATATGATCACTCGAGTGGAGTCGAACCTATTGGAGCAAATTAAAGAAGCAAACTTATAGGTGAATTATGAAGCAAGTAATGAAGGGTTGTATGACAATTTTAGCTTGACGAAGAGTGGTTGCTCATGATGAAGAATAATCAATTGAACATGTCAAGTTTTGGTGCCTTGGGGAAATAATTAATAAAGGAGACGCATAAAGGAGACGCGTGATTCACAGTGGGCTTATCAACCTAGAGTTAAATAGATGTTAGCATTCCTTTCCCGATCTTACTATTGGCCAAAGATGGAGAATGACATTCAGGTATATCTCAAAACTTGCCTTGTTTGTCAATTGGATAAAACTTAAAGGAACAAGGAGGTAGGTTTATTGCAGTCCTTGCCAATTCTGGAAAAACTATGGATATTGGTTTTGATGGACTTCATTGGTGGGTTCCCAAAGGTGGACGACATGACTTCAATCATGGTGGTGGTTGAAAGGTTCTCCAAGTATGAGGTCTTTGTGCCAAGTCTAGCTTTGTTTCCCTCTGATGTTGCCGTGGAGCTTTTCTACAAAAATTTGGTGAAGCATTTTGGGTTCTGGCTAACATAATACGATATCGAGACCATCGATTTAATGGCTAATTTTGGACATCACTCTTCAACATGATGGGTTGTGAATTGAAGTTCTAAATAGTGAATCACTCACAAATGGATGACCAAACAGAAAGGATCAATGGCTTATTAGAGGAATACTTACTTCATTATGTAGGTGCAAGTTAATGAAATTGGCTAAGTTTACTTGGTACTACACAATTTTGTTATAACTTGCACATATCCTCGGTAATAGAGAAAAGTCCTTTTAAAGTTGTTTCGGGTCAACAACCACTCACTCCTCTTGAGATACCTCAACAAATATCAGGAGAAAAATGTCTAATTGCTTATCACTTTGCAAAGGAAAAATAAGAATTTTTGGATGAGGAAAGAGATAGTCTTCGTAAAGCTTTAAATCACATGGAAAAAAATAAGCAGATCAAATAAGAAGACTGCTTGATTTTGACATCAAAGGTAAGGTACTTACTCCCTAGATGCATCGAGGGTATGTGCGAAAGTATGTTTGTTGTGGTCTAAACAAAACAATATAAAGTAAATTCTATCTAGACCAATTAGAGGCAAGCGCATCCCGTCGACAGGTAATATAAATCAGTAAAAACTGGATATCGGACCCAAGGGAAAATCCAACACGTAAGACAATTAAGTTAAACGATGAAAAATTACTCGAATGATCAAGAATTGATTGATTTGAAAATAAAATAAATTAAAGTAAGCAAATCAAGGAAATCTGAAAAATGCAAGGTATGAATTAAAACGACTAGATTTAATCAAATGACAAAAATCGGTTAAGGTATTAGATTTCAATTGGATTGGACACTAAAAATAAAATTGTAATGGTGGATTGATTTAGGAAATACTTCACTTAAGCAAGTCGAACCCAATGTTCATCTCTTCTAAATCCTAGTCACCTACTTAATTCATAGATAATTCGGAATAAAAGCGTTAAATTCAAGAAGCGTAAAATTAAGTTTGTTAATCTTAGGTATCCTCACACAAGATCCTAAGGTTGGTCTACACTTTAGTCTCAAGTATGTCGCTCGATTAATTTTTTGACAAATTAAATCTCATTGGTTATGGTATTCAATTATCTAAAGTATTAATCTAGGTGATCAAGTTAAATTAGGACTAAATATGTATTCAATCAAGCAAAAATCAGTACCATAAAAATTATCCTAATCCAATATCAATCTTAACCTTAACCGAAAAGAAAAAATTATTTACACATATTCATCAATGTAACATAAATCATGGTCATAAAATATGTTTGCATTGATTAAATCCGCACAATTAAAATAAATAAAGAATAAAATAAAGAAAAAAATAAAAAACACCCTCTTTTCTACAACTGTATTTTCTCGCACCACTAGCTTCAACACCTTTAATCTCCACTAGCTAACGTTTAATCTTTTTTTATTCCCAAACTTCTTGCCTCAACGTGTGTACGTGAGAGTCTCCCAGCTGCCAACGTCTCCTATATGCCACCACCGGCTCAAGTTATTTCTCTATGCCTCCACTAGCTTTAACGTTGTAGTGAAATGAGTGAAGGTTGCATCAATGAGTGGAGCCAGCTGCTTAGTTGTTCATGCCACAAGGTTCTTCAACTCCACCATCTGCCAACGTGAGAGACTCTACAACATGAGAGTCTCTAGCCAGTAGCTGTTATGCGTCTTCTCTCTAAGGCCACCAGTTGTCTTCAACGTGTCAGGAGTGTTAAGTGGTGAGTGTTTTTGGATGGGCTTCTAATGTTGTGTCTGTCGAGAGCTCCTGTTGGGTGGTTTTCTGCGTGAAAAATTGTTCTCCTTACTGCAGCTCCTAATTCACACTATCTAGCCTGCTACATGTTGCTACTCACACTGCCTATTATTTTTGTCCCTTCTTCACGTTGTCTTCTTTTTCTTCTTCACTTTGTTTTCTTTTTTTCTCCCTCACGCCCCAGCCTTTCAACTTTTGGTGCTCTTTATTAATGTGACGATTTAATGGGTCTTTGGTCCACACCACTATTTACGCACACCTTCAATCTTCTTTGTTCTTCCATTTTCCACGTTCTCTCCAATGCAAGCTTCTCTTCTTTTCCTTGCCAACTATATTCTTGTGTTTAATGTCCACCTTTCATGCACCTTCCTCTCATGCTGTCTAGCCACCAACTTTTCTCTTCTGCGGCCTTTTTATTCACGCTATTGTTGTCCCTTTTCTCACACAACTGCAACTCTTTTCTTCTGTCCTGATGTATTGATTGTCTTTCAGTTCGCTCATTCACGCATATAATCATGCTTTTTCTCTTCACTTTCTGCGTTGCCACCAGCTATATTATTTTGTTCTCTCCATTCAATGTCGACATGCCCCCCGTTCACGCCTAACTTCCCATTCAAATCTCTTGCCACAGCCATCTTCTTTTGTCTCCATTCAGTTGCTGTACAATTTTTTTAATTAACCCTCACATGTTTTCAGCTCACATTTTCCTCTTCTTTCAATATAACATCCCACACCTCTTTGCTTTTCCAACCCTATCACACACTACACTCATATTGCTTCATCCCACCTTTTAATACAGCCCACATTTAAATGAATGTCCATATCTTACATGTGTGTGAGAGTGTCTCATATCTAGTGTGTACCTAAAATCAAAACAAATAACTCTTAATTAGTGCAATTAAAACATTAAATGGACAAGAGTTTAGCAAATTATGTATCTAAAATTAATATGAAATACCCATTAACAATGTTGGGGCATTCGAGATTCTTAAAAAGGTGGGAAATGTAACTTATCGCCTCAAGTTACCGAAAGTTTAAAGGTACCTCTCACTTTTCATGTGAGTTTTCTTAAACCGTATCATGAGGATTCAACAGATCCTAAAAGGAATCATGTAAAGAGAGCCCTACCGATGGTAAGGAAACAATTCGATGAACAAATTGAGAAGATTTGGATCATTAGATATTGGGGAAACACAAAAAGAATCAAAAGATGGAGTTCCTGATTCAGTGGAAGAATAAACCAGTCTTAGAAGATACTTAAGAGAAAGACACAACCTTGTGGCAATTCAAAGACCAGGTAAACGAATACCTTCAATTTGTTCTGACAAGGTCATCGGGTTCATCTGGTGGGGGTGGTTTGTTTGCCCTTAAGGAATCATGTAAAGAGAGCTCTACCGGTGGTAAGGAAACAATTCGATGAACAAATTGAGAAGATTTTGGATCATTAGATATTGGGGAAACACAAAAAGAATCAAAGGATGGAGTTCCTGATTCAGTAGAAGAATAAACCAGTCTTAGAAGCTACTTAAGAGAAAGACACAACCTTGTGGCAATTCAAAGACCAGGTTCTTAGACTTTGACACATTTTGTAACAATTAACATCAGGCAATTTCCAATCAAACCAGTGTAAGAGATCAGCAAGAACAACTTCAACTAAAACCACCTCAAGGGGTACCCCAAACCACCAAATGCGAGGAATTTGTAGTCCTGGCCTTTGAAATCAACCGGGTCATTCCCAAATCTTTCTGGGATACAACCTTTCTGCACTGTCCCAAACTTCACGATCTAAGTGAATTGGGTATACATTGATAAGCCTTATTGTCCTTGGAGGGAATAGCGTAGCCTCCCAAATCAACTCTTGCAAATGTTTCTCTAGGAACTAGTAGAAGAACTGGATGCATCTTAAGGTCTCTTTGACTACCATATTTCAATATCCTCTGTTATTTTCTATCGAACGAGGAACATTTTATCGGAGAATTAAATCATTTTTTAATTCAAAAATTATGTTATAAACGCGAGCCTTTCTTTTTTCTTTTCTTTTTTTCAGATTCCAAAACCCATTTTGGAAGTAATTATGTATGTAATCATATGTCCTTAATTACTAAACGCTTAAATTTCAAAGGATAATGTATAAACCCAGGAGTCATGTTATATAACAGGTAATATATGCCACCAAAATGAGGTAAATTACTTGTTTAATTATATATGTAGAACTTCCCTAAGTTTTATTTGAAAGTGGGTCTTGTTATATCTGTTTAAAATATACCAATTAGTGTAATGAACGTTAGTATTCTAAATGAAAAATTATTATGTTTAGTCTACTTGATCAGTTGCTTTTTCGGTGCATAAACGGCGTCAGAAAATCGATCAGCACTGCATTACCTTTCTTTAATATTTGTGGGCACGATACAGTATAGTTTACTGATCTACCGAGGCTTTTGCACTGACAAACTTTTCACCCTTGTCTGAGTATAACACTAATTTGTGAACCGGTTACAGACATGAGAGTCAAGGGGCAACTTTTGGGAACGCATCTTTCGTTCTCTATCAGTGTCTGCCTCTTCTTAACTAATCCCCTTTTTTGTGGATATTTTTTATTAAATGAATAAATTTTTATAAAATAGAGTAGGTATAGAGCAATGAAAACAGATGATCCTCCACAAATATCAACATTGAAAAGTCAATGAGATCGAATTATCAATCAGTCCATAGATAAGAATCAGAATTAGATTGCCGCACTACATTTTTGAAAAAAATATCTTTTATTATTCTAAATGATTAAAAAATATTTATATTATTGAAGTTTTCAAATAACAAAGATATCATATTAAAAAATTTTCAAATATTTTAATCCGGATTGTTATATATACTTGATGATATTCATATAATTACTAGATTATATCCTAATTTAATCTGGCTTTAACCTACCCAGTACATATAACACAAAGGAAAAAGTCAATGCCATTACATCAAGCGAGACTTAGATAAAGATCAGGTTAACTGATTAAAGATGCATGATTTAACTAATCGGGAAAATTATCTTCAACTTGGCAGTGAATATGATTGCTTCACTATTGTTTGAGACAGATCACAGATTCTTACTAGGTCAACAGCTTCAGAGTTTAAGGAAGTGTTGACTACTGACGCGCTATTTGATCACTTAAAGTTAATGTTAGAGTTTTTGTTTTTTTTTTTTTGGGGAAGCAAGCCTCCACTTCAAGTAGTTTCAATGTTTTGTATACTTGTCTTTCACAATTATAGGTTAGTTGGAGGTCTGAATCAAAGCACTACTGGAATTCTAAAATAAATGAATAGTATTTTCTTTGTCGGACTAGGCTTGGAGGAGAATCGAAGAATAATTAATGCATAAATTGCTTCAAAATTTCAAAGTAATAATTGAAGCATAGCTAAGATGAAAGGAGCTTATTAGAAAAATAACAGGTCATGTCGCAAGCCACTTTATGGCTATGTTAACCACCGCGAGAGAAGAAAAGTAGAATCACTTAATTATGTCATTTATACCATATGACTCCAAGTTTCAAATTTTTTATATTCATAATTCCATAAATTTTAAAATTTTATGGATATTTTTAATGCTTGTTAATTGAGTTGATAATTGATATTAGATGTCTAAAATTATCAGATTTATTTATTTATTTATAATAATAATAATAATAATAATTATTATTATTATTATTATTATTATTATTATTATTATTATTATTATTATTATTATTATTATTATTATTATTATTATCATTATAACACTTTAAGAAGAATAAAATATTTGTAAAATAGTATATTGGTATTTGTTGTCATCACTAAACATTATTTTGTATTTTAGACATATCTTTCAACGAAAATATTGAATTAAGGTTACTCAAAATACTATGAAAATTTAATAGGATTTCTATAACTTTTAAAAAGGCAATTGGAGTTGATGTATTAGGTAACCAAGCCTTTACATTTAACTAGTGATGATGACATGATTTTCTTCAAATGGAGTTGATGTATTAGGTAACCAAGCCTTTACATTTAACTAGTGATGATGACATGATTTTCTTCAATTGGTGTCTGACTTACTAATCTATTTGTAAGCAAATAGAATTAACTGTAGTAAGTTATTAAAAATGGAATAAATCCATAGTATCAGTCCCGTATGAACTATGTCACCATATTTATTAATCCTAGTTAAATAATAAAACTAAATAAAGCGAAAGATTACAAAAGATAATTAAATCATTACACTAACAAGAATAATGTACATAAACTACTAAAGGTAAATTAATAAAGCACATGTTAGGCTTCAGAGTTCACTTATATAAAATTCCAATTATCATATAAGAATAATTGTCTAGATTGAAACAATTATTAATTTCAAGTACATCCAATTAGGCAACTATTTAATCTTGATATGCAATTCATCCTAATTAAATTTATTAATTATAGTTAAGATATATTTAGTTATCACAATAATACTTTCATTCTCTAGCCTTTCAATCTTTCATACAATCTTATAATTAAGATTCAATCTATGATGATCAATCACAAACTTAACAATTAAGATCAAAAACAATAAATTCAACTAATAAATAATTAAATCATGTATTAATAATTGAAATATCTATTACAAGTAACATCATTAACTCTAACTAGAGTTTTTAATCACTAAACATAATAACATGAAACACAAATAAATCAGTCTCAATATAAAGGAAAGAATAAAAGAAAAAAGTAATAGAAATTGACAATCTCTTCATCCCCCTTCGATGGTAAGAAAGAATAAAGACATGAAAATAAAGCAAGATGACTATCAAGCACCATGTAAACCCTAGATTAGACCTAACAAGAGCCTTTTTTGTTAGGATTACAAAATGAAGTTTTAGAATGTGTGAACTTAAGAATTAGTATGTCTTTAGAAACTGGGCACAAGAATTGGTGTCGGACGAGCATCAACACCGATGCCAATTTTATTTTGGGATTTTTGTTGCCTCAAGTTGTGTGTAACTGATGCCTAACACCAAGTTGTAACTAGTGTCAATTTTGTTCTTTAATTTGTTGTGTAAAAGTATGATAAGTATGGCATTAGTCCAGGTACCACTACGGTTTTGTTCTTCTCTAATTTCTCTTATCCATTGCATAACTGGTGGCCTATCTCCTCATCCTGTCCAATGTAAATTCGGTCTTCTCCATTAACTTCTTTACTTTATTGATATATTCAACCTTGAAGAAATTATGATGTTTTCTACAAAGTTGTTGCCCTTTCAAATAGCTTTCACATGACTTCAATATCTCTTTGATGAAAGATGTCAATCTTGGCTCGATCCGATCTGATTTTGGCTTGAATTTTTGGGGCCATAGGTCGAGCTAGGCCAAGCACTGGCCAACCTGGCTCTGCTTGTGACTAGACCGAAACGTAGAAAGTGACATTAGCCAGTCTTTAGCTGGGTTAGGCTTTGGACGCTCTTTGCCCGACCTAACCCGTCTTATTGACGTGTATATCCCTAATTGGAAATGTATAGAAAGTTGACACTCAAATTCATGTTTTAGAATGTTATACATGCTCTTAAAAGATGAATTCATCTCGACTTTTATCATATTTGATTTGTAATATGTCTTATGTCAGGCATCTTTAATTCTGAAAATTATACATAAATTTAATGCTCGTGATTGAAAATTATATTGAGATTTATTTTCTCATAAAATATCTTGTCCTTCTATGGTATTTTAAATTTCATAGTAAACTATTACAATTTCAAATTTTAATTTGAATTTACTTATCTCTTAGCTAAATAATTATTTTAAGATTGTTTTTTGTAGTAGTCATATACTAACTTTTGTTGTAAAGAAATATATAACTAATAAGATTCTTTAAAAGATGACTTGTATAGCTTCGATCAATTAATATAACAAAGTAGTTTTCTTATTTTTATCAAAGTCTAAATATGTATTATTGAGACTAGTAATAACTTCATAATTTATTTCACAACTTTTTATTTTTTGTTTAAGAATGAAAAACTTTTGAATATTATACTAACATCATGTTAAATATTAAAAATTGCTATATATCCTAACATATATAGTTTACTAATGTTTTCAAATTATGAGATTTGTTTAAAGAGTAAACTTAGCAATCGGGCCTAAGCTAAGCTTGAAAATAACTATAAAGGTCTAATTTTTAAATTTTAATTATTATTAATTTTAAAATTATTTTATTTAATTTAAAAATAAAATAATTTTTAATAAAAGAATCTATCCAATATTAAAAATTGAAATTGAACAAATGTTAATTAATTCTTATTTATATAAAAAACGAAAACTTTTGCTAGTTATTTTAGATATATTAACAAACTTTTCATTTAAATTTAATTTGCAGTATATAATAAAATATGTCATATCAATTAAACATTATCATTAACAAGAACAATAACAATAACAACAACAAAATCTCAATATAAATCTCGCTAATATGCAAAGTCTGGAGATAGTTAGAAGTATGCAGTCTTACCCCTAACATACCGAATCAATTAGTAAATATATATATGTTTGTTACTTTGTTAAAAATAAAGATTATTTTAAAATGTTATCTTATAACAAATCAAAACTTTTCTTTTTCATTTTCACTTAAGGATCTTAATGTAGAATAATAATTAATATTAAGTTTTTATTAATATAATGATTCTAATTTTCTAACATCGTAAATTTATTTTTAGAAAATGGCTATTTGTCAATATAAAAATATTTTAATTACTAGCAATATACACACTATTAAAATTGATATTAGAATTTTGCATTTTTTTATGTTAGAAATTATATTAAACGAATAATTTTAATTTTTAAACTTTTTTAAGTAAAATCATTTTATTTTAACGTTAGTAAATATAATAAGGATAATGGAATGGTTAATAAAGTTAAGAATAGTTTTGTTTCTATTTTGGTCGTTGAAAATGATCCAATTTTCTGTTCTGCTAAGGCACAAAAAACTATTACGTGAGGATAAAACCAAATAAACAAAAACAATTAAGGAACGTGGCCAACTTATATAGGTTTTGTACAAAGTTACGAAGCAATATAAAACTAGACGATGGAAAATGATGCTTATTCATTAGGAGAAATTTGTACAAAGTTAGGTTTTAATGAATTATAGGCTTGCCCTATAATGAATATATAAAGGAATTAATGAAGAGTGATTATTTACTTAAACAAGATGCATGGAAATGAAGATAGAAAAGGAAAACGCCTTTTCCATAACGTTAAACAGAAAATTAATGTTTCCTTGTGTTGCGTCATAACAAAAAAATTCAATCATCATACTTGGACTTTTCAAAATATGAAAGCATAATATCAATTCGAAATTCTGCCTAGAGTATCACAATGTTACTATCAAAATTCTATTATTTTCAAAATTAAAGAGTATTATAATGCTATTATCTAAATAAAAAAATAAACAATCAATTAATGTTGGAGACTAAAGTTGAGCTAATGGATAAAGCCAATAATGTAGAATTTTCTTTGTCAACTTTACACCACTTCATCTATATATAGAAAATTATTATGTAAATTATACTCGATTATAAAAAAATTTTATTAAATCAATATTCAATATAAAATAATTGAAAAATAGATTTATCTTCATCAACGAATATTTGTTCAAAGAAATTTTCATTTGGAAGAATAGTCTTCATACCAATATGACGAATTTCGTACCATACCGGCCGAAAATCGGTACGAAATCCTTAACGTCGGTACCGGCCGCAATTACCGGCCAGTACCGGCGTTTACCGGTAGGTACCGGCCGGAACCCATAATTCCGATCGATACCGTAAGTTCCAGAAATTACCAGGACTAAATTGCCATTTCCCG
>JANZXR010000003.1:19476779-19488638 GCA_027575705.1 Erythroxylum echinodendron
ACAAACAAAAGGAATCGTCTGTGATGACATCACCACACAGAAGAAAGGAAAAATATAGAGGAAGAGTATCGTCTGAGTTGACGTCAGAACACAGAGGTAAGAAAGAATAGAAGGGAGGAGTATCATCTGTGCTGACGTCAGATCACATAAGAAAGGGAAAATATGAAGGAGAAGTACCGTCTGTGCTTACGTCAGAACACAGACGCACGGATTAACTAAGAGTAAAGAGAGAAAGGATCATCTGTGAGGACATACGAACACAGAGGATAGACCACAGACGATTAGGGGTCAACACAGAGGATAAAAGTCAGCTACAGAGGATAGATTATAAGCCAAGGATAAGAAGAAGGAGTTAAGAGTTTATGTTGGTTGAAGGATTCGTCTGTATTACTGTTCACAGACGAAGGAGTTAAGAGGTTATGTTGGTTGAAGGATCCATCTGTGTTACTGTTCACAAACTTCGTCTGTGGTACTATTCATAGACTTCGTCTGTGGTACTGCTCATGGACTTCGTCTGTAGTACTGTTCATAAGGATTCGTCTGTGTTTCTATTCATAGACTCCTTCTATGTTTTGTTTCTTCTAAATTCACCTATACCTATCTTTTGTCCCATTTTTGACCCCCTCATAAGGTAGAATTGGACTCAAATGTCTTATAGAAGTGGTAGATTTTGGAATCCTCTTTCGATATATATAAAGAACACCTCGATCCGATCCCTCTAGAGAAAGATATTGCAATTGGAAAATATCTTCTGTGTTACTGTTCATAGACTATGTTCACCTATACCTATCTTTTGTCCCATTGTTGGCCCCTCAGACGATAGACTCGGACTTGGATGTCTTTATGGAAGTTGTAGATGTTGGGATGCTCTTTTGAACCATATAAATAACACCTTGATCTGTTTCTTCTATTGGAAGTTATGGCAACTGGAAAATATCATCTGTGTCACAGACTTCGTCTGTATTACTATTGACAGACTTCGTCTGTGTTACTGTTCGCAAACTTCTTCTGTGGTACTGTTCACGCTATCGTTTGGGTTACTGTTCATATCTATCTTCTGTCCTATTTTTGACCCACCAGATGATATAATTGGCCTTTGATATCTTCATGAAAGTTGTAGTTCTTGCAATTCTCTTTCAAACTAGCCAAAGAAACCCCGATTTGGATGTCTATAACAAAAGTTATGCTAGTAACCCTGAATCACATATATGTAAGGTGTGGACTCGCCAACGCTGTCCTTTTCGCCAACACTGTCCTTTAAAGTTCTTTCGGTTGAAATGGATAAAAGATAGTTGAAGAGCGGTGCTGAACTAAGAAGGAGAGCTGTTGAGGGAAATTATGGGTGATGAATATGTGAAATCAGTACGTGACAGTGATGGTATCAGAGAAGAGAGCATAAACACGATAATGGATAAGGTATTCTCTTTCGGAGAATACTCATGTCTTAGGATACGTTTCATGCGAGTTGGAATTGAGTAACGGGGTCCAACACCAACTTTCACCCTTTGTTGGCTTACTTTGCATTCACCCTATTTCTATGCTCAATGTGCTGTCTTGCCTTCATGTTCAAGCCCCTAACCATCTCGGCTTTCCTTTTTCCATCTGTACTAGATAACTCATGCAACGGTAAAGATACTAAATCCAAGACAGTCAAAGTATTAAAACCATATACAAGCTCAAAAGGTGAATAACCTGCGGTGGAATGCACACGTTTATTATATGCAAACTCAATAAATAGCAAACAATCACCTCAAGTTTTGAAATTTTTACTAACTACAGCACGCAACAAGGCACCTAAGGTTCTATTAACAACCTCAGTCTGTCCATCTGTCTATGGATGACAAGTAGTAGAATAAAGCAATTTAGTACCCAACTTTTCCCACAAAACATGCCAAAAATGGCTCAAAAATTTAACATCTCTATCCGAAACAATAGACCTAAGAATACTATGCAATCTAACAATATCCCTAAAGAATAAATCAGCAACAAGCACAGCATCATCAATCTTATGGCATGCAATGAAATGCGTCATCTTACTAAATCGATCAACATCGACAAAGATACTATCAAACCCCTTCTTTGTTCTAGGTAGTCCTAAAACAAAATCCATAGAAATATTAACCCAAGGTTCAGTAGACACAGGTAAAGGGTATACAATCAACGAGGTTTAACAGTAGATTTTGCCTATCTACATGCAATGCATTTGGCATATACACGCTCAACATCCTTGCGCATACCAAGCCAATAGAAATGTTCATGCAAAATATCCAAGGTTTTAGTAACCCAAAATGACCTATCAAACTACCACTATAGGCTTCATGCACAAATAAAGTACGCAAAGAACAATTAGGCACACACAACTGATTACCATGATACAAATATTCATCATGCCTATAAAATTTTTGGAATGCAATATGCTCACAAGCAGCACACACAGTAGTAAAATCATCATCAGAAGTATACATGTCCTTAAGTTGCTCAAATCCTAATAATTTAGAACGAAGCGTAGAAATTAAGGAATACCTCCTAGATAAAGCATCAGCTACTACATTTTCTTTCCTTTGCTTATAATGTAGCACATACGGAAATGTCTCCAGAAACTCCAGCCAAGTGGCATGTCTCTTGCTCAGCTTGTCCTGTCCCTTCAACTGCTTTAGGGACTCATGATCTGTCCGAATGATAAACTCTCTAGGTTGGAGGTAATGTTGCCACACCTCCAATGCGCTCATCATAATATAAAGCTTCTTGTCATAGGTCAGATAATTGAGTTATATACCACTCAATTTTTCACTGAAATAAGCTACTGGTTTGTTTTCCTGCAAAAGCACAACGCCTATATCAATACTAGAAGCATCACATTCAACCTCAAAAGCTTTCTCAAAGTCAGTTAAACATAGAATAGGAGCAGAGCACAATTTTGTTTTCAACAAATTAAATGCATGCTCTTATTCTTCACCCCATATAAACCCTTTATCCTTCTTGACTATAGAAGTCCATGAAAACTCCTTACCTCACTAGCACTCTTAGGTGTTGACCATTCCAGGATAGCCTTCACCTTCTCCTTATCAACCTCAACTCCCTTATAACTGACTACAAACCCCAAAAAGACAAACCTATCAATACAAAAAGTACACTTTTTTAAGGTTCATATACAGTTTCTCCTATCTCAATACATCCAAAACACATCTCACATGCATGACATGCTCATCAAGATTAGTGCTATATATCAAGATGTCATCAAAGTAAACAACCACAAAATTTTGAAGAAATTCATGCAACATATGATTCATTAACCTTATAAAAGTGTAGGGTGCATTAGTTAAACCAAATGGCATAACTAACCACTCATATAACCCATATTTAGTTTTGAAAGTAGTTTTCCATTCATCTCCTGGTTTCATTCTAATATGGTGGCATCCACTTTTCAAATCAATTTTAGTAAAGATACATCCACCATGCAATTCATTAAACATATCATTTAACCCAGGAATAGGATGACGATACTTTACAGTGATTTTGTTGATAGCTGTGCAATCTACACACATCCTCCAGGTCCCATCTTTCTTTGGCACCAGCAACACAGGCATTGCACAAGGGCTCAAGGTCTCCCTCACATGCCCCTTCTCCAGTAACTCACCTACCTACTTTTGAAGCTCCTTTGTCTCCTCAGGATTACTCCTATAAGCTGGGCAATTTAGAATCTGAGCTTTGGGCACAAAATTAATCTGGTGCTCTATGCCTCTCAAGGATGGCAGTCCCTTAAGAATCTCCTCAGGAAAGACATCAGTATAATCCTGCAAAAGAGAAGAAAAAAAACTAGGCAAAGCATCAATAGGGTTAGTGTCAGAAACTAAACACTGTCTATATCAAGGGTGGCAGTCCCTTAGGCATCTTCTCAGGAAAGACATCAATATAATCCAGCAAAAGAGAAGCAAAAACACTAGGCAAAGCATCAAGAGGGATAGTGTCAGAAACTAAACACTCTCTATATCTCACCACTACTAGTGCTCTCTTATCTCCAATTACTCTCCTCAAGTCTTTCCCTTTATCAAATAAGCTCACTTTTCTCTTTTTCTCTTCTTTCTTCTTTTCTCTTCCTGAGCTCTTCCCTCCTGCACATCCCACTTTTTTTTCCTCACTTGTGCAATCACTCATCATTGGGTTAAACTTATTTTTCTTTTGGGACTCTTTTCTCTCTTCACTTTTTTGGTTCTCACTACTTAAACCCTCCTCACTTTTACTTGCACCCTCCTCACTTTTACTTGCTTGTATATAGTCCAGGTACAATTCATGAGGTGATAAAGGTAGTAGAATGAAATTCCTACCCTTAAACTTAAAGGAGTACCTATTGGTATACCCATTATGTGCTACCCTCCTGTCAAACTACCAAGGTCTCCCAAGTAACATATGACCAGCCTCCATTGGTACCGCATCACATAATACCTCATCCTCATATCTTCCTACTGAAAATGACACTACAACTTGCCTAGTCACCTTCACACCAGCACTATCACTAAACCACTGTAAATTTTATGGCTCTGGATGTTTCCTGCATGTGAAACCCAATTTCTGTTCCATAATCCAACTAGCTGCATTAATGTAACTACCCTCGTCAATGATCAAATTGCATACTTTTCCACTAACTAAACACATCGTATGGAAAAGATTCTCTCTCTGATCTATAACCTCATCTGTGTCCCTAGCATTTAGTACCCTCCTAACTACTAGAGCTTCCCCTGTAATATCTCTCTCAAAGCAACTATCATCCTTAAAATCATTATCAACAACAAGCTCAGATTCACTACTACTATCCTCAAAATCAATCATCCCATTATCCTTTATAATCATGACTTTCTTATTTGAACATTGAGATGCAATATGGCTAGTACCCAAATACCTGAAACATTTAATGATAGAATGCTTACTATAAGAAGCTTAGGTGTTAGGTGTAGGTCAAACCCTACATTCGACCTTTTGGGTGTCTCCTTAAAGTCTATCCCTTGTCTTTCGACTTGTCCTCTCTCTTAGGCCATTTTGAACTCTATGATTAGCTAGAATTCGTCCCACTCCTTGCTGCCACTCTAACTTTGATTTGTTTCTCTACCTTCATGGCCATGTTCACCATGTCCTTAATCTCTAAGTAGTGCTGCAACTCTACAATATTGGCTATCTCCCTATTAAGTCCACTAAAAAATATGGCCATTGTAGCCTCTAGGTCCTCCTCTGTGTTGGATCGGATCATAGCCACCTCCATCTCCTTGTGGTAGTCCTCCACTGATTTAGACCCCTGAGTGAGTCTCTAAAGTTTCTAGTGCATCTCCCTGTAATAGTAAGAAGGCACAAGCTGCTTCCTTATACATGCCTTCATATCGTCCCAAGTAGTAATTGGCATCTCTCTATTTCTCCTCCTAGATGTCACAAACTGATCCTATCATATTAGTGCATAATTTGTAAATTCAACAGCGGTTAGCTTTGCCTTTTTATCTTTAGAAAAATTGTGGCACTCAAAAACCAAGTCCACCTTCCTTTCCCACTCCAGGTAGGCCTATGCATCATTCCTTCCCTCCAGGTAGGCTGGGATCTGCATCTTGATGGATTTAAGGTCTCTATCTCTCCTGTTAAGTGGCTCAACTCTCTGAGCTCTCTTAAGTCTACGTACCTCAAACTCCTCCTCCTCCTCAAAGTCATCCTCCTCTGGCTCATACCAAGGTGGTGGTTTATGAGGTGGTGGTTGCTGCTAGTGTACACCTGTACGCCTCTCCCAAGGTTCCTTGTGACTCCCTTTTCTGAGCTCATCCATCTATCCTTTACTCTCAGTTAAGGCTAGATTGAAACTCTCAAATTGTTACTGCATGGCTCTCAAAGAGAAAGCGATAGTTGCATCTCCTGCTTGGTTGTCATCATTACTAACTCCTTGTGACATTATAGATAAAATGATATACCTGCAAAACAAGGTTAGTAATAAATAACCTCACACACTGCCTCACGTGTTTCACTCAATTGATGTCACTCCCTTCGTGTTTAAGTCACGACAATGAATCTCTCAAATAAGCTCACACACTTTTGCCTTTTACTACTCAATCCCCTCTAAAATTCAATTCACAACTCAGAACCAATTCTCAACTGATCAAAAGAATCAAAAGGGTGTGAAAATTTCGAACTAACTAACAAATACTAGTATAATGAAACAAAACAAATTTTCTGATTTTTTTCTAATTCCTTTTTATTTCGAAATTTTTTCCAAACTTTTTTCAGACTTTTTTTTGAACTTTTTTTTACTATATGTCGATAGTTTCAAGAAAAGAAATAGAAAGAATAATTGAAAACCCTAGCCCAAAATAAGAACAAGAAGAAAGATTGAAACCGTAGGTCGAAAGTTAATTCACACCTGAATTGATGAACCGACGATAATTAGATGGTGATGGGCGACAATTTCTTAAATTCTGATGGAATTGAATAAGAATTCTGCTCCACACCAATGCTCTGATACCAACTAAAGCGTACCACAAAATTGAAAGATTGAAAAGTTCAGATCCAAGGAAAGAAGAAGAGGATATATTCAAATTAACTAAAATTAAGTCTGATACACAGGGTTTTAAATTTATCTACTAGACCTCATGAAGAACTTGTCTCAAGCAACCTAGATAACAGGTAAAGAACAAATCAAGAAAGTTTTTTAGGATCAAAATCACGCCACAATCTAATTTCAGTTGATAAGTGATATTTAATTCCTAAGTTGAAAAGAACAAAAAGGGTTTCTTTTCTCAATATGGTCGACAGCTCACAAAAGATAATATGATCCAAAAAATTCCCTTTTCCTAACCCTAAAGAGGGTATTTATACCTAGGTCAAATAATAAAAGACTAGGGCTAAATAATATATGGAAGCCCAAAATAAATATAACTTAAAACAAGTCTAAAAATAGAATAATAAAAACACACATAGGCCTGGTCCAATGTGCCCCCCAAGTCTGATTGTAGGCACACCTCTCCTTTTGGGCTTAAGTGTTGATGCACAGCCCAATAGGATGGACTTCAAGTCCTAAGTGAGTCCAATCCAAGGATTTGAGATAAATAAATCAATTTAGGTTGTGATTCAGATAGCTCTCCTCCAATAGGCATGGTGCACTCCATCCTCTACACAAATTGGCCAACATGCACATAAAGAGCCTCCTTGAGTCTCTCGATCTTAGCTCTGGACATAGGCCCAACTGGAATGACAAGCTCGCCCCATCTCATACGCTATCTCCATGGTGGTCCTCACTCCTGCTTACATTAACAACCTTGGGCATAAATGGAGTTACGAAGGCAAAATGTCAAGGATGTTGTGGGTGCGATCATGGTTGTGAATGCTTTGGTATATTTCATAGTGCCAAAGGAAACCAAGGCCTCTTCCTCTTCTCAAAAATCAAAAAGAACTTACCAAGAGAAGTGTAAAGGAAAGAAGAAGAAAGACCAAGGCGAGTACAAGAAGAATGATCACAAAGGGAAGTCCAAATAAACTGGGCAACTTAAACAAGGTGAGAAGTCTTCTAAAAATAACTATGGTTGTTTCTTATGCAATGGACCTCACTATGCCCTTGACTGCCCAAGAAAGGAGAAGTTAAATGCATTAATAACGATGTAGATTGTGAAAGCAATCACTTGGAAGTTAGACTAAATCCTATCTGCTGAGTCAATGCAATCAGTATAGAAATAAGTCCATTTGAGCACCTTATATATGTTAAGATACATGTCAATAGGAAGGAACTCACTGTTATGATGGGCATCGGTGCCACTCATTCCTTTTTTATGGAACGACTAGTGCAAAAGTTAGGGTTAAAGATTAGCAAAACCTTTATCCCACAACGAAAGCCCAAGCAGTGGTAGGAGCTACATACAATATTCCTTTAAGTATGGGAAATTGATGTGGGAAGTGTAACATGATAGTGATACCTCTCAAGGATTTCAATTTGATTTTGGGCATCAACTTTCTTAAGATGGGAAAGGTAGTGCTATATCCACATCTTGGAGTTATAATGTTTATGAATGAACAAAATTCATGTTGCATCAATTGTTGTAGGTCTATCGATGAAATTGCGGACAAAACAACAATTGTAGCTCATGTCTCTATCATGAATATCAAGGATGTGATGCTGAAGGAGTTACCGAAAACTCTTCCTCCTTGTTGTGAAATTGATTATAAGATCAAAATGGTGCCAAGTGCAATACCTCCTGCCCGTGCCTCTTATCGAATGTCATTATTAAAGTTAGTAGAAATACAGAAGTAGCTTAGTGAGTTGTTGGAAACGAGATATATCTAACCATTGAAAGCCCCCTATAGAGCTCTGGTTTTGCTCCAAAAGAAGCAAGATGTAGCCTTAAGGATGTGTGTCAACTATTGAGCTTTGAATAAAGTGACTATTAAAAATAAATATTCTTTTCTTTTAGTTCAAGACTTGATGGACAGATTGTCAAGAGCAGTGATATTCACAAAGTTAGACTTCCAGAGTGTGTATTAGCGAGTGTGGATTGCTAAAGATGACGAGCAAAAGATAATTATGTAACTCTGTATATTAATTTGTAGTTATGCTATTTGGCTTGATTAATACCCCTATTACTTTTTGTAACTTGATTAATGACGTGTTGTATGAATTTTTGGACAATTTTGTGGTGGTCTATTTAGACGATATTGTGATTTATAGCATTAACATGATAGAACATATACAACACTTGAGGAAGGTGTTTGAAAGGTTGCAACAACATAAACTTTTCGTAAAGATAGAGAAGTACGAATTTGCATAATCGTAAATAAAGTTTTTGGGACACTTGGCGAGCAGGGGCCAAGTGCGAATAGATACGAAAAAGGTATAATTTATTGTTGATTGGCAAGTTCCAAAGACGGTGAAGGAACTTAGGAGCTTTCTTAGCTTAGCAACCTACTATCGTTGATTTATTTGTGGGATACTCGAAGAAGGCAACACCCTTGACCGACTTATTAAAGAAGAAACAAGAGTGGTGTTGGTAAGAAACATGCCAAGAAGCCTTTGAGAAACTGAAGGCTACCATTCAACTAAACCTATTTTGAAGTTACCTAACTTTGATCTTCCTTTTTAGGTGCACATAGATGTTTCAAACAAAGCTATTGGTAGAGTCTTAGTGCAAGAAGAACATCCGGTGGCATTTGAAAGTCGCAAGCTTAATGTTATGGAGCAATGATACTCGACCCATGAGAAGGAGATGTGGGCAGTAGTACATTGCCTTGAAGCTTGGCAGGTCAACTTATTGGGTACTAGGTTTGTTATTCGTACAAAATGTGGCTAACACCTTTTTAAGGACTCAAAAGAAGTTATCTGGAGGGCAAGCCAGTTAGTAAGAGTTTCTTTCGAATATGACTTTATATGAGAGGAAAAACTGGGGAGACATAACAATGTGACGAAAGCATTGAGTAAAAAGGAAGTTTTACAGCCTTGTATGCAATCACTTGAGTGGAATCGAACTTGTTGGAGCAAATTAAACTAGCACCTCCAATGGACAACACCTATGGCAGAATTGTGAAGCAAGTAAAGGAGGGTGTTATGCGACGATTTTGGCTTGATGTTGAGGGGTTGCTTATGAGGAAGAATAATCAATTGTACATGTCAAGTTTTGGTGCCTTACGGAAACAATTAATGAAGGAAATGCATGATTTACAGTGGGCTGGTCACTCCAGGGTCGATCGGAGTTAGCTCTCCTTTCCCAATCTTACTATTGGCCAAAGATGGAGGTCGACATTCAAGTATGTGTCAAAACTTGCCTTGTTTATTAATTGGATAAACCTGAAAGGAAAAAAGGAGGTAGGTTTGATGCAGCCCTTTCCAATTCCAGAAAAAACCATAGATGTCGATTTCGATGGACCTCATTAGTGGGTTTCCAATGGTGGACGACATGACTTCAATCATGGTGGTAGTTGACAGGTTCTCCAAGTATGCGGTGTTTGTGCCAATTCCAGCTTCGTGTCCCTCGGATGTTGATGCGGAGCTTTTCTACAAAAATGTGGTGAAACATTTTGAGATTTCGGTAAACATAGTAATTGACCGAGACGCTCAATTATTGGCCGATTTTGAACGTCTCTCTTCAACATGATAGGGTGTGAATTGAAGATCTCAACTACGAATCACCTATAAAAGGATGATCAATCAGAAAGGATCAATGACTTATTGGAGGAATACTTGTGGCATTATGTAAGTGCAAGTGAACGAAATTAGCTAAGTTTAATTAGTACTGCACAGTTTTGTTATAACTGGTACACTCAGTAACAAAGAAAAATCCTTTTAAAGTTGTTCTGGGACAACGACCACTCACTCCTCTCGAGATAACTCATAGATGTCGGGAAGAGAATGTCTAGTTGCTTATTGTTTTGTGAAGGAAAAGTAAGAATTGTTGGATGAGGCAAGGGATAGTCTTCGCAAAGCTTCCAAATGGATGAAGAAATATACGATTCAAAGGAGAATACCACTTGATTTTAACATTAGGGATAAGGTAATCACTAAATTTACTCCCCAAATTTGAAATAAGATTAGGAGCAAGTAGGTGCATCAAGGATTGGTGTTAAAGTATGATGGGCCATTCGAGCTCTTTTGGAAGGTGGGAAATGTAGCTTATCGTCTTAAGTTACCTGAGCGTTTAAAGATACATCGTACTTTTCATGTGAGTTTCCTTAAACCATATTATGAGGATTCAATAGATCCAAAAAGGAGTCAAGTAAAGTGAGCTTCACCGGTGGTAAGGAAACAATTTGATGAGAAAATTGAGAAAATTTTGGATCATCAGATATTGGGGCAACACAAGAAGAATCGGAGGATGGAGTTCCTGATTCAGTGGAAGAATAAACTGGTCTCGGAAGATACTTGGGAGAAAGATACAACCTTGTGGCAATTCAAAAATTAGATAAATGATTACCTTTAATTTGTTCTGACGAGGGTGTTGGATTCATCAGGTAGGGTTGGTTTGTTAGCCCCTTAACATTGCAGGACCCTTTTTGCTAGCATTGGTAAGCCTTAAACAAGACATGCCAAAAGAACTAAGGTAACTTAACCAACTAAAGATCAAGCATGGTTTGAATTACGATAACCCTGGGGCATTGATTAGCATGGTGGCTAGGGCGCGTGCTTAAGATTTCTTTGGTGAGACTAAGGATGAAATGATGCTCAAATGATGAACCATGGATGGACAAACTAGACCATGGGTGTGCATTAGTCGAACCACACGCGAATTGGCTTGGAACTTGGATAGCTTTCACCCTTGAATGAAGATTATGGATAATGTGGCAAAGTTAGTGGGATGAATCATTAAGAAAGTGGGATTACGTGTCAAAGAACATAAATGAGGTGTCTTGTAAGCATTTGATACCATGTTGCTTTGACTTCGGAGTGAGATAATGGTAACTTATATAAACCACCCACAAAAGTAGTGCCTAAAGTAGTTGGAGATATCAACCACCAACTAAGTTAGTGGCGTAGTGACCTTAAGACCACTTTTTTATATTCTTACCCAACAAGTCTCCTAAAGCCTATATAGATCAATTGTAAGTAATATAAAGTTTGACAATTTTACTGTAAAGTTGTGTGCATCTTTGTCTTCTTATTTTTATCGATTCTATTGTTTTGACTAAGTAAATTTCTAAGGTTTACTTTGCCTTTAAAAGAAACACCTTAAATACAATGGATTTAGTAAGATTGAGTTGAATTGTGAGAATTCAACTACCGCACTTAAAACTTTACGGCATTTTATGACCGAACTTGGAGTTTTTTTGTATCCGTAACCAATGTTGCGAATACCGTACCGGACTTGGTACCGGATTGAGGTCTGGAACGGTACTGTACCGGTACCGGTCAATACC
>JANZXR010000003.1:19497157-19508403 GCA_027575705.1 Erythroxylum echinodendron
GGTGGAGACGACTGACGGAGCTGGCGAGGTGGCGTCGCGATCTGACCCGTGAGTGGCGACCCGTGACCCGCGACTGAACTGGACGTCTCGTGGTGGAGGAGCAGTCAACCAGCGTCGGAGACGACGACGAACGGCCGAGAACGGAGGAGAGACGAGAGTCGGTGGAGGAGAGACGAGAGGCGACAAACCTGCGAGAGGAAAAACGATAAATGAGAGCCGACTAAAGAGAACGTCGGGTGGGGGGGGTTTGTAGTTTAGGTTTTTTTTTTTCAAATCAGTCCTCAAAGTTTATAAATTTACGGTACCGGCCCGGTACCTTACGGTATTGTCAGTACCGGCCGGTACCAGGCGAAAATGTCCGGTACCGGCCGGTATTTGAGGCCGGTACCTCCCTCTCCCTTACCGTTCCGTTTTCCGGCCGGTACGATACCGTCCGGCCGGTACCGGCTGGTACGGAACGGAATTCGCAACGCTGTCCGTAACAATAACCATGAGGTCGAAAGCGTTGACAGAAATGGAGTCTTGTTGGGCCGGCGGGTCAGGCAAGGAACAATAAAACGTATCAAAGGAATGAACATTTGCAAAGTTCATATTGGCCTATGGTGAATTAAAACATATAATTGTAAGGTGTCTCCCTATGATAAAAATGTACTTTTTTATGTAAAGTCGTTGCGTGACGGTGGCGTCAAAAACTAGATTGAAGAGAAGATCACTTTGAACGGCATTCGTATCTTCGGTTGGACCTTTCCCTGTCCCAGCAGACAACCATTTTAAACATGTAATAACCATAACAAAAACTGCTAATGTTCTCTCCAAAGAGAACCGTCCAACATGCTTTTCAAATCTGTCAACACCTACACAGTCGGTCTCATGCTTTTCTTTGCATTTCTCATCCTCTCCTTCTGTGGCTTCCTCCGATTCCCACCTGCCACTACCTCAATTACTCCACCTCTTCAAGACTCCGGATTTTCCGTCGCATCCAACACCCCCGACCCTTTTTCTGATTTGTCCAGTGCTTTCAGAAAATGGGATGCTCATGTTGGTTGTGCTCGGTTCACAGACAAGTATAAGGATTCTGTACCTTCTGGGTCTAATGGGTCCTCGTCTTTGCAAGAGTTTGGTGGTGATTCCACTTGTCGTCAGTTGAAGATGGGACACGTTACCGTATTGGTTAAAGGGTGGACCTGGATCCCTGATAATTTGGACAATTTGTACTCTTGTCGCTGTGGGTTGAGCTGTTTGTGGACTAAATCTCCTGTTCTTGCTGATAAACCTGATGCTTTAGTTTTCGAAACAACTACACCTCCGCTTCGGGTACTTTTGCTCATCTGGTTTCTTTATATATTTTTTTTCAAATGTAGGCAATCATTTTTTGGATGGTGTTAGAACTGTCAACTAATCGATGCATATGAAGTTTTCATCTTTAAATCATGATCAGAAGGTTATGTGGTGATCGAAAGCATGAGTAGTTGTCCTTCCACTTTTGGAATGTGGAGAATGCAACTTTTCTTGGTTGCACTTGTGTTTCTATGAAGTTGACAGGGTCAGTGTTATTAGCCAACTGGTTTTCTTGTTTGTGCCACGTCTAAGGATTGAAATTCTAGTTGTCAGGCTCTGGTAGCAAGGACTCCTAATTAGCTTATTGTAGTGGATTATTTGGATAAGGCGCAAATTGATTTAAGGGTTTTCGTAGTTCATTCATATAGATAGAAAATGGGATCTAATCCAATCCACTTGAAGTTATTGAAATCCACCCTTCTCCTATGTGCACTGCGAGTTCTCACGCAAGATTTGTATTTGGGTTTGGTAAGGTGTTGGTTGCAAATGTTGTGAGCATTTTCTGTGGAACGCATGATAAGGCATTCCATACTGGACCTCGACTAAATAAAGGCTCCAGCCTACACATGTTAGTAGAGCTTTTATTTTGTTGGTAGGTTGTTTTGCAGTATTCTTTTTATGCAGAAAAGGCATGACTTGCACACTCACATTAGGACATGTATTGGTGCCCAGTGTTGATATTACTTTCAAAGGATTCAATCATCTAATCTGTAGGATTCAGAACTGATCAAAATAAAATGTTAAGGATCAAAAGTGCATGTCTTCAATTGCAGCATCAAAAAGGTCTTAGTGACAAGAAAGGAAATTTGTCACCTAGTGTTGAAAAAGCAGGAAAAGCTTGTTGAGATCCTGGAAATAAAAATAATGAGTTGTTTATTGGTTATTTTTATGATCTGGAATATGTTGATTGACAAGTAACTTTTTATCGACCTTAATATGCAAGCGAGAGAAAGAGGAAATACAGAGCATAGCCAGCGGCTGACGGTTGGAGCCATATGAGAATGAGAATTGATTTTATTTGTTTGTTTACCTCTACTCATGATCTTACCTCAGTTTGAGCACATAAAACACCAAAGGGAGTTGCTCTCTACCATGCTTAGGATGTTTTTTTGATAAAGACCGCTGTATAGCTTAGTGTGTGGAAATAGGTGCTTGACCAGGCATGTGAATAGGCGTAAATATTTGATAGTCTTCTACATTCTTTTCTGGACATTGTCGATGTTTTATGTGCATTGATAGACTTAATTGAATTGCTTGTCTACATCCGGAACATTCCATCTTGCAATTTTTGATAACATTGCTTTCAATAACAAAATATTGCTGTTAAGCCTTGAGATTTTAAGAGTACTCCTAGCATAGTGTTGTTTTTAATTGGAAGGCATGGCTAATGTATCTATGGTGCCATAGAAAGATGCTAAATCTGTTGATTTTCTTCTTATTCCATTATTATTAATATGAATCCTTCTACTTTTCAGAATCATTTTCATCATATGAGCTTGTCCCAAATGAATAGTTAGGCTTATTATGTGAGCTTGGTACAGCTGTTTGTCCCTTTCAGTGATTTGAAATTTGGTAAAATATCTGAGTTTAGAGTATGAAGCAGTTTTTACGATCAAAGGTGCATGATTACTCTGGTTGCAGTACGACTATATTCTCTCAAAAATCAGTTTCCTCTCTATCTGTGTCAACTTTCTAACTTCCATGCACTAACTTATGTCACCTCAACTTGTGCATCCATACTGTTATGATTCTCAGAGGCGAAATGGAGATCCACTTCGTGTCTACATGGATCTTGAGGCTGATAGGAAAAGATCTGGTTTTGAGGATATATTCATTAGCTATCACGCTGAAGATGATGTACAGTCAACTTATGCTGGTGCACTTTTTCATAATGGTCGAAACTATTATGTGTCTCCTTGGAAGAACAATGTAAGTGCTAACTGATATTTCATTCTTTTCTTTACGTCCCTATTGGTTCCTTTTGTTTTCTAATTAATAATTTCATGTTCAGAAAGTCGAACTTATGGTGAATTTTATTTCCTTATCCTAAGGACACTCTTGTTTATTGGTCCTCTTCACGATGCCTTACTCAAAGAAACCAGCTCGCTAAGAGTCTTCTGAGCTTGCTGCCTCACCATTCATTTGGCAAATGCTTAAACAATGTTGGTGGACTAGACATGGCACTTTACCTGTATCCAGTGTGTGCGAATGATGCCAGTGTAAAGCCAAAGTGGTGGGATCATCTACATTGTGCCATGTCTCACTACAAGTTTGTTCTTGCTATTGAAAACACCATGACAGAGAGCTATGTGACTGAAAAGCTGTTTTATGCTTTAGACTCTGGTGCAGTTCCAATTTATTTTGGTGCACCAAATGTGTGGGATTTTATTCCTCCTCATTCCATAATAGATGGAACCAAGTTTGGCTCCATGGAGGAATTGGCTTCCTATGTCAAGAGCCTAGCTAATGATCCGGTGGCTTATGCCGAATATCATGCATGGAGAAGATGTGGTGCCTTGGGTAACTATGGAAAGACTCGTGCAACAAGCCTTGACACACTGCCCTGCCGATTATGCGAGGCTGTAAGTATAAGAGGAGGGAGAGATGCACAGGGTTAGGTTGGTTTGTCTCCTTTTTTTCTATCAAGACTTGGCGATCACGGCGAATACAAGATTTTGCTGATTGGATGATTTGTGTTTATGTTATAGAAGAAGAGTGTAAAGGTTTTAAAAAAGAAAAGGATGGCATCCGTTAATTATGTTATGCATCTCTGGCGATGCCTCTCTTCTATAGAGTCCATGATTTGCGAGTGAAATGTTGCTTGGCAATTGCGAGCACATGCTTAAATAGTGGGCCTTTGAGTGGTTATTGCCACCAACACATTGGGATAAAGTGGAAAAATATTTGTCGTTCTTCAAAAGAGTAATGAACTTATAACAGTTTGTTCCTCCTCTCTCATCTTCTTAGCGATTCTTCTTTTGTCTTTTAACAGTAATTGAGGAACTCTTCGTATGCTGCTGCTTTTAAATGATATTGCCATACAATTTACATAAGATGTTTCAGCAAGAATGTTAACAGAGGAGAGTCAAATCTTTTCTTTGTTTTGGAGATAAACTTAAGCATTTGAAGTGTATGATTGATATATTTATACTTGGGCGTTGAAACTTTTAGCCAGCAGAAAAAAGAGGTCGGGATGTAGCAGCTAGACTTAGGATGTACCATTTAGAGAGATAAAGAACCGATTCCAAGACCTGAACTTACGGATAAGGCTTTTGGAGTTTTGTTAAGAAGAAGAGAGAGATAAGAAGTGTTTGTCTTTTTTGTTTTTTGTTGTTTTTTGAAAATGTAATGAACGTATTAGGAGAAAAGGGAGGTTTTTGGGCCAAGCCTTATAAATGTGAACTAACTTGTCGTACAGCCTTCTAGCTATTAACAACTAGTTACGTTTATCCTACTAGTTGCTAAAATGTTACATTTTTGACAAAAGTAACGGATCTAACTTAACAACTATCCCCACCAAGCTTCCAGTAATTTCAAGTAGTATCTACAGTAAAAGCCAACAAGTTCAGGCATAGGAGGTCTCCATTATGAAGACTTTCTCTCATTGCATGCACTGGGTGATGTGAGCAAGATCAGGATGACATTAAATGGACCAGGCATGGATGTCAGAGGCTTAATGAGTGAGCTTGTCATGTCAAAAGGACCCATGATTAAAACTAGGGCCAAGAAACTTAAGGAGACTCTTTACACATGTGTGGGCTTTTATTTAGAGAGGGTGGAGAGTTCCAAGCCTATTGGAAGAGAGTTTAGTAGATTACAACGCAAATTAATTCACTTAATAGGATCCTTGGACCAGGCACACTTGGAGTGTGAAGACATGAAGATTTGAGCTAATTTTAATATTCCATCACTTAAGCCCAAGGAGTGTAGAAGTCGGCCATCGTGTTAATTAAATGGGACTTGGGCTATTTAATTCACTTAAGCCCAATAGCAATTCTTTCTTATTTTTATTATTTTTGGACTTTTGTTTTATTTCAGGTTTCCATGTATTTTTGCCCGATCTTTTATTAATTGACCTAAGTATAAATAGGCTCATTAGGGCTAGAAATAGGAAGATTTTGGTATTATTATGATTGTAGCCGTCGACTTTGGTGAGGAACTATCTCTTGTTTTCATTTCACCAAGAACCTAATTCTACTTATCAAATTTTCAATTGTGGCGTGTTATTTGGCTCCTTTCTCTTGGTTGATTTTGATCATCGGGATTGCTTGGAACAAGTTTGCAAGAGGAGTCTTAGAGATTAGCCTTACATATCTGTTAGCTTAGGGTTTCGAAAAATTATGTTCATTTTAATTCCTTCATAGTTGAATTCAATCCTCCAAGAAAAACTGTCAAAACTTCATCCATCCGACTCAACCCTTCCGTGGTGCGCGTTACTAGGTTCTGATAGTAGGGAAAGTATCTTCCCTTACGTTAGCATACATGGAAGGCTAGCAAGCTCAAAGCGGTGTAAGCTTGTAGAGGAATCTAAATTCCACTGGATCAGATAAGTATCCCAACTCTGGATCATAGTTAAATTTTGATCTGAGTGTAAGTGTTTAAGGAGGGGTTTATCGAAGGAACTTCTCATTATGCTTATGATTCATATAGAATAGAAGTGAATTTCCCTTCTTTTTGAACATATGAGCTAGATTAGATTATTCAAGCTTGACAAAGTAGCCAACTTTCTTTATAGGCATAGCTACATGCGGAATGTAGGTTCTTGATAATCATCTATTCTCTCAGTTTGTGACATACAAGTCCATAGGGTATATGAGATTCCAATTTGGTATATGAGATTCCAATTTTGACTTTTTAAATCTTCTATGATCTTTCTGCCTGTATCTAGTAGATTCCATAGCTTAAGTATAGTTTAAACAGCTTAAAGTCATCAGTGTTTATGAATCTTACCTTTAAGGCTAGTATTTGAGGTTATGGTGTTGTTTATTGAAGTAGGCTAGGATTTGAGGTTGCACTTTTCAAGTAGCTTCTTCTAAAAGATATTAGAGCAAGGAGAAGAGAATAAGAGGTAACTAGTATTCTTAGGATGTGCTTGGCATAAAGTGCAGATTGATTAACCACTCTATGGAATTTTGTTTATGGTTGATAATCTGTTCTTGATGGCCATCTAATGATAATAAAGAACTTAGCAACATTGCTCCTAAACCAAATGATCTTATGCTAACTAACCTCTTGGGAAGGTGGACTGAGCACAGACATGCAAGAAGAGTTGTGAAGGTATTGAAGGGAGTTTTGAGCTAGATGAATTTGTTCTTTTTGGATCTATTAGGGGAATATCTTGGGATTGGTAGAAGATTTAAGTAATCTTCTAAGGGGCTTGTTCTACTGATTTTGATGGATTAGCACTTCAACATTGGCATTTGGTGCGAAGTCATATTGAATTATAGGGAAGGAAGTGTGGAGATATATGGGACCAAAGTTTGTCCAATTATCAAACCATATACTAGTTTGTTTACCAACCCAACAATATCCGTCATTTCTATGACCATAGCTTGCCTGAGCTTTATGAGATTTTTCCTTGCTAATGAGATATTAAAGTTAAGCTTCATAGATGAGAAACTATCTCTTAGGTAGTGGGAGTAGATCCATTTCACCCATAGTGATTCTTTATCTATAAGAATTCTCCATATCTTCTTGACTAGCAAAGTCTTATTAGTTAGTATTAAAGAAGTGATTCCAAGACCTCCTTCTTTTTTAGGTAGAGAACCAATCAACCTTAGTTGCATAAGGAGTTAGACGTACCAACGTAGGGGATGCTTCTAAAACTCTTCTCTGTGTTTTTTATTAGAGATGAAAGAAGGCTATATAAGCAAACCACGATACATAAAGAGAATTCAAAACTGAGTTAATCAACTAAAGCCTCCCTACATAAGAAAGTGATCCATTTGTTTATCTTTTGATTAATTTTAGAGAACAAAGGTAAAATCTCCAAGTAGGTAGGCCTTTTATGGGAAATTGGAATCCTGAGCAGGTAAAAGGTAATTGTCTTTCCTTCAATCCATATATAGAGGAAAACCAATTAAAAATAAATGTATAAAATATATAGAGAGGAAGAAGTAACTCTTTTATTTTTTCACGTTTAGCGTGAGATGTTTTGAATGTTTCAATAGCATTGATTAGGCCTTTAGAGAGTGATTATCTACACCCAAAAACTGTAACAAATCATTTTCAAATGCTAGAATATGTGAAATTTGAATGCTTTTTCCTTCTTATTGCAATGTTTAGTCAGCCTTAATATAACCTCTATAGTTAAAGCAAATAGATAAGGGAGAAATGAGATCTCTAGCACCTTTAATAAGTTTAGTAGGAGTTCAATTCACCAAGATGCTGAAGGAGGGAGTGATGAAACATTACTCTATCAACTCAAAAACTTGGTTAGAAATCTAAAAGCTTAAAAAATATGAATGATGGACTAGTTAAGAGTGTCGAAAGCCTATTTGAAATCAACCTTAATTATACATGACTTTAGGGACTTCTTATTGTTAAAATTTTTGAAAAATTCTCGCTTTAGGAGAATATTATTGCTTATGTCTCTGCCTTTAATATAGGTTTTCGATAAATCACTAATAAGGGGTTTAATAGCCTTCTTTAGCCTAATCGACAATAGATTTTAGATAATCTTGGCTTATAGGTCTGAAATCCCTAATAGATGAGGAGTTAGAAACCTTTGGAATAAGGCATATGAAAGTATTATTGAGCTTTTTTAGTATATATCCTTTATTGAAAAAGCTAAGCACCACTTTTTTTGATAAGGTCCTTTATCAAATGCTAGGATTTTTTTTTAAAAAGTTACCATTCAAGTCACCAAGTCTTAAGGATTAATGGGATTTAAGGCTAAATATAACATTCCTAACATCACCATCAATAAAAAGGGAATATAGAAAGCTTATTCATTTATCAAAGATTTTGTCATAGATCAAGGAATAAAACAAATATTAAAAGAGCAAGAATCATCATAGGTACATAAGATTATATTAAAATAGTCATACATAGCTTACCAAAGTTCTTTTCGATTGAAACCACTAACACATTCTCCAGCTTCAAGGAAGTAACCTTATTTGGCTTTTTCCTTGTCAAAACAAACTTATGAAATAATGATGTGTCCATATCCTCATCCATCAACCATTATACTCTTGACCTTTTTTTGAATAAGGAGTATTAAGCCTTTACCACCCTATTAGAGTTTGACAAAGTCTCCTTCTCCTCATTTTAAAGAGTCTAGTTTGTAGGATCTGAAAATAAGAGCTGTTGAATTCTTTGAAGCCTATCCGTTGAGTCAGATATTGAGGAATTGATATTGCAATATTTAGACTTATGTAGGGATTTGAGCTTTTACTTTATACACTTAAGCTTATATATCCAAATGTATAATAGAGAACCCTGAATATTACCACAAAACCTTTTTAGGATGGCCATTTCAAATCCTTCATCCAAATCCAAGTAATTGTTGAACTTAAATGGAAAGTGAGGGGTGGAATTAGAATTTAGATTATTAATTATAATTTTGGAAAAAATTGAGATATAAGGATTCCTAAACTCTTCCTTACTTACTAGGAGGGAGGAAAGTCAATCAGCATTTACCATTTCCCTGTCAAGTTTCTTCTTTAGGAACCATGAGCTTTATTGTCTATTTCTCCAGGTTAATAAATCACCTTCAAATTTAAGATCCACCAACTCTACATTAGAGACCTATTTAACTAGCTCATTTGAAAAAAATTTTATACTAGCATTCCTTTCATCCTTTAAAAGATTATTCCCCAAATATCAACCAAGTAGTCTTAATTCAAGAATATACCTCTTGTAATTTCTTTTATAAAATATCCCTTTAAAAGACAAAATTTGATATATATATATATGAAGGATACAAGGATAGAGTCCACAGTGTACAACATTAGCAATTCCAATGAATTAGTTAATTTGTAAAGATTGAGTTTAATACCTTTATCTTTTCAAGGTCATAGGAAATCACTATCTTTCCATAGTGATGAGATTTATGATTTGAATGGATGACCTATATTTTGTTAATGAAAATTTTTTGATTTAAAACTTGCTCATTGGACTTAGTTTAAAAAAAAACATAAGGGGAGGATTTATTAAATGGATTTAATCCTTTAACAAAAGTTGTTTGGAAGGGCTATTTAGTCCCCTAACATTCTAATATAAAAAAACCGTTAAGATAATGCTTAGGATAAGAACCTTTGGATTTCTTGTTTGAATTCTTTTTACTATTTGAGTGAAAGCCTTGCCTACTATTAGCTAATTAGATGCAACTTTTATAGTTATACTGATCAATTCCTTTTTTTAATCTAAAGAACTTGGTAGCTAAAACATGTGGAGATTGTGTTACTTAGATATGGAGAGAAGCATCTATCTCCATATCCTAAAATGAGCTTATATCTTTGGCCTAGTGGTTCTTCACATGAAGAATAACATTTGTAACAACCTCCTTTGGAGGCTATACCCCTAAAATTCTAGGAGACTTCTCCATTTTAGCACTTAGATTGAACTGATGATAATATTCAATGACTGCCACTCCAACAACTTGCTCTTCATTGTAAGCTATAACACCTTCAATACTCATCAACCCATTATAATAGCTTATCCGAAATTTCCTTCTTGTTTCTTTATAAATTTGACTTTAATTGTTTGTTTAGGGTCTCCGTTGATATAAAACATGTATTGAATGCCCATATAGCTCACCATTTTCATCTATTCTTATGAGTGGGATAATATCCAAAAGGTAATGGTTTATTTCCACCAATATACATATCTTTGCATAGGAAATCCATATAAGAGTGACTGTAGCTTCATCCATTCCAATTGGCCTACCAATGAAACGTGCAATGTAACTTAGACCCTCTGTTATTTAATACTCTAGAGGTATATTATGAATATTGTTCTGTAGAGGAAACTTCATATTCTTTATATCAAAGGAAACATGGTGCCACTTTTGAAGAAAAATTAGTTTATTGTTATAATGCTAAAGTAAATTATCCAACACTTTTGTGCTTCAACTTGAGAGTTCAATTTGAAGATGAAGTGGTCATCATCATAAATTAAAACATTAATGAAGCCAAAAGCACCCTAATTTTTGATTACCTACTACTTTAATGGAGGAAAGGTAGGAATTTTCCCCAAAAAGAAACCAACTAGGGAGGAATCCCATTTTTTAACTCTAGCCTAAAGCATTTTCAAAGTCAGGGCAACTATTGGCTTTCTATCTTTGCATTCTGGGGGGGGAGCATTGATCTGTAGGAAAGCCTATATAATAGTTAATGACTTGGCTTCAAGTACTCTTTCGGAGAGAATTGGTTTGCATAGTCAAGGGAAAAACTATGGGTTGAGGAGATTTGAGTAGAAGAAGATGAAGAGATGATTGACAAGGGTTAGAAAGGTGAAGAAGAGGAAAAGAGCTAGAATCTTGAAGCAAGTGAGGTTGAGAGGGAATCGAAATCATGATACCAAAAAAGGAAACACTGGGATTCATTTAGGAGAAAGTAGAAAAATTTTATTACCTCAAATGGAAGTCAAATAGGTAAGAAAATAAGAGAAAGAAGGGATTTAAGAAGGAGAAAATGAAACAAACCCAAAATAAAGAGAGTAAAGGATCTTAAACGAGGGAGATTACGTATAAAAAGAATCACTACAAGAAAATTCACAATTTGCGTCGGAATAATACCGACGGAACAAATTCCGTCGCCTTTTACCGACGGAAATGAATAAATCCGTCGCTGCAAACAAACATTTACCGACGGCGAACACATCCGTCGACAATATTGACGGGAAATATTCGACCAAGAATCTGCGACAGACAATAGCGACGGAAAATGTCTCGGCGACGGTAAAAA
>JANZXR010000003.1:19514638-19564890 GCA_027575705.1 Erythroxylum echinodendron
GATATCTATTCTTGATGGTGACATGGTTGAGCTTCCTGTAATCCACACACATCCTCAAAGATCCATCTTTCTTCTTCTCAAAAAGAACTGGAGCTTCCCAAGGTGAAGAGCTAGGCCGAATGAAGCCTTTCTCTCTGATTGATGATCATGTTTTACTGATCATGGATATGAGTTATCAAATCAGATACATTGATATTAGAGAACATATATTGGACCAATCCATAGAGAGAACACCACATGTTTTCATATCATTAGTGATTCTCAATATGGTTTGACTTTAGTCCTTTGACCTAAAGTCATCATGGTTCCTTACATGAGAAATTCAGTGTTTTGACATTAGACTAAGTAATCTTTAATTGGATAATAAGCAGTCTTATGTTGGACATTAAATGAGTCATATGGAAGGATGTGAATGACATAGATGGGATTTGTACCTCTCTTAAATGAGAGATATATCATTTGGGCCTCCTGACAAGTATGACTGAAGAAATGTATGACCGTGCTCAAATGAATTGATGAGGAGTCATCAATGCCATTTGTTATAGTTAGTCAACTTGGGAATCAAGAAACTATGATTAATCAAAGGTTGACATGTACTATGCTTTTTGATTAATCTTGATATCATGTTACAAAGGGATTGAGTTTGCAACCATGATTACAGATTAAATCAGATTACCGATCCTCATTTCATTTAGGTAGTCATAATGTCTTGCTAGAGGCTGCTTATGACTTATGGGCCCTGAAGTGTAGTCAAGCCCATTGTCAACATCAAATAAGCCTATAGGGTTGCACACAAAGAGTGATGTAATTTGGGCTTATTCTTTTGGGCCCAATTTATTACGCATTGAATAAATATATATGGATATATTTTTTGGGTTAGATTGAATTAAGTTGTCGGGCTTTTATTATATGAAATATAATATAGGTCAAAACTTATTGGACTTTCATAATCCTAATAATTTTAGAATTATGATATTCTTATTCTTAATAGGAATAGGGATTAGGGTTTCTCTATAAATAGAGAACTTATGTCTCATTAGAAGACACACCAAAAGCCCTAGCCACTTGTTCTTTTTCTGAGAGAAAACTGTGCAGTGTTCTAAAGTGTTTTAGAACATGCTGTTAAGTCAAAAGGACTTTACGATGATTAATTTTGATAACAATCAAATAATAATAATGTTAGAAACAAATGAACGTCTTTGACAAGTGTGTTAAGTGTGCAGATGCAAAAACTATATAGACACAGGTGCAGATGTAGACACAAAGGTAACACAGACATAAAGAAGACATAGACGAAACCACGAAGATACACTAGCATGACAGATAGTTATTTAGTCAGAGTTAGTTACAGAACTCAACTAAATAACGATTACCTAGAAGTGGTTATCAAGAATCAAGAAGCCGTTATTAAGAACAAAGAAGAAGTTAGAGATGAAGGCTATAAATATTTGTCGCAGTCGAAGATGCTAAAAAGTTAGAGAAAAACTGAGACAAGTTAAAAAGCTAGATAATCTGAGAGAAAAGTCTTACTGTGGTTACTTAGAATAGAGCTAACATTACTGTAACAAAAGCTCATAATCTTTTTCTAGTGAGAGAAAGAAAAGGTTGATAGCTTGGAGAGGCTAAGATAGTGAAAAAATACTTTGTAAGAGACCTGAAGAGGCTCTGGAAGGGAAGAAAGAATACTTGTAATCGTTTGAAGAATAGTGGAACACTCAGACGAACTCTGAGGACTGGACGTAGCCCACGGTTTGGGGTGAACCAGTATAAAAATCGCATTGTCTATTCTCTACTCTTTACTTTAGTTTACTTTGTTGTTAAAACTCATAGAGAAGTAATTTGCGATTTAACTACGTAATAAGTTGTGATATTCTTCTAATAAGAAAGAGAAGCTCTTTTTGAGATTTTATATTCAAAAAGGAGGATACACCATTCAATCCCCCTTCTTGTGTATCTAGTTTCTTGAACGTGAAGTCTTTACTAACTTGTGATTTATTTCACATGCTAGCACACATTAGCTGCTGCCCGGTTCATTCATCCTCGTGTGGATACTAGTAGAGGATGTTCGCGAGCTACAGCATCAACATATCTGAAAAGAATCCAAACCATGAACTTGAAGAGGTAATTTCAGTTACACTTCTTATTGTGTAGTTTCAGTTAACCAAGGCACAAGACACGAAGTCCTATAGTCCATTCCACTATGTATTGTGAAGTTTCGGGCTATAGGTGATCTAACATGAATATCATATGATTTGTCAATATATTAATTATGAAATTGTAAAATGATTAAAGGAAAATATTACAGTGCCTGCTTTATTGTCTTGGTGGTGGATAGATAGGCATGCCTATAGGGTTATAATGCAGCTGCTACAGTTTGATACCAAAGGTGTATTCATTTTGAGACTATAGTGTCTTTATAGTTTGAAGCCTTCAAGTATCCATAGTTGGTTACCTATAGGTACTATAGTTCGATGCATTTGGTTATCTATAGTTTGATACTTTCCAGTATCAATAGTTTGATGTCTTTGGATATTTATAGCTCCTGTTATCCACACCCACAGGAATGTGTAGGCTTAACATATAAAGTAAATCAAACAGTTATAAATAAGAGATATAGTATGACAACATGATTAATTTGTATTGATAAGCATTGGGTATCAATATTTGGATTATAAATGTGAATTTACGGTATATGAATAATATATTGAAGCATATTTGCATTATGTACCTTGATTAATTATACCATCACTATTTATATGAGTTTATGATTTTCATGAATATGTGGGTGCTTGGCGGATGACTGTTGTGAGTCGTCATCCAGACTAAGTATTTCCCCATTAAGCTTTCAAGCTTAATATAGGTGTTAATCCATGTATAATTAATAAGAGTGAGGCACAGGGATCATCTATAGGCCAACCGTTAGAAGTAAATGTACTTTTGAAACGTATCTTTTTCGTTAAAGATGATTGTGTATGTAATGAAGGAAATTGTAATTTTACAACATTTTGTATATGTAATGAAGGAAATTGTAATTTTACAACATTTTGTAACTAAGAATTTAAGAAATAATAATTTTACAACATTTTGTAACTAAGAATTTAAGTTATATGTAATATTTCTTTTGGATATCATATAAATTCAAAGATGTAATACTACTCTTAAAAGATAATGTTAAGTGATATGAATTTTGTAATATATATATGTACAACATTGAATAGACAAATGTATGGTGACAATTCCTATAAATAAATAGAAATGTATGCCATGAATGTTTGTACGGAAATTTGGTTGCCATGTATGTTAGTGGTTGTAGGTTCCGTATAGGGGGTTGTTACATTGAGAGACAATAAAGTAGAAAACAAATGATCCTAGAAAAAAGCCTTAAAGACAAATATGGGCGACAACGTAAAGAATTGAGGGAGAGTTTTCTTTAAATTTTTGACATATTTCGTTTTTCATTATTCTTACATGTTTTGTACATTGAGCATAATGTACAACTAAATTGTGTAAGAGGGGTTTAACAAATAGGCCTATCAATTTTGTTATAATTAGCTTAATAATAAGAAATTCTATTTTAATTTTAATCAAGATGAATTGATATATGTTTGGTTGTCATTTTGATTTGATTTGTTTACGCAATCATTTATGAAATTTGGTTATTAAGTTGATTTTGATTTGGTTTATTAATTTTGAGAATGGATAATTGATTTGCATTATAAAACTTTTTGTTTGATTTGTACATAAATTGAGTTAAATGTAAATTTTCAGGCATTTGGATAATCCTATATAAAAATATAAAAAGGAAGAAAAGGAAAGAAATGAGAATAGCTGAGTATAGAATAAATTAATTCTACCATCTTCAAAACAAGTAAAAAGGTTAAAGTTAAAGAGTGATACTAGTAGCCATTTAAAATAGTGATATAGTTGAGTAACTAGGAGTATTCATGACAAGGTGTTTATTTAATATAAAATGATTAGGTGACTTTTCAAACAAGATCTAAATACTCTTATGTTATATTTAAATTTGGAATTTTGTTTTCTTTCAATATGGCATATGAAAATGTTTCAAATATTGAAGCATCTTTCTTATGTATATTTATTTTATGAATTAAGTTGAATGGTGTGAATTGAGCTGAATTTTAAAGAATTATGAAATAAATTAGATTGATTTAATATTTAGTGCAAATAAATAAATTTCTAGCAATTTGATGAACTTTGCAATTGAATGTATAATGAATAATCTTGATCGATATCTTTGGTGTGTTTATTGCTTCCCGATAATTGTTTTATTTTTTAAGTTAATCATACGAAATTGATTTTCTTGAGGACAAGAAAATGCCTAAGTGTAGGGTAGAAATCATATAACTTGCCACCTGAACTAGTTACTCTAGTGGGTCCAAATAAACGAAATAATTATATGAATATAGTGGAACTTACTGAATTTTGGATTTTTATTGAGCTCTTTCATTCCTTTCCCATTTAGCAAGCTCCAAATGCCATATCTAAAAGAATGTTTGAAAAATATTTTGGAGTTGATGTTAGAGATAAATTACATACTTTTATGTCTCTTATACCAGATTTATATGTCTACATTAATAGAAATCAAGGATTTCATATTATAGTATAGTGACTAAGGAAAATAAATTATATATATGTTCCCTTTTCTTTTACTTAAAAATTAGAATGTTGTTGTCATTAACTTGATAAACAATATATGATATTCTATTAAAACTTAATTAAAACCTTTTGTCATATTATTATCTCATATTAACAAATTAATTTTCAAGTCATCAACTAAAAGCATACCATTACGATGTAATCTTATTTACCAACTTTGCTAAGTATCTTACCTTTGAGATTGTCTCTAGACATGATAAATCCTCCATCTTTATCACTAAGAATCAAGAATTGAGATGTATCACTCATCATATACTTTGAGAATCTGCTATTTGGGTATGTATTTAAATGCCTTTTTAGCTTGTTTGAATTTAAAAGTTTATGCTCAAAATCTCAAGAATCTTAACCAACTTCTTATAAGTAAATATAACTATCATTATCATAAGAATGACAGATCAAATGTATCTTATGATCATTTTTTAAAATTGAAGTTGAATTAATAAATAAGAACTAAGGTATAATAGGTTTGATCGCAACCAACTATTACAAATCAAAATGCTCAAACATCACAAAGTAGTATGTACTTAACAAAATAGCAAAGACTATCTAGTTTTCCATGTCATTAGGCTTTGATTGTTGAATTTAACATCATGTTTGAGAGCACTAATGTGATATTTGATCTCATTGAGCAAAGCCTGAAGCACTGCCTCTTTGGTGGTGGAGTCTCCAAAAATCCTATTATTTCTCTCCTCACATATAATTACTACCAGGTAGGTGAATGTCACCTTTTAAATCCATAAGTCTCTTTCTTGCTTCAAATACAACTTAGTATTCCAATTAATGATTTCAGACTATGAATGGGGAGGTGGATCTAAGTGACACAATTGAACTATGTGCTTCTATACATACTAACTAAATTGATATTGGAAATATATATGTTCTATACTTTCAACAGAGGATTTACATGAAATACACCAATTGGGAAAGCTTGAATAATGAGATATCCTGTCCAAAGTTGATAATTTATTTTTGATTGCCAGCTAAGTGATGATGGAATTGCATGGTGAATTGTACTTAAAATAAAGAAGTTAGTGCAAAAAGACAGATAGGTTAGAGTACTCGAGTAAATTCTAGAATGATAAATTAGTGAATGTGCCTAAAGGTGTAAGTAACCATTTGATTGTATCAATTTCAGTGGTTTCTAAAACAACAAAAGATAAAAGTTGTCACTATTAAGGAATTATGAGACAATGATCCATTTAAAAGGACTAAAGCCTTTGTCACTTTGATGTTTACGTGTATAGTGTTATAAAACAAGCCAGGATCCAAAATTAAGGTAAGAGGGCCAAATGGTGTATAAGGATCATGTTAGAAGTAGAAGGTTTTGCTATCTTGGAAAATATGCTTATAGTTGCCTTAATTGTTTCTCTGAATTTGAGCATGTTACCAAAAAAGAGTAGAGGAGTTATAAGGTGTTTTGATATGCCACAATCTTTGATCTTTGATGTATTATGTGTGGATCCATTTGACCTATAGCAAGATTTTGTCAGTAAATAACCTACAAAGTCTCTTGGTGAGTGAGACTGAGAATAGATGTTTGATTGAAAGAATGCCTAGTATACCACAACTTTTGGGTAAGTGTTGAAACTAAAACCTATCTACTTGTTTTACACTTAAAAATTGCAAGTGAACACATCATGACTTGTAGTAAAAAGTGCGGATATCGTTCCCAAAGGGATTGATGCCTAGCCAGCGCTTAATTTAGACACAACTTTGTTTAAGAAACTAAATTGTGAAATGCAAATAATCTGAAAAATTAAATTAAAATTAAAAGCTACCAATGTAAACAATGGATACCGCAATTGCAGAAAATCTGAATTCAAGAATCTAAATAATTACCCTCTCTCAAGGTGAAACTATTTGTCCCTAATCGAATTAATGGGAATCGATTGAACGATCTCTCAACTTACCCAATGACTCTATCGATTCAACTAGCTATTAAACTATCCTACGGGTGATCAATTGACTAATCGAGATCTCTCTTCTAACTATTCAATTAATATGATAATTGCTAGTCTATAGTTTTCTAACCCTCATTGTGCAATCCTATATGAATTTCATCTCACTCACTCTCTCGATTTGTTGCAAGATGACAATTAAGAACAACAATCAACAAAGGCAATTGTATTTAATTCAATAAAATAGGAGTTTTAACAAAATAATTTAAAAGCAATCCCTAAAATGAAATCAGCCTAACATGGTCTCTATAACATCATCAATAATCAAATAAACCATTTTTACAAAGAATAGAAGAGGTTAAAATGACTAAAAAATTGAATAAAACGACTCCTTCTCTTTTTTGCCAAAATCTGGAAATTTGGTGTTGATGTACTATTTTACCCAATCTTGATGATGATCTTTGGCTTCAATCCTTCCTCAATGCTCCAAACATGTGTTCTTCACTCAAGGATGGTGTTTCTACAGGTGGGTGTCGTCTCCCTTGAAGATGGAGGCTTAATGATGATTTCATAGTCTAAAAGCCATAGGTTTAATAAAGCCTTACAGATTGCCTAAGATTACAATTCCCACATCTGTGGGAATTTGCATGATTCCCGCGAGCATAGGAATTACACACAAATTCACTTCTCATTTCTTGTATGATTCCCATGTTTGTAGGAATTTGCATGATTCCTATGAATGTGGGAATTTGGCACAGATGCACTCTTCTTGTCTTCTCTTTTTTGATCTTTTGTTCAACCTCTAAGTTGCTCCCTCTTCTTTCCTACACAAAATAGTCATTTCTTTCCCTCAATTAGCATCAAACACATAGGAACAACAATGGAAATCAAACTTAATGAAAACATACAAAATGAATCCTAAACTAGAACAATAAACAACAATTATGCTAGAAAACACATGCCAACTAGTTATAGAAACATATCCTAATGCACACCTATCAATAAACACCTTAATAGTTATAGGTTGCATTATGTTTTAGTGGGTAATTTAGTGTGTTTTTAGTTGTTAATTTGATGAATTGTGTTTGTTTAGGTTTAGAATTATCTTAGTATAATTATATTTTTATATTTTTGAAGTTTTATGTGGTTTAGAGCATGTTATTGGGTTTTAATTTTAAGTGTTTAAGGTGTTTTGATGAGTTTGTTAGTGTTTGAGACAAGGTAAAGAAGACCGAAGAAAATTTGGAGAAATCATGAAGGAGGAGCCAAGGCTATGACCGTGACATACTAGTTACAATCGTGTCGTAACAAAAGCAACCAATATAGGCCATGATCGTGACTCATTAGCCATGAATGTGTCAAAAGCCAAACAGGACTAGACCACGATCTTGACTCACTAGTTAGATCACGACAATAGGCAAATTTCAAGTGGCACGATCGTGACTCATTGGCCATAATCGTGGCAGGCACGATAACAGACACAGGGACTACTTTCGAACTTAACTTTTTAAGGGTTACTTTAGACATTTGGGCCTAGGTAAAACCTAATTTTTAGCCTAAATGGAAAAAGGATATAAATGGAAAATACAGAAGCCCTAAAAGGGGAACCTCCATTTTGCTACATTTGGAAAAAAGCTAAGAAAGAGGAGAGAAGAAAGGAGAAGAGGAGAGAAGAAGGGAGAAGAGGAGAACGGAAGAAGGAGCAGGTTGTGTGCATTGTATGTTTTCATTTCGAGTGTGAGTTTTGTATGCTGTATATTAAGTCTTATTTAGGTTTTCATAATTTGACTCATGTGAATGTGTCAATGGCTAGGAATTATCGAAATTAGTTTAGCTTTGAATATAGTCTTCTAGGTTGTAAAGATTTATCAGCTTGTGAAATTAGTGTCCTAGGTCGCTTTGATTAAATATGCATGTTAATTAGGATATGATGTTAGTTCATTCACCCTACGAAATTTGCCACATACATTTATAAACTTGGTCAATTAAATAAGTATCATTTTTAGTATCCTTTGACAAGAATGATTAGTAAAGAAATGAGATAGATAATAAAAATAAAAATAAAAAGTGTGCATTTCGTAAACAAATGACTATTCCGCTAATCTTTGAGTTATGAATAGAGCTATTATCCAGTTAAGAATGTGATATAGCTGAGTAACTAGGGGATATTCATAAAAAATGTTTGCCTTTGCGTGGAAAGGCTAGGATGACATCCCAACCAAGTCTATGAATAAAAACATGAATTATTTAAGTAAGCAAAGGATATTCATCAGTAATGTTTGCCTTCATATCAAAAGACTAGGTCAAGGTTAATGAAAATTAACAAAAATAAAGTTTTGATAAATAAAACCTACCGATCTTTATTAATAGCTTGGATTTTCATGAAAAGCTACTTAGAATTACAAATTTGATTAACCAAATAATTATTGATGTGTCTGTGCAAGTGATGGGGGGTGAGTGAATTTGACATTAAGGTCTTGATTAATATGTATATTTAGTCTGAAGTGCTTAGCCACATATTTCATAAGTTAATAGGTTAGAACAAATGGAAGGTTTGTGATTGAAGTTAAATGAGTTTTGTGAAGTTCAATGCCATTGTACCATTATTGAGGACAAGAAAGAGTTTGAGTGTAGGGATATTGATAGTTATACAGTACATTATGTTTTAGTGTGTTTTTAGTTGTTAATTAGATAATTTATGTTTGATTAGGTTTAGAATTATGTTAGTATGATTATGTGTTTGTGTTTTTGGAGCGTTATGTGGTTTATAGCATGTTACTAAGCTTTAATTTTGCATGTTTGCAGTGTTTTGATAAGTTTGTTAGTGTTTGAGACTATGTAAAAAAGATTTGGAGAAAGCATGGAGCAGGAGACAAATCCAAAATTATGACATACAAGTCACGATTGTGACAGAAACAACCAGCAAAGGCCACAATCGTGACTCATTAGCCATGATCGTGACAGAAGCCAAACAAGACCAAGCCATGATCGTAACTCACTAGTTACAATCGTGAAAGAAGCCAAACAAGACCAAGCCATGATCGTGACTCACTAGCTACAAACATGACAGAAGCCAAATTTCAAGTGCCATAATCATGCTGATTGGCTACGATCATGACAAGCACAATAATAAATGCAGGGACTACTTTCGAGCTCAACTTTTTGAGGGTTATTTCAGGCATTTGGGCCTAAGTAAAACCTAGTTTTTACCCTAAATGGAACAAGGATATAAAAGGAAAAAAAGAAGCCCTAAAAGGGGAACCTCCATTTTGTTACATTTGGAAAGAAGCTAAAGAAGAGGAGAGAAGAAGGGAGAGGGGGAGAGAAAGAAAGAAGGAGTTGTTACTATTGATGCCACTCCTGGTCAACTCCAAGTTATCTTTCTCATTCCATCTTATTATTTCTTTCATTTGAAGTATAAAATGGATATCATGATGAATTGGTCTTTAAGGATGTTCTAAACTCTTTTAGGGATTTGTTCTTGAATCAATGTTAATTTAATTGCTTTTGATGTTAATGTGTAGGTTATTGTGATTGTTTGTCATATTTGCATGCGTTGGTAATAAATTGAGAGGCTGAACAAATAGCAAAATGATTAGATTGGGTAGTGAGAGTTAAACAATCTAATAAATTACGCAACAATCAAATCGGTAATTTATACGAAGAGAGATCTAGTGTAAGGACCCAATTATTTATTAGAGTGCTTAAGATCTAATTAGATGTGCGGGTTGTTTATTAATTGAGAGATTGTAAGTTCCATAATTCAATTTAAATAGGATTTAAGATTAACTATTAAATGATTATAACTCAAGAGAGAGTAATCACCCATTGAACTTCTAGGACTGATACTGGATTAACTCAAAAGTGATTAAAATAACATTAAATGATAAGATACATCCCCTTCTCTCATAAATGGTTAATCTTCCTTGTGTGAATTTTTCAAATGTTAATTGTTTGTGCTTAATTTTGATTTCTTGATTGTTAATTTTACAATTTCACTTTCAATCAATCCATATGCAAGTGCTTAATTTTCTGCTCATTTTCATTTTCATTTTAATTACACTTTTAGGCCTTAGATGAATTAGGATTCGATTAGTTCACTAATTCTTCATAAGATCAACACCTCATATATTACGCTTACAACCTGTGCTCTTGTAGAATATTGAGGTTTTTTATAATTGTAAAACTTGCTCAACAATAAATCGTTTGCTTTTTATATAGTCCTCACTTTAGCTTCCTAACCCTTTGACAAATACATGAGCAATATTGTCATAATTTTATCATTAATATTAGATTTTCTAGGCTTTTAAGAGAATTAATGATGTTAATGAATTTAGTGTTATATGCTTTCATCATGTTTCATTTCAAGTAATACATATTGATGTGTAAGGGTGCTCACTTGGCTCTCTTTCATTTAACTTGTTCCTTACATGATATTTTAAAAGTATTCCTTATGTCGTATATAGACTTAAAAATGAAGACTACTGAATCATTTATACTTAATGCACAAAACAATATGTTAATAACATTTATATCAAAGATGTAAGTTTCGTATCACTTGCATCTCATTCTTCTTTACCATGGGATTTTTTTTCCTTTCCTACTTACACTTCCTTTATAGAAATATTTTGACCCTTAATGACAAAATACCAAAAATCTATTCCCGCAACTGTATGGAAAATTTCTATTATTGTTTTCCAATATAAAGTGACGTTTGTATAAGGAAATATAACTCTATTAATATTCTGACCTTTTAAAAAAGTGTTGGTATGATCTTTTTCATTTTTTAAAATTGCAATAATAAAGACTTGCTTTGAAACCAAATTGGTCCTAATTGGAACCTAAGAGGTAAATAAATAAGGTGTTTGTAAATTTCAAAAATTTGTAATTTGTTATATTAACAAAATAATATAAAAATGAATATGTAGTGTTATTAAAAATAAAGATAACAAATATGTGATGGATGCTCCTACTGTTCTTCTACTTCCCCTCACTAGTAATCATTCATGCACTTGCTTTTGCTATAGTGGATGCTCCTCTACTGCACCTTTCACTTCCTTTTAACTTATTGGTTTCTTATGATTCTAAACTCACCCTGTCGAGTCCTTTCTTTCCTTACTTTTCTTCTATAGACTAATCTCACTGTTACATCAAACTTCTTACTTCCTACTTTTCTTTAGTAATCACCATTTCTTTAAACCTCAAGCTTCCTACGTCTTGGTTAAATTGGTCTCCAACCTCCTATGCATTCTTTATCTATCAAACATCCTTTTGATCCATCAGTCTTTAGCTTGGTCCTATGGATGCCGATGCTTTCCCACCTTTAAACTCAAACTTTTTGATTTTGCAATCTGAACCTCCCACTTTAAAAGAGCCTCATATTATTTCCATTTTCATAGCACAGAATTCTGAGACTATCCCTCAACCAATTAGAAAAACCTGGGTGTGGGTAGCTAGTGATTATAGACCTAGTTAAAACTAAATTTCTGCCCTTTTAATAAAACATCTGAATATAGGATTGTTTTTCCATCTTTGGAACTTCTTAAAGTTGGAGCTGATAAATGGAAATCCACCATTCTTAATTTTTTCCTAGACAAGAGGATAGTCTTTCCACTTATAAAAGAAATGGGCAATGAATAATTAAAGGAAACATGAATTGTAGGATGTGCTTGTGAATAATAAGGATGTTTTCCTTTTCAAGTTTGCAAGTTTTGAAGAAGCTAAGAAGGTAGTTCAAGTTGGACATTGACATATACAAAATAAAACCCCTATTGCTTCAGTTATGGAAACATGGATTGAAATAGGAAGAGATTAAACAAGAAAACATTCCCATATGGATTTGTTATATGAAATGCCTTTGGAGTATTATACTACAAGTGATCTTAGACATTTTGCTAACTACATTGGCAAGCCCATCTATATGGATTAAGCCATAATAAGATTAGAAGAATTAACTTTGCAATGATTATCATATTGGTTACTTCCATGATTAATTTTCTTGAGGTGATTCCATTCATTAGACTAAATGAGAACCTGGAAACTATTAAGGCTCAACTAAAGGTTTTTTATGATGAAAACTACACCTAACAAATAAAAAAATTTAGAGACCAACTAGAAGGACCTTTGTAATAGTTAATTGTTAAGAACTTATAGAACACAATGCTAATCCTAAAGTTTCAATATTTATCAATTTATATGAGGTAAATTACCCACCTATAGATGAGGAAGTGACAACTAGAGTAGAAATGAACAATTCAAACATAAACACATCTCTATAGGTTCCAGATTAGAGAGTTAAAAGATCCATCATCTCAAACTGCATAGAGAGGAGGCTTAGACTTACAATTCATGTAGACATTTCATTTGGAACTCTTAGTAAAACCACTTAGCATTAGGAGAAGTCCAAACAAGAATTCGAAGCTGTTACCAGAAGGAAATCTAATAGGAATAAGAAGACTCCATCAATGGAGCCTACCTTATTAACATCTTAGTTGGAATGTTAGAGAAGCAAATGCTCCAAGTAAGAGACTTTTGATCAGAAATATGTTGTTGCATAATAAATTCGTAATAGCTAGTATTTTGGAATGAAGGAAGGTAGTTGCAATATACTAAAATATTTCCAACTCAATGGAGGGATATTACAAACCATAGTTATCATTCCAATGGTAGAATAATTATTCTTTATGATCCTTTTGTAATGCCTTCATGCATTAGATCGGTTTCAGTTTATATTTTCCATATGATATTTGTTTGAGGTATTGAAATCAATCACTCTTCATATCCTTCATATATGCATAAAATAACTTATATCAGAAGGCCTTTCTCTGGAATAAAATTAAAGATGCAGCAATAAACATCTTCAATACTCATATTCTTACTGGAGACTTTAATTCTATCCTAAAACCTGATGAAGTAAAAGGATCTAGATATGTTGGAATTCCTTATTAAGAATTAGGAAAAAGTGTTGGAAGCTCAACTAATTGACATCCCATTTGGGGAAAACTTCTATACTTGGAGAAATAAACAATCTGGTGCACATCTCATACTCACGCAAACATCTTCGGTAAGCCCAAAAATTCCTTTCAAATTTAATTATTTCTTAGTTGATTAAGTAGGCTTTGATGTTGGAATTTTGCATACTTTAAGAGCAAAAATCAGAGGATCCAAGCAATTCATTTATATCAGGAATTTATATCTTATCAACCAAAAGATGAAGCAACTTTTTAGTCAGCAATGCTAAAAAGAACTTTGAAAGCATTCAATAGGATCTTTATAATAATCCCTTATCCGCTCAGTTATAAGATAGGAAAGGATTACCTTGAATAAATTTTCCAAAGCTATTTTATATGATTTTTTCCTTGTGAAATAGGGATCTCAAATGGAATGGTTGAAGAGTGGTGATAGAAACACTTCTTACTTTCATAAGGCTATTATTTCCTGAAGATCCATAAACATAATTAATTCACTACAGTACAATAATGTCAAGTTAGACTCTTAGTGTTAGTTGCTTAATGGGGCATTCAAATGCTTTTTAGTTCTGATGAACTTGCCAACTGATGCTTACTCCCCTAGCTCCCTTCTTAAAGAAATCTTGCAGTGGTGCATCTATTCTTAAGAAATTAATTATCTGTGTAAACCTATCACTCTTTAGGAGATTGATGAAACCCTAAAATCTCTTCATCCCCATATCTCATGGTCTTGATGGTTTTAATATAAACTTCTTCACCAAGTCCTAACCCCTTATAAGAGATCTTATTTTAGAAGTTGTTTTGGAATTTTTCAACAAGGGATCTATGATTTTGATGATTAACAAGACTTTCATTACAATTATTCCTAAGTGGTGAGCTTAAACATTTCGCAAACTTTCTTCCCATAGCCTGTTGTAACTCTATTTATAAGTTGACCTATAAAATACTAGCTCACAGATTGAGAAAGGTCCTTCCAAATCATATTGGAACTACTAAAGGTGCTTATATTCCTAAAAGGATTATTGTTGATAATATTCTGTTACTGTAGGAGCTAATAAAAACTTATTCAAAGAAGAAAGGCAAACCAAATTGTTCTATCAAAATTGACCTTAAAAAAGCTTATGATAGTTAGGATTGGGATTTTATAACCATTATTCTTTCTACTATGGAATTTCCTAATACATTCATTTAATGGATTAGACATTGCATCACTTCTCCTTTTTATAACATTCTTGTCAATAGTCAACCCATATCTTCATTTAAAAGTTGCAAAGGAATTGACCAATAGTTATGAAAATTTTCAATAGACTTCTTAAAAGGGTAGTGGAAAGAACCAAGGAGTTCAAATATCACTCCAAATGCATGAAATTATGTATTACTAATCTATTCTTTGTTGATGATCTCATTATGCTCTCCAAAGCAAACTACATATCTATTTAAGCTTTTATGAAGGCTCTCAAGATCTTTCATAGGATGTCTGGTCTCCAAGTTAGTTACTCCAATAATATTTTTTCCTTTCTAAAAGTTCTACAAATTATGAATCTATTTTGAATTCCATTACTTGTTTCAAACAACAACCTCTTCTAATAATGTACCTTGGCATTCCAATAGCAGCTTTAAGGCTAAACGTAAGAGATTTTAGCAGTTTGATTGATAAAATCAATATAAGGATATCTTCATAGAGCTTTAGAAACATGCCCATTATTAGTAAAGCTCATCTTATGATTTTTATTTTGAGCTCCATTAATGTCTATTGGGTAGCTCATATTGCCTTTTATGTTAACATCATCACAACCATTAACAAGATCTTCAACAAGTTTCTGTGGTTTACTTATAAGGAAACTTCTAATAGGGTCAAAATGAAATTTGGGGAAGTGTATATTCTTAAAGATCAAAGTGGCCTCAACATAATTTCTCTTAGAACTATGAACATTGTCATGCTTAATAAAACATTGTGGAGACTTATAACTAACAAGAAGGCACTTTGGTGTATGTGGATTCACACTAACTTTATAAAGAACATAAGTGTATGGAACTTGAATGTGAAAAATATGTCTCTTAAACTATGAAAGCCATATTCAATATAAGGGAAAATTTTTGACTTGATTTCATCCATCTCACTGGAAATGGAGAATCAACCAACTTTTGATAAGATAACTGGCTATCTATAGTTTTTTTTTGGAGAAAATGGCTAAGGGCTCTGCCCTTAAACCATTAATTCAATAAGATGCAATAGTTTTAGAAGCTTTGTTGAAGAAGGAGGTTATCAGATAAGCACTAGTCACTAATCCATTGAAATCAGAGATTATTCATGCAACCATTAACAATGACAATGACAAAATCATTTGGAAACATACTTAAAATGGTATCTTCACAAATCAATCATGCAGGAAGGTTCTTCTTAACAGGTTGGAAACACTTCCTTGGACTAGAATTTTTTGGTTCAGTCACCAACAACCTAGAGCTTCCATTACATGATGGCTAACAATGAAAAACAAACTAAACTGTGGACAAACTAGTAAATTTTCTACACTTCATAAATTGGTGTGTTCTTTGTAAAAAGGATAAGGAAAGTATAGATCATTTATTCTTTCAATATAGTTTTGCTGTTAAAATTTGGAAAACAATGATGCATAAACGTTACGTCACTGATGCCTCAAATGATTTGAATAGTCTCAAGAGTTATTGTTCTACTATCAAGCATCCAAATAGAGCAATCAAATGATGCTTCCGCTTTTCATTATCTTCTTTGATTATAAATATTTGGAATGAAAGAAATAATCAAATTTTTTAGGAAAAGTGCCTCTACAAGGAGTAATTCTACAATCAACTAATAGAGCATATTAAAAATATAATAAGCATTCATAAGCATAAATTTCAAGACATACAGTATCTCATCACCTACTGGAATGTGTAAAGATCCTTTTCATTAAATGCAATATGTTGTAATCTTCTCAAGCAAGCCTATCATCATATTGTCTTTTTAATTTATAGGTTGATATGTACGTGTATACTTTGATTGCCTTCTATGGCTTAATTCAATTCATCTTTTCTCAAAAAGAAAAAGCAAAAAAAATTTAAAATGCTAAAGTATCTTTAGCCTCTTTGAGTAAGTAGATATGAAATCTCAAATATCTAACCAATATAAATTATAAATATAATTGTTTTTACAAAATAATGTTTTAAGTGAATGAATTATGTTAATATAATTCAAAATTATGGTAAGCATAAATTTAGAATTATAATTCCATAAAACATAAGGCAAAAATATTTAAGGCTAATATTTTATACGTAATTTATAGTGGTTTGACAACTAACTTCCTTGTTTTCAATCCTGAAGTAGTCTCAGTTGGGATTTCATTATATTCTTCATTAAATTAGGTAAAGAGGAACCTTCCTATAAGCTCTTCTTTTTCCTAAGTGAAGTGCAACCCTCATATAAGTTATTCTTTGATATTGAGAAGAAACTATGGCTTTGATAGCTCAAAATAAACTTAAAAATCTATGCTTAACTAAACACAACTTAAAGATTTTCTTACTTTACTCACTTTAATACTCAATGGCTCAATCTTAATTTACTAAATGCTTTAAATGCTTAAAAAAACTCTCATAAATTTGCTTTTGTATCAATAAAATGTCAGGAAGAAGTTCAACAATCAAAATATGGTGTATTCATAGTTAAAATATCTTCAAATACTTGTCAGAGAGACAAACAAACAAGCCATTAAAATGATTAATTTTAGGACATATTTAGCTAATGTATGTCTATTATAATTTAACTACCTAAAAGATATCAAAGTCAAGAAAATATTCATTTTTTCTAGATTATGTAACTTTTGAAATCGTGTTTCGATTAACTGAAATAAATGCTTTAACTAGCTGATGTACTATTGGTTAGGGTTCAACTATCTTAACATCTAAATGAACTTTAAAAATCCATTATATTTGTTTCTTGTATAAGGTTTAGTTAGTTGATATAAACTCATTTTCTATCGCACTTATGTGGTAACTAACTATAAAAAAACATGCCATGAAAAATTTCCAAATAAAAATATTGATAGGTGTGCATTAGGATATGTTTTTATAAGTAATTGGCATGCGTTTTTTAGCATAATTGTTGTTTGTTGTTCTAGTTTAGGATTCATTTTGCATGTTTTCACTAAGTTTGATTTTCAGTGTTGTTCTTATATGTTTGATGCTATTTGAGGGTAAGAATTGATTATTTTTGTGTAGGAAATAAGAGGGAGCAACTTAGAGAGGATGAACAATAGATCAAAGAAGAGAAGACAAGGAGAGTACATTTGGGACAAATTCCTACGTTCATGGGAATCATGAAAATTCCCACGGACGTGGGAAATCACAGCAGAAATGAGAAGTGCATCTGTGTGAAAGTCCCACACTCATGGGAATCATGCAGATTCCTATAGGCATGTGAATTGTAATCCGAGGCAATCTACGAGGCTTCATTAAACCTAAGATTTTTGGACTATAAACACATCATTAAGCCTCCATTTTCAAAGGAGATGACACCCACCTGTAGAGACACTATCCTTGGGTGAAGAACATATGTTTGGAGCATCAAGGAAGAATTGAAGACAAGAATCATCATCAAGATTGGGCAAAATAGCACATCAACACTAAAATATCAGATTTTGGCAAAGAAGAGAAGGAGTCTTTCTGTTCAATTTTCTGTCATTTTAACCTCTTCTATTCTTTGTAAAAATAGTTTATTTGATTGTTGAAAATGTTATGGAGACCATGTTAGGCTAATTTCATATTAGGGATTGCTTTTGAATTATTTTGTCAAAACTCATATTTTATTAGGTTGAATGAAGTGTCTTTGATGATTGTTATTCTTATTTGTCATCTTGCAACAAATCAAGAGAGTGAGTGATAAGAGATTCCTATATATTAGCAATCATTATATCAATTGAATAATTAAAAGAGGGATCTTGATTAGTCAATTGATCACCCATAGGATAACTTAATAACTAGTTGAATCGATAGAGTCATTGGGTAGGTTAAGAGATTGTTCAATCGATTCCTGTTAATTCAATTAGGGCAAAATAGTTACATCTTGAGATAGGGTAATTAGTACATTTGAAAATCTAGGGTGAGACACAATTCAATCAATAAAATAAGAGGGAGATAAAATAAGGAAAAAGTAATCTCTAGCATTTAGATTATTGAATTCAGATTTTCTATAATTGCGGCACTGTCCATTGTTTACATTAGTCTCTTTTTATTTTAATTTAGTTTTTTAGATTATTTTCATTTCATAATTTAGTTTCTTAAACAAATTTGTGTCTAGGCATCAATCTTTATGGGATCGATATCCACTCTTTTTACTATAGATCACGACCCATGCACTTATGATTTTTAGCGTAAAATAAGTAGATAGGTTTTACCATCAACAAGTTTTTGGCGCCGCTGCTAGGGATTGATTGTTGAGCATCGTGTTTGATTTATATTACTTTGATTTAAGAGTTTTTAATACTTTTTCTTGTGTATTTGTAGGTGTATAAACACAAGGAGTACACGAAGGACGAAAGAAGCTATAGAGGACAAATTTCCCAACCTTAAGAAGCACGAAAGAGAAATAAAAAGGGCAAAGCATCTAAATTTGTCAAATCAAGATATGGCTGAAGAAGGAGAGTAAGGAGGACCAGAAAGGACACTAATGGATTTTATAAGGCTAGGGTTTAGTCCTCAGGGAGTAGCGAGGCCTGTATCTCAAGCGAATAATTTTGATATAAAGTCAGCACTACTCAACATTCTTCAAAATAGTGTGCAATTCTACGGGCTTTTCAATGAGGATCTGAATGCCCACATCGCAAATTTCTTAGAGATCTGTGACACATTCAGATTCAATAGAATGTCTGATGATGTGGTGAAGTTGCGACCATTTTCATTCACGTTGAACGAGCGGGCTAAAGCATAGTACAATTCTTTAAATCCAGGCCAGATTACAATTTGTGAGTAGCTCGCCCAAGCATTCCTCACCAAGTATTTTTCGTTGACAAAGACGACGAGGATTATCAAGGAGATAACAAATTTCCAGAAAAATGAAAAAGAATCTCTTTATGAAGCTTGGAAGAGATTTAAGGAACGTCAGAGGAGCTGTCCACTTCATAACCTCCTGAGGGAATTTTTTCTTCAAACATTTTGTAATAGAGTGAATTCGAGCACAAGGGGAACAATTGATACAGCAGCCAGAGGTTCACTGATGAGGAAGACCGTGGAAGCAGTTCATGATCTATTAGAGGAGTTGGTAAACAGTAGCTACACATGGTCAAGCGAAAGGAGTAGACAAAGACAGAAGGAACAAAGAGTTATGATACCTATTGACTCAGTTACTATCTTGCAGGCTCAAATCACAGTTTTGACGGAGGAGTTAAACAACATGTAAGGAGCATCCACCTCAGCAGTGAAGGCAATGCAAGCACAATGTGAGCTATATGGGGAGAACAACCATAGCTTAGCGGAATGTTTTCAATTAGGAGCTAAAGGGATATTTAGGCTAGCAGTAACGAAGTAATAACCCATATTCTAACACATATAATCTGGGTTAGAAAAATCACACAAACTTTTCTTGGGGTAATAATAATGCAGGTAGCTAACAAAGATCACAAGGACTGCTAAGATTTCAGCAAGACCAAATCAGAGTGTTGAAGAATAAATTGAACAAGTTTATGGAGATGTTTAATTCCAAACTGACAATTCAAGCAGAGAGTCAGAAGAAGATGTATGAAAGCTAGGAGGAAAATCAATAGAGGATGGAGGCAAAATTTGATCAGATCGCGAAGAACCATGCCTTATCGATCTATAACTTGGAAGTTCAGGTACGTCAACTTACTAATGCTTTATTTTCTCAAAATGCAGATTGCCTGTCGAGCAATAATGAGGTTATTCCAAAGGAGCAACTCAAAGCGATTACACTTCGAAGTGGCAAGTAAATGCAAGAAGCAAGTGTAAAAAAAAAAGGCCAGGGAAAAGAGAATAGTATGGAGATAGAAGAAAAAAGGGGGAGAGGGTAGGCCGTATATACAACCACCACCGTATAAGCCCAAACTCTCATATCCATAAAGAGTGAAGCAACATCAGGTGGATACCCAGTTTTCCAAATTTTTAGAGAAATTGAAGGAACTATAGATTAATTTATCATTGGTGGGAGCTTTGGAGTTAATGCCCAAGTATGCGAAGGTTTTGAAGGATATACTCATACACAAACGTACTTGGGAAGACAATCATATAGTTACATTGTGGTGAGTTGTAGTTCTATTACCTCAAGTCCAATGCCTTCAAAATTGCAAGATCCAGGGAGTTTTACTATTCTATGTGTTGTTAGCGATTTTGAATTTTTCAAATGTTTATGTGATTTAGGTGCAAGTATTAACTTGATGCCTTTGTCTATTTTTAGGAAATTGAGATTAGGTGAGGTCAAGCCGACTTTCATGTTGATTCAGCTTGTAGATCAATCAATAAAAAAGGCCATTTGAAGTTGTGGAAGATGTATTGGTAAAAGTGAATAAATTTATAATTCCGGTTGATTTTGTTGTGTTGGATTTTGAAGTTGATAAAAATTGTCCGTTAATCTTGGGTAGACCCTTTCTAAATACTGGTAGGGCATTAGTTGATGTTCATGAAGGAAAACTTGGGTTGAAAATTGGTAGTAAGCAGGTTAAGTTCAATATGACAAAATATTTAAAGAAACCAATGGATAAAAATGTGTGTATGAAAATTGATGTGGTAGATGAGTGTGTAAAGGAATTAAAGAAGGAGATGATAAGGTGAATGGAGTACATGAAGATGAAAGTACAAAGTAAGAGGATGTTTGTGAGGAAGTGGAGTTAGAACAATTAAAGAGAGCTGGAGCACCTACACCACCTTCTACCATTAAACCTCCCACTTTAGAGCTTAAACCTTTACCTTCCCATTTGAGATATACCTTTTTAGGAAAGAACCACACTTTACCTATCATTATCTATAATGAATTAAACTGTGAGTAAAAAGACAAAGTGGTGAAGAATACTAGGAAAAGGATGAGAGTTGTAGGGTGACAAATTTTTGATATTCGGGAAATTATCCTTAATATGGTGATGCACATAATTAACTTGGAATAAGGGTGTAGATCTGTGAGAGAACAACAGAGAAGGTTAAATCTGAACATACAAAAGGTTGTAAAAACGGAAGTGGTGAAACTTCTAGATGCAAGAATAATTTACCCCATTTCGGATAGTGAGTGGGTATGCCCAGTATAGTGAGTGCCAAAGAAGGATGGCATGATAGTGATAGAAAATGAAGAAGCGGAAAAGATTTCCATTAGGACTGTCACAGGGTTGTGAGTATGTATTGACTATAGAAAGTTAAATTTGACCACCAAGAAGGATCATTTCCTTTTACCTTTTGTGGACCAAATGAATAAGAGAGGGTAATTAGTACATTCGAAAATCTAGGATGAGACGTAATTCAATCAATAAAATAGGAAGGAGATAAAATAAGAAAAAAGTAATCTCTAGTATTTAGATTCTTGAATTCAGATTTTCTATAATTGTGGTATCGCCCATTATTTACGTTAGTATCTTTTAATTTTAATTTAATTTTTCAGATTATTTTCATTTCATAATTTAGTTTCTTAAACAAAGTTGTACCTGAATTAAGCGATGTCTAGGCATCAATCCTTGTGGGATCGATATCTGCTATTTTACTACAAGTCATAACCCTTGCACTTACAGTTTTTAAATATAAAACAAGTATATAGGTTTTACCATCAACAAATATTATCTAAAACTTTCACTAATAAGTATTATATAGACCTTTTTAGGCATCATGCTTTTGGAAGTTTAGATTTGTTTATTCTAAATATATTTTCTCTATGGTCTTTCTTATTCAATGGCTAACAACAAAAAAATATTTTAAGCACTTTGGACAAGATAAAGGATTCTTTTGTTCCTAACCTTTTCTATAAAGTTTGCTTGGAGACTCAAAGACTATCAAACATCTATCTTTTTATTGCTCCTATGCCAATGGCTTTTTATAGAGTATATAATAATATTGTAATCGTTTCCCTTGTAAAACTGACTAGGAAGTAATTATTTAGTGGGCTTTACTTCCTTATTAGCTTAGTAGGAAAGTTACTATGTCTTCAAGATTACAGTTGTTTATACTTCCATTCAATGTAGTGAGAAAGAGATATAAGGATCTTCAAAAATCAACAACAAGTTTTAGAAATTGCTATTTAAAAGAACTTAGTTAGGGTAAGGGAAATGACAATGATCAGAGGTGAAGGCCTTAGTTATTCTCTATATATTGTTAGTAGATGGAATCTTTAAAGCTTAAAGATTTGTTCTTGCTATTAGTAAACTATAGCCTCATTTCTAGTTATCATACTCTTGATGTTAGTTATCCAAATTGGATATCATAATGCTTAAGTTTCAATTGCACTTCTAAGATTGTGACTTAGAATTGGAACCAAATTGGATCTATTATTTGATGCTTTTGCACTTGTGGCTTCACCATCTAGTAATATATTATTCTATTAATTTTGGAAAGAAAGAAAGATCAGTATAACTTTTACACATTTAATTTTTTGGATCTTTTGTATTTTTGGCTCATAAAAGTTTGTTATTAACTTAGTTCTTAAAACTTATAAATTAATTAGTTTCTTTAGTTTGTCTTCAAATACTACTTAATGCTTCACTTGAGGAATAGCTTTAAGGAAATGATCCATCACTGAAATTGATTCCATAAATAAATTCTTGATGAATATGTGTTGCATTGCTATCTTTTGAATCACCAAAAATAAAACACTAGTTATTATCGTAAAAATTTATCCTTAGTTCAACAACACCTTTGTTTAATCTTCTAAAAGTTTACCACCATCATCTCAACAAAATAGATGATATCACTAAACTAACGTTTTCAATAATTAATCATCACTTTATTAACAAAACCTATAAACTTTTCAATTGGGGAAAATAGTTATGGAGAGAAAAGAAAAATGATAATACAAAATTAGTTTATAGTTTTACAAGTTAACCAACCATTAGTTATCTTATAAAATAAACTATAACAAGTCATAGGTTTGAAAAAAAAATCAATAACATAATATTCACTTTGATGGTAATATAATAATTTCTAGATGAACTATGTTTTGTATTTCAAAGATTAAATTTCTTCAAACACTCTTCACCATCTTCTTTGTGGAATTTCCATACGGAAGCCATTATTCCACTTGAAGTTGAGGAATTAGATTTTCTAACTTGTACCTACATTAATTATTGTTAGCAAACAATAAAAGCCTTTGACAATTTAAACATGAAACACATTCATCCAATACGAGGATAATTATAGATAATTCAATAAGAAAAGCAAACATGACTTACATTTTCCTTACTCTTGTTCTTTTGAATCTTCAAGGTCTTCAACTCTTGAGGCCTATTTATTAAATAATCCTTTAATTGTTCATCATTCATCTTATCTACAATATTGATCTGTCAATATTAAAAAACTAAATTAATATAATACTTAATGTACTTAAAAATGAAAATAAATATCTTTTTCACCCATAATATTTAAAAAGAATTTGAAAAGAACAAAAGTCGTTATTTTGTAATTTTAGCTTGTTTCAAGTTTTAAGTGCCTATTTTTTATTTTAAATTAAGTTCTATCATTACATTTGACTTTTTTAGTATGAATTTAGTTACATTTGAATTATATTCTAGAATATAGATAACATTCACGAAGATTTATAATTTTATGTTTTTCTCATCCATGCTACGCCTGCAAGATTTTCATGTATATAGATTACCTCCTGGAATGCATGCAGAGATCTCCTATGAGTGGCAGGATGGTAGGACATCTGTCTTGGATGTGAAGACAAATGGAAAATGACTTTTATAGTTAAATATTACAAGTGTAATGGCCTGTTGTTCGGGCTTTAAGTACGAAGTTCCACGTTAGTGGTCCTTAAGTTCTTACATATGTGAGAAAATTTCCAGCTTTATAATCAATCCTCATTTAAATTAAAATAATATTTTATAATTTTAGTTGATTATTTAAAGAAACTAATAGTGATATATTAAAGAAATATTTTAAATATATTAAATTTTAAATATTTTTTTGATAATGACTCTTCTTTTTAACGTATGCAAAAAAAAAACTCAAAAAAATTGGATTTTAAAGATATATATATCACCTATTAATTCTTAATAAAAACTATTGTTAATTTATCATATACCTTCATTAAAAGACTAGAGTTTAGAAGAAGAGTAGTTTATTTATGAGAAAAGAACTATATCTTTATCGAATATTAGTGTAGCAAGTTGTCCAAAGTGGCATTGTTAATATCATATTGCAACTTGAAATACTTGGGGAAATGATACCATTTTATGATAAGAACACCTAAGGACATCGAATGAAAGGTTGAAATGTCAAAACATTCCACGTACGGTAACTAGTAATATAAAAGAATTGAAATTAAAAAAATTGAAATACTAATAAAAAAGAAAATTGAATTATGATTGAAATTATTGATTATGCATATTTAGTATATAATCACTAATAATGAGATTGATATCAAATATTCAGAATGATAATGATAAATCATTTAATCATATTTAGTTATTTTATGTTTTATTTTGTTAATAATTAATAAAAATATCTCATATTTTATAAATAATTGATAAAATTTTTAAGTAATTTATAAAATTATTAATTTAAAATAATTATGACTGATTTTTAGGATAAAAATAAAATTAAATAACTATAAAAATTTATTTTTCTTTATATAATAACGTTGAAAAAAATAAAAAATTGCTAAAGAAATTAAACATGAAGACTGCAATAAGTGTTTTTGATAATAATATTCTAATAGGAATCAATCAAATATTGATAATATAATATTTTGATAATATTTTAATAATATCTCATTCAATGCTAATATTTTCTTCCTGATATCTGATTCTCACTTGCTTAAAATTCATTCTAATTTTGGCATTCCTTATTTTGATCATTCTTAGTGACCAAACAAGTAAAAATTATGGAGTTAAGGTTGCATCCGCATTGTCACCTCTAAATTTCATATGTAATAATAATTAGATAAAAATAGCATAGAATTTTAAAGAGTGAGGGAGCAAGAGAGGAAAGAGTAAATAATGATATTAAAGTAAGTCTAAATTCTTGGGTAAATGTGAAAATACGGAGAAATAGGGGCTATCTATTAATAAAGCATGCATTAATATTGAGAATTTTAACAAAATAAAGGGTAACATATATAAACATCCAACATGATTTAAGAAAATTCTAAAGGACTCCTAATCTTTAAAATTCTTGAAAAGAATCCTTAAAATTTTTATTTTTTTTGGAAAAATCCTTTCTTTTAGGCATTAGTTAAAAAAATGACAAAAATATACGATATAAACATCATATATGGATTAATTAAATGTTATCTAATATGGTAACCTAACTCAACTCTTAAACCTGACTCAAAGTAATTATATTTTACTTAAATTGATGATTTAAGAAAATAAAAATAGTTATTAGTTTAGATCAAGTATAATTAGTTCAGTTTAAATTTAAGAGTTGAGTTATATTGTCATATAAGCAACATGCGATTGGTCCACTTGTGATATTCATGCTAATTGTATGCTAAATGTGTTTTATCATTATTTTTAATTGAAGTTTTTTTAGAAAATATAAAACCATAAATCGATTTCTTGAACCACATGAGAGCTTCAAGTTTTTTTTTTACCTTGACATTAAATCATGGGAGTAGATGCTTTCTTTTAAAGACAAGTTTCTTTAGATAAACTAACTTAAAGATAATAATTATAAATCTATGAGATTAAAGAAAAATATAAATAAATATGATATACAAAAAATCTTCTTTCTTGAAATGTTGCTGCAAACCATATTTATTGAAATATTTACCCTCTTATATTATCTATAAAATTAAAAATAGAATTTATAAATTTTAAAAGAGAATAAGCAAAGAGTGGCTGCTCTCTTTATCCTTGATATTTTTAATAGTAAATTAAATTTTACTATATTTCATAATTATAGCCTATTAAACCCAATTATCTTATATGATCATTAAAACTTTTTCAGATTTTTCATTCAAGTTCAACTTGATTTATATTTAGTTTTTTATTTATTATATATGCTTAATTTGTTAGGTTCTTATTACATTGAAAATGAATATAAATAATTGAAATAAAAGTTAAATGATAATATCTAGTAATACAATATGATCACTCATATAGTTTGAATGTCAAAGTAGAATATCCTTTCCATGAACAACCCTTGCATATAAGTTAATTATTTCAACATTTAATTATACAAAATCTAGAATTATTATCTTATATATGAAACAAAATCAAATTTGATCTTGCTAATTAGTAATTAATTTATGATTAATATTTGAAAATAATCTTAATTTTCTGTATAAAGAGAATTCTTAAAACAATTAATTAGCATGACAAATCCTAACTAAGTTAGTCAACTACCTTCATGTAATTCATACTATATTAAAATACTATCCAATAGACAATTAAATAGAGAAGGTCCTTAGAATAATTAAAATATATGATTCTTATATGAAATTAGTTAATCTTAAAACTAAGGATATATGTGTGTGTGTTTGTGTGTGAAATAAAATCATAATTAGGACTTCCACAAACATACAAATGTTTTGTTTGATATCCTTTTTTTTTTTTCATTAGTTCAGTTTACATACTCTCTAATAAGAACTTATTAATTTATTTAATTCCTTAAATTAGTTTATAAGAGCAATTAGTTCTTCCATGAGAAAGAAATATAATTTGTAATATTTTTATCGTTTAATCAATATGTCATCTTAACGTATTCTTGGTTGTTTAAGATAAAATACAATGCTACTAATAAGTCCTTTGATTTGTATTTTTACATGGAAGTTCAAACTAAGAGACAAGCTTAGAAGAAGCTGGTGTTAAAGCGAACTTCAAGGAGTAGATTGTTAATGCTTGCCATACTGCTAGTAGATTGATACCCTTAGTAGAGTATCAAAAGAATAGATTACTTAAGAGCTCACTATAAGACTTCTCTTAATTTTCCAATTAGATATGCAATAGCAATTAGCCACATCATATTTGAATAATTCAATGTCATTATATATGGAAAGAAAATAACTTTCTTATTTGGTAACTAAATTTTGATGGAAGGATCTAATGAATTGTTTGGTGATTTAAAGTTTATATAGGGATCTATTAGCAGAAGATTAAAATAGAAGAGGGATTGTATATTGGATACTAAACGAAAACAATATTGTAACATATTGGTGAGTGAACTTAGTTGAATTAGGAAACATTTATGAAGTTAAGAACTTCATTAAGAGTATTACTTAAATGTATTTTTAAAATTGACAAATAATTTCTTTTCATCTAAGAGAAAAAAAAACCACAGTTTAGGTTGCTCTTTACCTAAAAAGAAGATGTATATTTTATAACCTTTGACATATTTGAGTTTATTGTAAGTTTATGATTATATACTGAGGGAAGTTGTATGGAGATGCATATCATTAGATGGATCAATATAAGTTATTTTGAGATCTTACCTATTATTTGTATGATTCTTTTCATAATATCTTCCATTATCAAAAGAGGGAGACTGTTACACTAATTGGAATGATACCTATAATTTTAATGACAATAAAGTATTGGAATACTACTAAAGTTTATTAAATATTGATAGGTGATATAAGAGATTAGTGTTTTAAGAAGAGGCTTGATGAAGCATTAAAGTTAATAATTTAGGCATTAAAGTTGTTAATTGATGCCTAAATGAATAGGTAAGACTTAGAGATGATTAATCAAGACATAATAACTTACGTTTAATAAAAATAAAGTGGTTATTCAAGTTTGAAATATGTTTATTTAAGTTTTTCAAGTGTTGCTTAAATGTTTTTGAATAAGTGAGGAAGGTGGTATGACATGACAAAGGAGTGTTGTCACACCGAATGAAGCCTAAGAGGGGCCAATCGTTCTTTCTTCAATTAAATCTAGTCTACTGATTAGTTAATTTTATCTTGTGAGTAATAAAGTGGTCAATCAAAGTTCATATAGATAACATATAAACAATCATATTTTGCTACAAAAGGAAGAGAATGATACTATAAATAGCTAATTGGTTGAAAAAATTTATGAAAAGGACTTTCGAGGTAATAATACACAATAAATTAAAGAGATTAAAGTGAACAAAATGAATGAACAAGAATAAGAGATTTTAAGTGAAAGTAAGAACATGTGCTACAAGTTTATTAAGTTTTTGAGTGTCTTTAGTGATATTTCTTCTTTAAGCTATTATATAGACTCTTGCATAGTTGTGAGAACTATTATAGAAACTTAAAGGTCTATAAAGAGATAACCACTCTCAACTTACTATATAATTCCTTTTGATCACTAAAGCAAAACTTTTTTATTAGTTTCTTTAACCTATTGGATTATTGGATTTGAATTCCTAACAGAAGATTTAGATTTTAGCATAGGCTAAGAATGGTCAAATTTGTATGATTTTTTTTTCTTAACCTTACTCCTTATATTTATTTACTTCTTCTTGTTAGATTGTGATTATATGGTGTACTTCCATTATCATTATAACTTTTTTCTGAACATCGTAATCATTATAATTTGCTTGTTAATTTATGTGATTTTTATTAAATTTATAGGTTTTTCTATGGTATAAACACAAAGTTTTAATATAAATGATGAAAATTAAGTCTCAGTAATCTAATTCATCTATTTCTTAAGTCTTGTTTGACAATTTGTGTAAATTTAAAAAGTCAAGTATGATTATATACAATAGGTGTTTGATAAATTATGAACAAGGTGAATCAGTTAATAGTCAACTAATTGACTCCATATCGTCTGCCTTTTAGGAAAATAATTGTTATTAGCATATGGCCTCTCATTTAGGCAACATAGGTATCAAATAATATAAGAGGAAGAGCCATATTGTATATAAAGAGGCAAAGCATTAGTTATGTAGTCTCTCAATAGAAATGTTTATTATTGAGAAGAGATCCATCATCTCGACAAAGGCCTCAACTATAGATTATATAACCAAACAATATAGAAGATAGAAGTCGAAGGGGATGTTGTAAACACTCACCTTTTCCTAAATTTTTAATCAAAGCTTCTTCATGTTAGGATTAATTATATCTATTATTTTATATTTTTATTATAGTTAGTTCTAATTAAAGATTCTTATTTCTAAATGAGATTGATTAGTTTTAATTATTACTATTTATTTTTAATTATTTCTATATCAATATTTTATTAATCATTTTTATATTTTTATATAGTTTTGTGGAAAATGGAAAACATAATAGCAAATGGGAAAAATGAAAAAGAGTAATTGTCTAACATTATAAGTAAGGAGTTCTAGATGAGTATGATTAGAAATTGAATTTTCTTCATAAACTCCAAATTGCACAAAATAGATATAAAATAGTTATAAACTAAGTAAAGATTTCTTATGAATGAAGTAAATGAACTTGGAAGTCCCATGAGTTTCACCATCAAGATACACAGTGACGAAGATGGTAAGAAGGTTAATAAGAAACTTTTTTTAAGTCATAATTGTGAGCCTATTCCATCTTTAAGATAGCCATCATTATATTTAAATTATTGTATTCTTGTGAAATAATTTTCAAGTTTCACTTAGGGAATCACATTTCTTAGTTGCTAAAAGGATACTGTAGTATTTGAAATGCTTATCTTTTAGGACTATGGTAACTTAAGAAAGAAAATTTTGAACTTTGAGTATAGTTTAATATAGACTTTACTAACAGATTGTTGGATAGGAACAGTACTATACTACACTTGCCAATTTTTAGTTAATTTATTGATTTTAAGGTTTATCAAGAAATAAATTTTTTACCTTTACCGACATATAGGGCCAAGAAGGTAGCTATGTGAAGTTGTTGCACTCAAAATTTTTTATCATAAAAGAAAATTTCTTTTTATAAAGTTAGAGAGAAGTGATCTGACTTCTCTTTAAGTAATTTACCGAGGTTCCTTGATTCCCCTTTTCTTAAATTTTAGTTTCTAGTAAGATTCTCTAATAGGCAATTCTCCTACTCTCTTAACCTTAGAAACTTTACCATATAAGGAAAGTTTCTATCCCTCGATATTCCTCAATAGGAGCTCTTGCTTCTCTATCAAAAAGCTCAATTATGGCCCCATTAAGCTAGTTAAGAATAAATAAAGAAGAATTCCTTACTTTTACTGATTTAGCTATTAAAGGGCCATTTTCTCCAACTAATGTAGAGATCAACTCTTATAAGAAGGAGCTCACAACCTCGAGGTAAGTATCCTAGAAAAACCCTCCCATTACAAAAAAATTTTAGAGTAAATTGGATGAAACAAATGCATGTAGAGACAAGCTTTATTTCATTAGGAACTCAAAAGTGATCGAAAATCATACACATATGTAAATTCTACAAGTATAGGTAACTGCTTAGTCCATTTCTTTAGAATGGTGTTTTTTTTAGTTATTGTTTTTACTAGAGAAGGCCCTAATCATTAAAGATTATTCCTTCATTTTTTAAATTTCTAAAGATGTTGACTTGGTGAAGATAATGGAGTAAGAACCATGGAACATTAGGTGTCAACCTTTATTCTTATAGAAATGATGGCTTGGAATGGAATTGGATAGAAGCAAGGATGAAGGAATTCCCTTATGGGTTAATTTTCATAAAGTCCCACTAGAATATTAGATTGTGGAAGGATTGGGTTACTAATAGTTGTAGGTTGCATTATGTTTTAATAGGCATTTATTTTGTTTTTAGTGGTTAATTAATTAATTCATGTATGTTTAGGTTTATAATTGTATTAATTGGTTAGATATGTGCGTTGTAAGTGTTATAGTGGTTAGAGCATACTATTAAGCTTTAATTTTATGTATTTGAGGCACCTTGACGTGTTTGTTAGTATTTAAGTAAAATATTGAAGAATGGAGAAGATTTGGAGGAAATACGATAGAAGAATCAGGCCCTATGATAGAAGCAAAATGGATAGGCCATGATCATAGTAGAAGCAAATCCCAAGTGCTACGATTGTGGTCTCCACGACAGTAGGCACGGACTGACTTTTAAAACTCAGCTTTGCAGGGTTATTTCGAACTTTTTAGGCCTAGGTAAAACCTAGTTTTTACCCTAGAAAAGACCATAGAGAATAGGGAAGAATCTTACTTTTTGGTGAGCCTCCATTTGTCACTTTGAGAGAGGACACAAGGAAGAGAGAAGAAGGAGAGAAAGGGAGAGGAGCATCTATAGCTGTTGTCCAGCCAATCCAACCCAGGCATTTCAAGTTTTTTCCTACTTTCTCTTATTTATTTACTTCATTTTGATGTTTGACTTGGGTTTAAGAATTTTGAAGATGTTGTTAATGATTTTCTAAACTCCTTTATGGATTTGTTCTTGAATCAATGTTAATGTGATTTCTTTTGACGTTAATAAATTGGATATTGTGATTATTTTTTATATTTTCATGCTTTGGTAACAAATCGAGAGAGTGAACTGATAACAAAATAATTAGATTGGGTAATGAGAGTTAAATAATCTAATATATCATGCAAATAATTAAATCGATAATTTATACGAAGGGATATCTCGTGTGAGGACCCGTTAGTCTATTAAAGGCTTAAGATCTAATTAGATATATAAGCTTTTTTTAATTAAGAGATTACAAATTCCATAATTCACTTAAGGTTTATGATTTAGGGTTTAATGGTTATAACTCAAGAGAGAGTAATCTACAGTTCGAAAGTCTAGGATCAATACCAAATTAACTCAAAAGTAATCATGTTAGCATTTGATGATAAGATAAATCCCCTTTCTCATAATTCTTTGATCTTGTCTTGATGCGATACCTCAAATATCTCAGTTCTTTGATCATTGAGAAGGCCTCTATTCCTGGACTCCCAAATAAATAAACTAAAAATAATAAATTATGTTAGGATTTCTGTTAAAATAAGAAAAATGATGAATTTCCAGAAGCTTTACTAATTATGAAGTTAGAAGAAGTAGGTCAATTAACTAAATCTAAACTTTTCTTAGCCTGCGCGTAGAAACCTTCCAACCAAATAAAAGTTGGAAGCCTATAAAAAGATCCTTTACTATTAGCCTTTACTAAGAGCTTATGGGAATCTAGGAGGATAACAAGTCTCTTGCAGAATAAGAAATCCTAATCATACTTAAGCCAATCCTGCCAGCACATTAATGGTAGAAGTGGAGCTACTTATTCATAAAACCCTAGTCATTAACCTAAAGAAAAGGACTGCAACACCATCTATCCTTAAGCAAAGTAAATCATATCTATATAGAGAAGAATAAAGTACCTAAGAAGAAGAAGAATGAATTGATCAGCAACATTAACCTAAAGGGTGAATAGGTAAGGGAATACTTAAAGAATGAGTTCCTAATGGTAAGTGCCTCCTTTTCTAGAAGAAGATCTTGTAGAAAAGCTTGGAAATCTAAGTTTGGGGGCTTCCAAATTTTATATTAAATGTCCTTCTTAGCTTGCAATGTTGCAGGACTAGATGATCCTCTTTAAAAAATTATGAAAGATTTGATCTTAGAAAAGAAGTTTATACTTCTAAAACTTTTGAAAGAAAAAAGTTTCAAAAGATAAAGGAAAGTCTGAGGCTTTTAAGTACTCATTGGTCTTTTAATGCAAACCACTCACATTATTTTAATGTTAGGATAACGTTAGATTTAATGCCTTTCTAATTCAAATTTCTAATCTATATTTTACAAACCAGATGATTCATTTTACAGGATATTTAGATGGTTATATTTTCCTTTTGATATTTCTTTTATTTATTTTGTTAACATATCCTTTTAGGGGTTAAAATTATAAGATGAGCTCAGGGAAATTTATGGCAATATTTAGAGTTCATGACTCATTCTAGGAGAGAAGAACTGTAAGTTATACATGAATAAAATCAATGTTGCAAAAATCAATTATAAAAACATAACAAAGGAATTGAGTGAGGTGGTAAGCTAAATTGATGTAGTAGATCTAAACAGCAGGGTCATTCTTTACCTAGAGCAATAGACACCAAAGAGACTAGTTTATTAGGGAAAAGCTTAATTGAGCCGTAGTTAACAATGGATAGTTGAAACAATTCCATGATTGTTTTGCTAACTTTGTTCCTTCGTTTAGTTTTGACCATTTTATGATTAAGAAACTAAACCTTAATTCCTTTTTTATCCCAAGGCACCCTTCAGATTCCACAACTTTCTGTCTAAAGCTTAAGGATTTGAAGAAGTGGTCAGGCTAATTATGAGGTAGGTGGTGTCTAGATGCAAAGCATATCAGTTAATGAGGAAGCTTAAAACCATTAAAGGAGGAATTAAAACCTTTCAAAGAAGAGTTTGCTCAAAAACTAAGACTAACCTTAAGGTAGCCAAGGAAACTCTTAAGAAAAGCTTAGGATGATTGCTATAGAGATCCCTCCAATTGGAACTCGACGGTTTAGAAACTAAAGCACTCAATGACCATAATCAAGCACTGCACTTCCACATTTTTCTTGTTAAGGAGAAAGAAAAGGCGAATTGGCTTATAGATGAGGATAATAATATCAAATTCTTTTATAAATTTATCATAAACAAAAGGAATATGAATAAAATATACTTCCTAATGAATAAGGAGGGACACCTATACAAGGAACAATATAAGATAAATCATAATGTTTTTTTAACTTCTATAGAAACTTACTTGGTCAAAGCTCCTTTTGTTGCTATACAATTGATGATTTGAAGTCTTTTAAAGATATTTCCTTGGATCAGGATATGAAGGCTATCCTAAAAAGTCCATTTAACTCTTAGGGAATTAAAGAGGTTTTTTTTAACTTGAATCCAAATAAATCTCTAGGGCTAGATGGTTATAATGCTCTATTGTTTTATATTAGGACCTAACTAGTGAAATAGTGATGGAAACAATCCACTAGATTTTTAGTAACAAGAATATGCTTAGAGAGGTCAATAAGATTCATATTTGTCTAGTTCTTAAGAAATAGAATCCTAGTTACATACAAAATTTTTGTCTAATATCCTACTATAATACTGTTTATAAGGTGATATTTGAAATTTGGCCATTAAACTAAAAGAGGCTTTGAAAGCATTAATTAACCCTTACTATGGGGTATTCATTAATGAAAGAATGATAGTTGACAACATTATGTTCATCTAGGAGCTACTCAAGGACTATAATATCAAAGTTTCCAACAAGAGTTCCTAAATGAAAATAGACTTATACAAAGCCTTTGATGCATTAGAATGGAGTTTATCATCAATAGTCTATTAGTATTTAGGTTCCTAGAGCTATTTGTGGATTAGATTTAGGCTTTTTATCCTCTACTTCCTTTAGTGTTCTAGAAAATGAAACTCCTTCTAAGATCATTAAAGGAGCTAAAGGTGAAGTTAAAGGGGCCCTTTTTCCCTATATCTAGTCACCCTAGTTGTTAAGATCCTCACAAGGTTAATTCACTCCACCATTGAAACTAGTTGATCCTTTTTATATCATCATAAATGCAAGGAAGTAAAAAATATTTAATTTAGAATTAATAGATTATCTTATGCTTTTTTTTGGTGTAGGCTCTAACTCCCTATAAGTATTTGTGAGCTCCCTTAATCACTTCTTAATTCTATCTGGACTAATAGTAAATTTAGAGAAAAGAAAGTTATACATGTCAATAAATGTCTCTAAGGCAAGGAATCTGAACTCTATCTCTAGTTTACAGATTTATTATAGTCTATTTAAATATTTAGGAGTTCCTACATCTTCTATGAAACCAAGTTTTATTGACTATATTCCATTGTTGGAATAAATTAGAAGTAGAACTATTTTAGGCCATAATAGTTTTCTCTCAAATTTAGGTAGATTAAAGCTAATTACTTCAATACTAAGGAACGTTCACATTCGTTATAGCTCTTTCCTACTTCTTATAATCAGATGTAACACAAAGTAGCTAACTTCAAACGTAAACTTGTTACTAGCTGTTAGGTTTTTGATTACCACTCTTTGGCCTAGACTGTAAAGGGGTTTTCCTTTTTGTTATTTTGTTTTATTGAATTATAAAGTGTTGCATAGGCTTTTAGTTTGATTTAATAATATTCATTTAATTTTAAAAATAACTTAAAGAATTAGGTTTTGACTTGAATAACATGACTATTAGATATTATAACATCAGTACAATTTGTCACGTAAAGAACCTTTTCCAACAATCTAGGATGAAATATAAGAAAGAAATAAAATTAAACTTGAGTTTGTTTGCACTTTAAATAAAATGTCCATCATTTTCACTAAGCCATTAAGTGAAGAGACTCTTTGTCTCTTTAGGAGAGACTTAGGCATGTTAGACATATAATTTCTTAGAAGAAACACTACTCTAGCTATACACCCTTCTACAAATTCTTGATAGTAATTATAGACCTAAATGCCCATATAACTACATATCTTGTAAACTATAAACTCTTACAAATTAGAGAAGAGAGAAAATAATGTTAAATTTAGTTTATTATTTTTCACTTTTTAATGTCAACAAAATGGAGGGCAAGAGTGTAATATTGCCTTAATGTTAGTGATCTTTTTAATGCATATAATAAGAGGGACAATTTCATAATTAGCATATCTATGTGTGTGCGCGTGCGTGTGTGTGTGTGCGCGCATGTGTGTGTGTGTGTGTGTGTGTGTGTGTGTGTGTGTGTGTATTAAGGGAGTCTTGAACATTTTCTAGACATATCATGAATGATATACATTCTTAAAAGAAAATGAGTTTGTTAAACTAAGAAAGGTTATCATCTTTAGATTTAATAGGAGTTAAGCTTGAAAGAAATTCAAAGTTAAAGGCAACTTAGATGAGCTATTTGCAGTAAAAGTGTCTAAACCAAAAAAGTAAGAGCGTTTAAATGGATTGGGGTTGAGTGCTGAAATTTTTTTAATTAAATAATTTCTTTGCTAAAGATTAGGAAAATTGTACAAATTAACCATTTCTTATTAGTGAGTCAAAATGTCCCTAATCAAAATAACAAGGCACCATCATACAGATTATATAATTATAAGATTAAATAACACAAATGTTAAGTTAATAAAGCTCTACTTGTTCCTCATGCAAGTTAAGAGCATATGGAGTACATAATCTCTATACCCTATCTTTGTACTATATACTATTCAGATCAGTTTACTTTCCTTTTTCATGTTTACTCACCTATATGATTTATTGCCTAGTGAGCTTTTCTCAGTAATTGACATGTGTTTTTTGCATAATATTTTGTTATTTTTGTATTTTAGGATTCATTTTGTATGTTTTTTGTTTAGTTTGCTCTTTATTGTTGTTCTTTTATGTTTGATGTTAATTTAGGGTAAGAATTAATTATTTTTATATAGTAATGGAGGTTGGCAACTTTGAGATTGAGCTAGAGCCCAAAAGAGGAGAAGAGGAGAGGAAGCATTTTCTTGCATGAACCCACGATCGTGGGAATCATGCCAATTCCCATGATCGTGGGATGTTCAACCTGAGAACATATGTAGGGTTCACTTAAGTTTTAGGTTTTTTGGACTATATAAGATAATAAACTCCTATGGATGAATGGGGACGTGAGACCTCTGTGTAGAAGAGCCTCCTTGAGTGAAAAATCCAGATTTTCAATCTTGAGAAAGGTGGAGATTCAAGGATCATCAATCACAATTGGGAGAAGAGCTTACTAATACTGAAATTTCCAAATTTTGACAGCGAGATTAGGAGTTCTTTCTATTTAATTTTCAGTTGTTTTATCTCTTCTAGTCATTGTATAATGGAATATTCAATTGTTGGGGATGTTATAGACACAATGAGTGGCTGATTTATTTTTAGGGATTACTTTTGAACTATCTTGTTAAACTCTTATTTTATTGATTTGAATGAAAGATGTCTTTGATGAATGTTGAATACATTAATGCTTTGCAATAGATTGAGAGATTAAGTAAGGATATTTGTGTAGGATCGTACAACGAGAGTTGGCATTCTATAGACCTATATTCATTACGTTAATTGATTAGTTGAGAGAGAGATCTTAGCTAATTTAATTGATCACCCATAGATAACTAATAACTAGTTAAATTGGTGGAGTGATTTGGTAGATTGAGAGATTGCTTAATTATCTTCATTTAATTTGATTAGGGACAATTAATTACACCTTGAGAGAGGGTAGTTAATACAATTGGACATCTTAGGTGAGACAAAATTTAATTAATAAAATAAGAGGGAGACAAGATAGGGAAAAAGTGATCTCTAGTTATTAAAATCTTGAATTCCAATTTTCTACATTTTGGTTTTATTGATTGTTCATGGTTAGTCATTTAATCTTGATTTAATTTTCTAGTTTATTTCCATAAAACAATTTCAAGTCTTAAGTAAAGATTGATCTGAATTAAGTGGTACCTAAGTAAAATCCTTGTGGGATTGATATATTCTTTTCAACTACAAGTCACAACCCGTATACTTGCAGTTTCTGAGTGTAAAACTAGTAGACTAATTTGCAATCAACAGTTACATATGATCGTTCACTCCAAGCTAAGCTTTGATTGGATGTAACTATACAGATATAAGAACAAGCTGGTAAGTTCCATTTCCCTTACTTTCTAATTTTCTCACATAGGTTGCTTGATTATCTTGTGTCTAACCTAGCGATGTATGTGAATTCTGAATCTTTTAGTCTATTCTTTACGATGTTAGAATTTCCACACTTAGATACTTACGATCTTTACAAACCATCAATGGCTTTCAGATTCTTGCTTTTAGCCTAAATCTTCTTGCTTCCCTCTCCATCTAGATCTTATATAGGCAAGTTCCAGGAGATATTAGGTAGGCCATAAGGGTTTCTCTAGTTATCCCCTTTATGCTCTATAGCCATATTATTATACCTAAGAAATTAGTGGACTATATACTCCAATTCATTAGGTCTTTTAGCTTATTCATATAACCTTAGATAAGCAACATTCAAAGAATATATGAGGTATATTTTCAGCTGTGTTTTTTCATAAGACACAACTATCTTGTATATTTACAAATTAAAGATAATCTGTTGTATTAATCTTATCCCTAACAGCTAACCACATTAGACAAGATATCCGTGGCAACATATTCTTGTTCCAAACTAGCTTGTGTCAAGCTACTTGCTGTCCCCTTGACCTTAACCATTCTATACACTCCTTGTTTGTGAAGTTAACCTTCGATTGATTATTCCAAAACATAATAGTCCCTATCTTTTATGTTAGGGGGAAATAAGGATCATATGACTTGTTTCCCTTATAATTATACTAATTACCATTTTTTAACCCATAATACACCTTAGCTTATTTTGGGATTCTCACCATTGCTTAGAAAACTTGTGTGTTTCTAATTAGAGCACCACGATCTATCCAGTTATCATACTATAGGGATAGTATGGTACCATCCCCCACTTTGTAACTCACATTTGTCTCAATTGATCTTATCATCTTTAGTAATTAGGTGGTAAACCATGAATGTGAAGTTTTATGTGAGAGTCCGTAAATAGAAGTCCCTTTTAAGATGTAACTATGCATCCACCTCATCCATATGGATTCCTTGTATATTAATAACACTCTTCAAAGTGTTTTATCCATTAAAACTTTGTTGGCTAGCCTTTTGGAGTTATCCCTAATCCTCCTTCATTAAAAGGTTTACAAAATTCCTTCTATATAACCTTAGCTTTGAATTTACTATCAGTCATTCCCCATAAGAACTATTAATCTTTTAATTTTCTTGATAAGACAATTAGATAAGAAAATGTAAGAACTTTAATAGATATATATGGAACTGACCCCAAATTGTAGGATTTGGAGCTTACCTTCAAAAGAGAGATCTTTGTAAGCCCAACTCCCTAATCTCTTTTGAATCTTCTTAATTAAAAGCGAGCATTCATTGTATTGAAATCTTCTTGTGACCAATGGAAGTCCTAAATACATCAAGGGAGGGACCTAGTAGGCATCCCTATGATAGAGCTGAGTTTATCTGTAATATGTATTACGCTAGAGGCAAGCACAATATGGCTCTTTTGGAAGTTTATGCTTAGCCCTAAAAGTCTCTAAAATGGTTCAAGGATTCCATTAAAACCTAAATAGATTTTAGATCAACCTTAAAGAAGAGGAGAAGTTCAACTAAAAAAAATAAACAAATTAGTTTAATATTATTACATTTGCTATTATATTTATAATTAGCACTCCTTATGGTCTTATGCCTTAACAAAAGAGTTGAGGCCTCCATACATATCGTAAAAAAGGTAAAGAGAAATTGGATATCCCTGCCTAATTACACTATCCCCTCTCAACAACTTAAAGAGAACTTTATTTATTAATAGTCTAAAGGAGGTGGAGCTAATGTAAACCTATATCAACTTTTTGAAGGTGCTAGGAAAGCCATAGACCTTAAGTAGCTTAGAGATGAACTCATAAATTATACAATCAAAATATTTATTAAAATCTACCTTGATTTCATAATTTTTTTGAGAATTACGTTTAGCAATGATTTTATAAAGAAGCTGCTATAAACAATTAGCTTAAAGTATCCAAAAGATGATGGATTAGGGACTCCAAGAGCTAGGAATAGAAATGTCTTCCTTATCTCTTCGAGAAGCATACCACTAGAAATGAATTATTTAACTGATTATATCAACATAATATTAATTTGAGGCCAATATTTTTTAAAGAAAAAACCATTCAACCCATTTGGACCAAAGGATTTTTGACCACTTATATTAAAAACTATTGACACAATTTCATGATCTTCCACTTGCTTGGTAAGAATATGAGGTTCATTTTAACTAATATGAGTGCTAGTGAAAGATATAAGATTGTCAAAAGAGGAAATACTAGTGGTCTTTGCCCTAATGGAGATCTTAAATAAAGCCACAACCTCATCTACCAATTCTTCTTAGTTTATGGTTAAGGAGCCATCTTAAAACCATGGAACAAATATTGTTAGAATTTTTCCTTGTCAATATTTAGTTGAAGAAGAATTTGGTACATCTATCCACCTTTTCTAGCTAACTAACTCTAAACCTTTGCTTCAGTAAAGAGTTAATGTTTTTCACTTTTCTCAAATATTCTGTTAATACTACATTCTCATCCAACAAGAGACTACTATAGTTTAGATTGGTTAAAAGTCATTATTTAATCCCTATAAACTTTTCCTTTGCTTCCATAAATTCTTATTTAAGTTGAGATCTTTCCTATCATTTAGCTTTTTTCATTCTAGCTTAATCCCTTTAATTGTTCATGCATATGAACTGTTTGGAACCATGAGTATTGACATACCTCCCCCTCAAGATTGTATCTTAAAATGGCTCATCAAAAGTGAGTAAACTGTTAAATTTAAAGGGGAATGTTTTGTATACCTTTTGGAATAAGTTCCTAATTAGGATAGGTGTGTGGTTTAAGGAGAGAGGCTCCATAAACTTAGCTTTGCTTTCAGGGAAGTTGATAAGCTAAGAAAGATTAACCATAGCTTTATCCTACTTTTCCTAAGGAAGTAAATAGAGGTTTGTTTATTGATCTATGTTAATATGTAACCTTCATAGCTTAAATCCACCAATTCCAAGCACTTTATACATTTTTTGAAATCTTTGTTGACATTCCTTAAATTAGTAAGCCCCTTAATTTTATACCTATATAATATTGTTTTAAACTAGCAAAGGATCGTCATAGTTTGTCTGAATACTCCTCAATCTATCCCAAGGTATCTTTATTTTAAAGTTGACATAGGGACCATAATTAATAGATGCATTAGTCTTGCATCCTTCTATTAGGAATTAGATAGTCATATGAATTGCTTGTTCACAAGTATCCAATTGTTCCACCTTGACAAGGTTTCTATTGTAAGCCAAAATAATTTTTCCAAAGTAATGATTTGGTTACTAGAGATAAATTTCAAATTTGAACCTGCACTTTTTAACTTATTCAAGTTTTCATGAATCTTGGTTTATAAAAGACTCAATAACATAGGTTTTTCCCTATTGGAAAAATCCCTTAGAGCTTGTAGCTTCCTAGGGCAATTTAGACCATGAACATTCCTTACGACTTCAATTTAACTTGAGATTCCTTAATCCCCACCAATTCATTATTTTCTTCCCTCTTAAACATCTTTTTTATAGTCCTTCAATGATTTCCTTGAATTTTTATAGACGTATTTCAATTATAAGTAACCATAAATAATTATTCAAATATTGTATTCTTTTCACCAACTGCATTATAGGGATAAAGTATCGTAACTCCTTAGCAAAGTAAACACTTATATATAATCTTTCAAATCCAATTCTTTGTCTTCTTGCTTTATTTTTATCCATACAAAAAGACTTACCTATTAAGCTAGAGAGTAAACTCGATGCTTTTGTTTTCTAATACTCTTATGGAACAATTTGCATGTTAACCTATATTTGATCCATAATGGAATACTTTCTTGCTTAATATTTTCCATATTAATCCTTGGTTACCATAGTTATAGAAATATTGGGAGCTATTCAAGCTGCTAAGGGCCTTCTATCATTATCTTTTCAACTTCAAATTTAGAGCAAAAGTAAAAAAGCACCAAGTTTTTTTTTTTTCAAAAAGTAACACCTCTACCAACCATTTGTTTCTCCATACTTTTTATGCCCATTGGAAATAGTTAGGAATAGGGGTTCTTAAGCAAATCCTTACTAAGGAATATTCCTATGTGTTTACTTATACTCTTAAGACCTTAATCTCTAGGGAAAATATTGTCTACCCCTCCTTATCCTTAGGTAGGCAATAATGTAATGAGAGTTCACCTAGGTCATCCAAACCTTCTTCCCCCTCCTATGGTTGGATTCGATTAGGAAGAAGCATTTTCAGTGGAGTTCTCTTTAAGGGGAGCAGGGAGAACGGGAGTAGGGTAGAGGAGGAAAGTCAACAGTTTAAAAGGTTAAATGGCATGTAAGGCCCAAAAACACCATAGTTAAGAAAGTATAAGATAACTAGTTAAATAAAACAGACAAAAGAACTAGGCAAGAAGTAAAGAAACAAGAAAAGATTGAAAAAACTTTTCTATCTTACAAAGGCATAATAGAGAAGCGATAATATTATCATTGCCACCCTACCAAACAAGAATAGAAAATCTAGATGAGCTAAGAAAGGAGTGAAGGAGGATCTGAATGACTAGAGACTTCCAAGACAAAGATTACATAGCATGTAAGACATGCCTGTGAGAAGAGAAGATAGATTAGTAAACAACTAGGATAGAAGCATATAATGAAGAGGAGTGCATAATAACAAAGAAGATAATAAAGGTTGAAAGGTAGAAAGGTAGTGTTGATGGGGTTATAGGTAGCCATAGAGTATGTTAAATTTAGAAGTTAAAAAGGAAGGCAAAGAATCATGTTGCTATATTATGAGGAATTGGCATTGATCCATAAAACATTGGAGCTTACAAACTTCTTTCCTAGGTGGTAAAGGTTGAACAAAAACAGATTTTGCTTTTTAATTCATTGTAAAGAAGTAGACATATAAAGTGCCTATGAACACAAGAATAATATAGAAATTAAGTAAGCACTTATGTGAACAAAAAGGATAACGAACACCGAAGCAAATCGCCAATAAAGAGGTTATAAACAATATGACATGTAGAATATGGATGAGTGCATAAAAGGATAGAAGGTTAAGAAGCAACTATGATCATAATCAAAATATGCAAAATACAGGCGAATGTTGGATCAAATAGCTAGTTGAGTGGATTTGAGCTAGAACTATAAAACATTGCTTACATAGTAGAGTGTTAGAAGATTGGTATTCTTAATAGAGAATCAAAAGATTTAACTACTTAGTAGATGGCTAGAAGATCATTAAAAAATTGTTATCTGGGTAGATTTAGATGGTGAACTACGTGATAAGTAGTTAACGACATATTGATAAATGAAACACAATGATAAATTCCTTATTGACAAGTCAATAACTACTTTGGTGATTTGAAGTATAAATAAGAATATATGGAAAGTAGATTAAGAACAAGGAAGAGGAATAATGCATTAGATAATAAATCAAAACAATATTGAGAAATATTAGTGAATAAATTAAGTTAAATTATAAACTTGATATGACTTAGGAGTATTAGAGATTAAGTATTTCATTTAGGGTATTTCCCAATTGTAATATAGAAAGTAATATTGAAAAAGTTGCGCTTCACTTAAAACAAAGAGAAAGGTGATAGTTTTAAGTTACTCTTCATCCGAGAATAATTACTATAAGGCAGTTTCTCTTTAGTTATGTATGTTTATGTGTTATTGCAGATATTCATTTTTTTGAAGTTATTCACAATATTGATTTTTGCATAAACTTAGAAGTGAAGTGTAATCATCTATATTAGGTATTCAATAAATTTTCAAAATGGTAAATCACGTTAGAATCACTCTATTCATCTTAGTATCTTCAACATAGTGAAGCTACAATTAAGATATTTTAAGAACAATGCTTTGATACAATGTAAAAATCCTAATTACAGTAACATATTTGTTAGTTATAAAGTATATGTATTCAAAAAAATTTATCTTTAATTTTGATGATTAAATAAATTGATAAAATATGCAAAAGTAAATATTATTTTTATGAAAATTAATAAATAAATTATCAATTTTTTTAATATTACTTAAATTACTTGCTTTAAATATTAGTGGTATATACCAAAATACTTGCCTTAGAACAAATATCACATTACAACCAATTTAGTGATTACAAAATATATAGCTAATATTTAATAAACAAGTTTTTTATATTTGAATGGTATGTGATTTTAATTATAGTCTTTAATTGAGATATATATGAAAGATGAAATTGTAACTCCTATTTTTATGAAAATAATTCTTCCTTATCTCTTGAAGATAATTACTTTTTTAGTTTTTCTATATGTGTTTAAAGGTTATGATCTTAATTTTGGAAAAGGTTCTTAAGAATTGTTTAGAATAATATTAAAGGCCTTTTACTTCCGAAGCAATTTTGTTATACAGTTAGTATTGCTCCAATTCCAATCTGATGTATACTTTTGTTTAGCTTTTGTATCCTTTATGGAGTTAGCATCCTAAGGATAGTTTTCCAGTTGAAGAATCTTATGTACACTATCAATTATTTAAATGAATGTCCTTTTATTCAAAATATAATATTGAAACTACGACCTTCTTAAAATACCTCAATTCTTATTTTGATTATAATCCCAAAATAAGTGTTAAGTTTTTATTTATTAATCGAATATATGTGGTCTAAATAGTAGATAAGGGGTCTTAGAAAGTCTCTAATCCCTAACAGGTTTTAATTCTATTTCTAATATTGACTGAGATTTTTTCTAAGGACAAGTCCCTCAACTTTGGTTGTGTTAGTATGAGTATGGATATGTGTGTCTATTATTATCATTTATAAAATAATAACTGAATTCCCTATTAATTATATCTATTTATCTATATATTATTTTCAATTTCAATATCTTAGGTGAATTGAAGCAACAAGTTGGCTGACTCTTAACAATTATGTTCACTACTTATCAGTAGACAATAACAAACTAAATTCATAAAATTGAATCAATAGAATTGCTTGGATCTTAAATATTAAGTAAAAATTGGGAAATCTATATTAGACAGAGAATTCAGGAAGTAGATATATAACCACCAAAAATTTCAAAATATCATCTTATTAATATACATCAAACTTTCAAATATACATTAAAAAATCAAATGTTTAAAGATGTTATAAAAGCTTATATATCTATATGTATATGATGAACAAATCTCCAATTAAGATTTCATTATTTTTAATTTTTATCTTTAATAATGAATATATTTCTCATTTAGAGCAAGCTTTATCATATTTTCTATTTGATTTTCTTATTAGTTAGAGTATTTTTCATAATTGCTTTCTTTTTCTCAAGTATTAATAGGAATTTACATAGGGATGCTATTAATGAAGAATGATCATAGTAGTATCACCTAAGGAGATTTCTTATATTGTAGTTCCTTTCAATTTATTTAAATCACACTAATCCTAATACTAACCCAAATTTATTAAACTTGATTCTCTCGACTAATTTTCTGGCATCAACTAATATAAAAGTTTACAATCCATCTTTACAAATATTTTAACTCTAAAACTATACTAATTAAAATGAGGTTTGAGGTAGAGACAATTAGTTCTTTTTATAAAATTAAATAATATTAATGATAATAAAATGAACCAATACATACATACAAAGGAAATTCCATAACACTAGTTTCTAATAACTTAACATCTTGTAAACTCAATTATTACTTACTTCTCTAAATGTTTACGTTTGAGATAAAGAAGAATCCTAGGAATTCTCCAACATTGAATAATAATATCATATTAGCTTTGTGCTTCCTTGTATATCATTATTTACTCCTTTATGCTTGCTTAGATTTTTTCCAAGAACAATGTACAACTTGCATCTTTCTTGAAGAAAATTATGTTATCTTTTTCTTTCCATATCTCCTATGGGCGTACTCTTATGCTAATCAAGTACATTAATTTTTTAGCTTTACTCATCTTGCAATCTTCTTACAACCATTTGATTGTATCCTTAAATGTATCCATGTTGTTCTGCCAATGACACTTCTTTTAATTTGTCTCTATATCAAATTGAAGAAGTTGCATTGGTAGAATACGTAATCTATGTTTTCCTACATTTTCTTGTATCAAAATACTTACTTTCTATATATCCATATATATTAGTCTATCCATAGTGTTTAGCTTATTCTTAACTTCCATTTATACATTTTCTTTATACGATCCTATACTAACAAACTTTTCCTTGGAATTAACCATTGCTTGCAAAGTATATAACAATCCTTTTTGAGTTGGATTGGGACTATAAGTTAGGAATAGATACCTTAATTCTTTAGGAAAACATCTTCATTGACCATTACTGATCCATAAGCTAACCTTATCCACTTTTAGAATGTTTTCCATTACTCTAGTAGCATTTTCATTTTTAATAAAAGGACTATAGCCATTCCAATTGTCATACCATAGTGAGCCCTTAGCTTCATCTCATACTTTGCAAGTTTTATTGAGCTTAAATAGATGCCTTATATTCAATAACTACAAATTAAACTAGGAGTGTGTAGATTTATTTGGTGTAGCCTACAAGATTTTACCATTGACAATGTATGAGTCCATTTATCTCTACTATAATGTCTTCTTTTTTTCTAACCTCTTTCCTAAAAGCACTTTGTTAATGATTTTTATAGTCATTATTTCTAAACTTCCCTCCTTAATTAGATTATACACTTCTTCCTATTTAACTCCTGGTTTACCCCTACTTTCATTATTATTTCCCTAAAGAATTTACCTATTATTCCTTTAATTTTCTTAATAAGACCTTTAGAAAGGAATATATGAAGGATAAATATATATACAAAGCACTTAAAACTACTTTGACTAATTATACTTTTCCTCCAAAAGAGAGATATTAGTTTTTCTACATCCTTATTCTTCTCTGTATCTTTTCCCTAATGTATCTTCCTTGTAAAAATGCCCCCTGGTTGTCACTAAGAAGTGAATTGAGAATGGTTTTCAATATGTTTGTTATAGGTCTCTTTGTAAAAGGAGTTACAACAAGGTTTTGGTCTAAAATCACTGAACTTGGAGGCATTTTGGGACTAAGGGGCAAATAAAGAAATGTCTTGTTTATCTCTGTTAGTAATACACCTTTGTCAACGAATTGCTTCATTGCCCCTAATACCATATTCTTAGCTAAGGCTAGGCCTTTGATGGAAGCCATTTAGTCCATCCAGTCCTAAGGTCTTCTAACCATTCATTTAGAAAACCACTTCCTTGATCTTTATAGTTTCCATAGGTTTGGTGAGATTTTTAGCATCTACATCATTGACTTTACAATTCACAAACTTCCTCAGTTTATGAACTATAGATGTTGAAACTTAGTCAAATGCCAAAGCATGTTTGAAGTAGTTAATTATCTCTTTCTTAATTTCTTATTGATTAGTGAGCAATCTTCCACCCTAAGTTGTAATTAAACAAATCCTATTATGATTTCTCCTGGACACAACCGTATTGAAAGAGAAATTTTTAGATTTATTCCTTTCCTTTAACCAATTAATCCTTGTCTTTTATTTAAGAAAAGAATATTGATCATCCACTACTTATTAGTGTTCCTTTAACATAAGCTTTCCTTCCTTTAGAAGTTCACTACTGTAAGGATTTTGAGAGGTTTTGCTAAATGTAATGAATTTTCTCCTTAGCATCTGTACTATTTGGCTCGTATCAGTGGATCTTACATCTCTAATTTTCTTTAGTTTTTTATTTGATCATTTTAACTTTTTGTACATAGATATACCACTTTATTCCTCTTACTTCTTCATTTAATTCTCTTTGAATTGCTCCCTGAAACCTATTATCACTTGCTAAATAGTTGTTAAACCTAAAAGGGCTTCTTTTATAAACTTTCCTGAAAATATCCCAAATTTTAATAGCAAAATGATTTGAGAATTAGGGATGTATGAATCTAGCTTTACTTTTAAGGTATTTAGCTAATCACTCTTGTTTTACCATTACCTTATCCAGTTTTTACCTTAAGCCCCGTAGGGAAGCTTGCTTATTTCTCCAAGTGAACTTATATCCATCAAGGTCCATTATCCCTAACCCTTCCATGCAATCTTTAAAATCCTTAGTAAAGTTTCTTAAGATATATTGTCCTTTAGCTTCTGTCCTATACGTGATGGAATTCCTAACTAATTATCTAAGGACCCTAGCATCTTCTTTGCATTTTTTTGGAGCTTTCCCAAAGCAATGTTCTTTAAAAGTTAAGGTTAGCACCATATACAAAAGAGGCAAATATCTTAGCATTTTCCTACAAGAATTAAACCCTAGTATGCATGACTTAATCACAATCTTCCAACTCCTCTGTGTCCACTAGGCTAAAATTGTAAGCAATGATTATTTTTCCATAAAAGTAACGTTCATGATTGGAAATAAATCTTTATTGGGATCCCAAGGTAGCTAGTTTATCTATGTGCCCTAACCTGATTTTAGTTTCTAATAACCCCAAAATCACATGTTCTTTTTTAAGAACAAAATTTCTTAAAGCTTGAAGCTTTTTAAGGCAATTTAAATCATGCATATTCTACACTATTATATTCATAAAAAAGGAAGTTCACCTTTGGAGCTCTTGCTACTGCTGCCTTTTTGTGACTTCCTTCTCTTAACATTTTGGAATTCTTCCTCATCTAGCCTATTCCTTTCGCCATTCTCCTAGGATAATTGAGTTTGATTAGCTAATGAGAGAGAAAATTCTTCCTTTCAACTTTAGATTATCTTTATCAAATGCATTTGTCCTTGGACCTTTTTCTACACTAGCTTATTCCTTCTCCTCTGGTGGAATTGTGGCAATCTTTTTGCCCTCTATATTGTTTTATTTCTCCTAAAGATTTATTTCTTCTTCTTTTAGGGTCTCCTCCCTATTACTTCCCTCCTCTTCATTTCCCATGAGTTTAAAATTCACATTTTTAAAACATCTTTCTAGTTGCTTTCCATTTTTTTCCATGGAGCTTAAACGTTGGCTTCCATTGATATGTTACCATGATGGAATCATCAAACATAGAGTTGTTTTTCCCAAATCTCATCAGAAGTGTATAGCCAGGGAATTCCTTTATTCTGTCTACAATTACACAGATGCTCATAAATCCTATACGTCTCATTCTTGCAGTATTTCATCTATACAAAAAGGCTTACCTAAATAGCTAGCAAGCAAGCTAGGCCCCTGTATTATCCAATACTTATAATGGAACATTATGTAAGTGCACCTAGAGAGGAACATTTTTTTGCTTAAATCCATCAAGACAAATGCCTGGATATGATGTTTGATAAAAATAGAAAGCTAAGCTATATGTCATGGTCCTTCGTCCACCACCTTTTTCTCTTTAGATTGTGAGGAGAATGTAAAAAAATTGTGTCGTACTCAGACAATAACACTTTAAATAAACCCTTACGTTTCGGTGGTTATAAGCCCATTTATAAATGATTGAGCATGGGGGATGTTTTTCTAAAAAGAACCCCATCAAAGTTGCTTCCTAGTTAGTTGCACCCATCTTCAAAACTTCTATCTCTAGAGCCACAATTACTCGACTATCAACATCTTCTTAAGGGGACAAAAATACAAGGTGAAGTTAGAATTATCCCCTAAAACTTGTTTCCAACTCTTGTTAAGAGCTGGTTGGGAATTAACTAGAGGCTCTTGAATACGGTTAGTTGAAGATGGATAGGTTGGAGATGGCGAAGGAGGACAAAGATGTTGATTAGAGGGTATAAGCATAAAATCCTAGCCAAATACATGATGGGACAAAATAGGGCTTGTAGGTTTTGTAGAATTCATGATAAACAAGGCAATAGCGAGACAATTAGTTATTACAAATAGAGTTGGAAATTTTTGAAGCATGATTATGGATTCCAGTTAGAGCGGTCAAGGACTTAATGGAAAGAGTAGTTACTTCACAAATTTGACTTGAATAGTATATAGATTATGGTTAAATTTGGTGATTCTTGTGAAAAGTTGCATGTAGAAGGATACTCTCTCTCTCTCTCTCTCTCTCTCTCTCTCTCTCTCTCTCTCTCTCTCTCTCTCTCTATATATATATATATATATA
>JANZXR010000003.1:19564990-19584845 GCA_027575705.1 Erythroxylum echinodendron
CTCTCTCTCTCTCTCTCTCTCTCTCTCTCTCTCTCTCTATATATATATATATATATATATATATATATATATGTATGTATGTATGTATGTATGTATGTATACGTGAAGCATTATATAGTAAAGAGAGTTGAAACAAATTTATGATGATTATAACAGCTAGAAAGAAGAGATGCATGTTCTTATACAATAAGAATTCTTAAAACCCCAAATAGCGATGACCATTTAAAATCAATAAGAAAATAACAAGAGATATCGTTTTGCGGCTGAGGCAACGATACCTCCTAGAAAAGTATCTACTTGAAGTGAATTACCGTTAATAGTTGCTGGAAATATGTATATATTGCAACTGAAATGAATTGGTTTCTTATGAAGTACTACTATTTCAGCAAAATTACTCATTCTATTGTGGCTCTTACATTGATCCATAACTTGGGATTCGACTAGGTTCTTCATAGGCAGATCGAATACATTAATTAAACAACAAAATCAAACCTAGATGAGTTCTTGTGCTCTATATCTTATTATTCCTGATCTTATTAGTGAACTTGTAATGGAAAACGATTTTAAAATCCTAAAGATTTAGAACTTGAAAGATATAAACTTAAGAAATCATCATCTAATCAGACAAACAGGCCTCTTTTCGCTTCACGAGAAACTCTTTTCACAATACGTTATTTTGATAGTTTCTACGTGACCATATTGAACATACATCTCATGAGCAGATTGTTGGCTTTGAAGAAGCAATTGTCTTGAATTAGAAAGCTCACGATAAGATACAGTAGAGTAATTTACAATAGGATTAAGGCGTACCCATGTGTTAAGATCTTGGATTTCTTTTTCCAAGTTCTTGTGCTCTTTATCTGCTCCATCTTTTTTCTCTTTCCAAAAACAAGCCTTCTTAGACTCCATTTATGTCTTGATTCTTTTCTTTTCATCTCTGAAATTTTCTCTGACGACTTTATGCCACATATGTGATCTTATTGTAACTGACAAGACTATTACGTTACCTATATACATATTGCATTTCAAGCATGCAATGATAAAGGGTTGGAAACAAATGCTTTTCATGCTATAATACAAAATATATTACCTTTTATTCTTTGAAATTAAGTCCCATTCCCAAATAAATTCTTTTCCTTTGGTGGATGAGTCGATGCTCCTTCGATTAGGTCAATTTGTTAGTGGTATATAATTAAATTTTGGTGTTTTTCAGTATATATATATATATATATATATATATATATATATAGAACAAAGTAAAAGCAATAAAGGTATTGGACGCGGTTCAATTCGGAACATGTGAAAAAAGTAAGGAATAGTAATCAAAACCTTCCACTTACTTTTCAGGAACAAGTAAGACACTTGTGTCCAAATTTTTTTTCGATTATTCCGTGAATCAAAATTTAGAAATTTGGTAACTTCTGATCTGTCCTCTTTTCTTAATTTTCCATTATTATAATACTGAAATTCAATATTTAGCAACGCCTTTTATAACACATGGTTCACTTTTAAAAGAAAAACAAACATAAAACTCCTCCATTAACTAATTACTGACCTTATAGGTGGGGATATTTTATTTTTATTATTTTGTTTTTGTTTTAAAATTTTTTAATACATCGGATGAAAATGGATACTCCTAATATTTAGGCATTATTAAACTCCAGCAACCTACCTAGCTTCAGTGATTCAGAGGAAGAAAGGAAAAGAAAATTGGTCTAAAGAATATTTATTTAATTGAAACAATACAATTCTTTTTCCACCTCTTATTTATTTTTCTTAATAAATGATTTATTAGAAAATAATTTTTTAGTAAAAGTGCCATACTCAATTTCTCGTTTTTTGTTGAAAAGATGAAGAAAACAAATTATATTTTCTCTCATATTTGAAGATTAGATATTTTAAAAATTGAAATTTCAGATTTGTAAAAATTTGGTTCCATATTATACTAACATTTCAGTATAATAAAATTTTGAATTTTTATTCTCTCAAGACAATATCAAAACTAATAATATCGTATAACCTATTCAAATATACTAAATAATTAAGATATAAATAACCTTATTTATATAATCAATTTTATCTTATAAAAATAAACAAAGAATAATTAAATTTCAATATAACCGATCAAGGACTTTTTTAGAGCTATCCATTTTCCTTATTGTTATTGACTACAAATTTATAAACAAGAAAATCAGTCAGCAAACATAAAGTTGTTATCATGATGCAAGTCGAATGTTGTACTAGAGGATGATTGAAACCATTCAATCTTTCACACTCCTAAATCAAAAAACCTTATCCCAAATACCAGCCTAGTGGCATTACCTCCAAAAATACCAAACACAATCAACACAAACTCAAACAAATCCAGAACCCCAAAATGCAAACCCCTAGAGACGAACATGGCTGCAAGTGGTTGGTGAACCTGTGACAAAAATCAAACTTCATTATACCCCCCAAGTAGCTTGGCAGACTGTCAAGTTATCGCTCCCCCAGTAGAAATTCTGAGAGAAGGAGCTACACCACCAGATATAAGGTTCTATTGGGATAAAAGGATTTCTTACCCTGCAATGAAATCATAGGTAACAACTAACTGAAAAAAATCTGATATGAACCCAAGTGATGACGTTGTGCCTTAAACAATTAAAGAGTCACAATGTTGTGTATTGGCAATTCTACATTATTAGCTTTCATTTGTTTGTTATGCAGTTAGTTAGAATAGCTAGATAGTTGGCTTATTTTTTATTTTTTTCATTTGTCATTTTCTGCATTTCTGTAGCAAAATGATAAGTGATGTTGTAATAATAAAAAAGGTAGCTGCTATGATTTGAGCGTGTCTTGAGAAGTTTAGGGCATTGATTGTAATATCATCAATGAAATATTTGTTGTGATTTAAGTGTGCCTTAAGAAATTTAGGGCAATGATTGGAATATCATCAATGAAATATTCTTTTCTTTATTCTAGTCTCCCTTTTCTGTCAGTCCTTTCTTCTTATGATGTTCTATTTCTTCCTTTTTAGTTTAGTCTATATAATTTTGCATCGGAGCATTGGTCCTCTGGCTATGGCTAACGAAGAATTACGATGTGATGTTGTAGAATTGGTACAGGGTTCTAAAAGATGCAGCAACTGTTATTGAAGGAATCCATTGATGAGATAAAAATTTTGATTGGGGTTTAAGCCTTCAACACACTAAGGTTTTGGCTAAGAACAAAACTTTAAAACCTATTGATGAGGAATCCTTAAGGAAAACTGAGGAGAACAAACATCCATGGGAAAGAAATACTAAACTACAATTTCCTAGATTTAATGGTGAGAAGTTTAATAATTGGCTTCTTTGGGCAAAATACTTCTTTGAAGTAGATGGAATACAAAGAGATAACTGGGTTAAGATTACAGCACTCCATTTGGATGGTAAAGCCATTCAGTGGCACCAAGGCTTAATCAAGGCCAAGGAAAGCACACTTATGTCATGGGATGAGTACCTAAAGGCACTGGGTTCAAGATTTGAAGACACGCCTATGACGATCCCTTAGCGGATCTGAGAAATTAGAGGCAGGTAATTCCTTGCAAGATTACTTAGATGCATTTGATGAAAAGTACCCTTGGATTGAGATAAGGGAAGATAAAGCCATTAGTTTCTTCTAATCTGGGCTTGTTGATGACCTTGGAAATGTTGTGAGAATGTTTAAGCCCAAAACCTTACCTGAAGCATATTCCTTAGCCAAATTGCAAGAAATCAACGTAGCTACCAAGGCATCCAAATTCATCATCTAATACATACAAAGCCTCTTTTAGCAATTTCAACCAAACTTCTTATACCCTAAATTATCATAAAACTCAACCGAAACAGGCCTTTTACCTACACCCAATATTCTCAAAGTACCTTGGCATCTTACTAAAAACCATAAAACCATGACCAATAAGGAGTTTGATGAAAAACAAGCCAAGAGGATGTGTTTTTAGTGCAATGAAAAATATGTTCTTGATCGTCAATGTAAAATGAAGCTAGCCTAACCATATGTAGGTATAAGGGAAGGGGAAGAAGAGATAGTTAGGGAACGTGATCCTGAAATTGATAAACATAATGTAATGCAACTTTCATTACACACATTAAATGGTGCCACAAGATCTAAAACCATGAGAATGGTAGGAATGCAAGAGAAGAAGAAATTGTGTGTTCTCATTAACTCAGGAAGTACCCATAACTTCTTGAGTAAGGAAATTGCTTTTGAATTGTAAGCTGCAACTAATAAATGGTGCGAAGGATATTGTGGCTAATGGACAAGACTTGCATAGTGAAGGTTACTATGGCTAATGGACAAAACTTGCACTATGTCTCAATTTGCTTAGGCTTTGAATGGAAAGTGCAGAGTCAATCCTTTGTAGCTGACCTTTATACTCTACCCCTAACTAACTACAATCTGATTTTGGGTGCACAATGGTTAGCCACTTTAGAAAATATTGTTCGTAACTCCAATGAATTAAGAATGACCTTCTTTATTGGAGAATAGAAGCATGTACTGGAAGGAGAGAAAAGAATAGGATTAAAAGTCATTGATGATGCCCATCTTGATAAATTGTTTAACCAAAACTCATCAACTAGCCTCTGCACAGTTAGTTATGCAGGTCAATGTGGGAATGTTTGCAGAATTGTGTGAGTTACAAGTCAAAGATATAAGAGTGGAAGGGAAGGAGCTTATTAAATTACTTAAGCAATATGGAGATCTTTTCAAAGAACCAGAGGGTCTTTCTCCTCTAAGAACTCATGATCATCAGTTTGTCCTTAAAGAAAGGGCTCAACCTGTTAATATGATACCCTATAGGCATTGGGTTTACAAAAGGAAGTAGTGTAAAGAATAACTAAGGAGATGATTGAGACTGGGGTGATAAAAACCAACACCAGTTCATATTCTAGTCCAGTGGTGTTGGTAAAAAAAAGAAATATGGCAGTTGGCTCATATGCATTAATTATAAGGCCTTAAATAACATTACTATTAATGATAAATACCCCTTTCTTGTTATTGAAGAATTGCTTGATGACTTAGAAGGAGCAATAGTGTTTTCTAAAATTGATTTGAGGTCTGGTATTTGTAAATTAGGATTCATCCTAATTCTATTGAGAAGACTGCATTCAAGACTTATGATGGGCATTACAAAGTCTTGGTTATGCTAATTGGCTTTACCAACCCCTCTCCACTTTCCAAAACCTAATGAATACTATTTTTAGTTTCAAGTGTGTTTACAGGTGATAATTACCTCTAAGGACTTTAAGGAAAAACAATAGGAAAAAATGTGCTAAAATAGAAAAAATAGCAATCTGGAAGTAATGCACATTTATGCACTTTTGCACGCCCATGCACTTTTGACCGGCGTGACGTAATGCTAGTCGAAATAAAATAACTAGACTACTACTGTAGTAGTGGTGAGTCTAGGTTGATCCCATAGGGAGTACTCGGTTAGCTTATAAAATGAAATTAATCAGTGTTTAGGAAAAATGGGGGGTTTGGATTTTGGAATAAGAAAATAAAATGAATCTAACTAATAAAAACAAATTAAAGAAAATATAAGAAAAAAGGTAAAATTGGGGAATTTGATAATGATCTAGTTCTTTGGTTCAATCTTTGCCTACACCCTAATTAACCATATTTTATTGATTTGTTGTTCTCAAACCCCTCCTAGAAACTATTAATCATGGGTTAATAATTAAGTCGAGTTTTCCCTTAGGTTTTGTTTAATCAAGATACAATCATTGATTAAACCTAACTACCAAATAACCTAGGATATGATCTCTACATTTAATTAGGCAGTAACATTAAGAATTAGGAAAACCGATTAATCAAAGCAACAACCACATACAATGTGTTATTTAACTTAGGTCATGTCATCCCCATTGATTATGAATCATTAATCTCTACACATGAATTTCAACATAACAATTACGGATTATATCGAAATTCTAGCAATGGGAATACAATCAAACGATTCAATGAACACATTAAAATCATTCTTTCATAATCCCATTGGGTTTATATACAAATAACCGAACAATAACGAGAATTTAATTATCCATACACAAAACCCAAATCAATTAACATAGGATAACACAATCAATTTCTAATGAGAGAAAGAAACAACAAAAATAATAAAAAAATACTTTACTCAAGTCGTTGATGTTGATATCACCTCCAAACCTGTGTCAGGATCTTAGCTTTCTATGGTTCTATTCTAAGAAAAATGCATCAGCCACTTACTTATTTCCCCAGCTGAAGACCCCTTAAAAACCTCACTACTACAAGCTTTTACGTTGTCTACTGTTCACGATGGGACAAATAAACTTCATCATTTTTGTCCACTCCACTGTTCACACAACTCTTCTTTACTCGTAGCTCTCTGCACTCTTCTCTCATGCCACTCCTAGCCATAGCTCTCTTTCTTTTAAGCCACACCAAGCCGTCGCCACTCTTCTCTCTACTATTCCTTTTCACTGTACCTGATTGGACGAATAAAGATTGGTGTGCTCTTTTATTTTATTCGCCCCTCCTTAGCAACCACGTAATACACTAGCGTTAATGCTTAAATGCTAGCATTTTACTCATGCGTTAACACATGAAAGCTAATGTTTTGCTCCTTTTCTTGTTGATGTTTTGGGCTAGTTCAACATCTATTTGCATGTCATTTTAAGCTTGTACTAATGCCTTCACGCTGCTGTTTTGTTCAACATTTATGCACCTATTGCATGCTTTACTCCTTACCATAATCTATACAGCTCACATTCTTTTCTTCGTGTCTCCATTTTTTGTTTTATGCCATCACCAACAAGCTATAATCTCTTTTCATTTTGTGCCTTTTCCTTGTTAAACATTTGTGCTCCAATTTGCTTTAGAATCTTGTCTTTTTGGTCTCATATATATATCAACATATCCAACCTAACAATCAACAAAAATTGAACATAAATTAAGCATTTTATCATGAAAATAGGATTGAAATCATATGGAAATACATAAGAAAATATAAGATAATTAAATCCTATCAAATACCCCCGCACTTGAACTATTGCTTGTCCTCAAGCAAAACATCCAAATTAAGCTCAAAGACCCAAAAGGTTTACTCAATTTTCATATTTTTCAAGACTATATATTCACAACCAAAGATGAATACTTTCGAAAATCATAGCAAGAATTCAACATTCAATGCTTTTACTCATGATCAATCAACAAGCATCATCTTTGAAACAGAGCGATCTAATAGTAGACTCGAACAACGCGTTTAACTAAAATATATCTACGGGTACACTCAACACCATTCATGATCATGACAATCTACAACTTTATATATCATTTCATTTCTCCACCACTAAAATTCACATGCAAAATCATGAATCAAAGGACTTTTTAGGGTTGTAATATGGGCGAAGGTAAGGTAAGATGTATTTAGGTCAAGTAGCATGAAAGCCATTAAAGCTAGTGAAACAAAGCAATACTCATCAAAAACTGGGTACCGTCAGCCATGAAGAATGCAACATTTATATTTCGCAACCCCATTTGACCCTCACACATCGACCACATGAAGTATATACCAATCCAAAGGAATCACTCATACAATTTATTCCAACAATATATTGAAACCACAAGAGTGAATCTTCCAAACCAACATCTACCTCATATCCAATTACTCAAATAACTCATTGATCACAATTTTAGGAGAATGCATTAATCATAAACAACTTTTCAACACATATGCACATGCTCTTAGATACATTTATTTAAACAAAAAAATTTTATTTTCATCTATCTTTCTTTTTAATTTTCTTTCTTCTTTTTTTAACAACAAAAGAAACTACGTTAATATGGGAATTTCAATGATAAGACATAAAATAACATCTCAATTATTATAGCCAATCCACACAAATATACACCCCCACACTTACACTTTTGTACATCCACAAACTCACCAATCACAAATGCTCCACTAGCTTTATGGCTTGGGTAGGACATTTAGTTAAGTTTAAAGCATGTAATGTGGTTGATACAAAAAAAGGCTAATAAGGCTTAAAGAGGCTTATCAACAAGAAAAATCATAAAATGGGTAGGCTATTTGGAAAATGTAGTTCGGAAAAGCAAGGAATGCCTAATCATATCCATGTTAATGAATGTGATAAAAATATGGTATCGAATAGAAATTCAACACAAAATCAGGATGTACATATCATAAAGGTCACACATTATCAAAAGACAATGAGACTGATAAGAATGTTTCAGTCTAATAAGGCTCAAGATCTCACTGACTTTATCTACTACTAGTCACTACTCTTCTAAAGATAATGCACATCAACCAATCACAAGAGTAAAAGTACATGTCAAAGTTGCCATGTAATTCTCTAGTCAACTTATTCTTTAATTATAACTATAAAATCCCAGAAGTAATAGAATATGAGAAAATTTTTCTTTTTTTGATTTATTCTCTCTGTCATTTTGATTGAAAACTTAAAAACAAGCAAAAATAAATCAATAAAGAACATACGTGCATATAAAAAGAAATGCAAAAATGTAAAGAAAAGAAATTTACTTCCCTTAGGTTGCCTCCCAAGAAGAACCTTTGTTTAGGATCGTTGGCTAGACTCCTTCTTCCCCTCACGTGACAAAATTGTGCCCTTCAGGTGACACATGTGGTTCTTTAACGTGAGGTTCTTCAGGATAGGGTCTTGATTGATAATCTTTCCTATTTAACTCCTTTCCTATCCCTATACTTTCAATATCGACTGAGTCCATGCACTAAGGAAATATTTCAAACGTCTCCTCACCTTTTTCTTCCTCATTTAGTTCCTTCAATATGCCATATAAAGGTAAAGAGTTAGTTTCAAAAATAATTATGGACTCAGTACTTACATCTGAGCTAAATGATATGTCCTTTTCAACTTCGAGCTCCTCCTGAACTTCTACGACACTAGCAACTCTTTGAGAATTAACCTCAAAATTCTCAAGCTCCTCATCACTTTGTAAAGTTTCTGCACAAACGTCCATCGGGTACACCTCGGGTTGATACGACTACTCCTCTTTGCTTAATGGCTTCAAATGATTGATATCTCCCTATCGAGGCAATGCACCTTGCTAGAATTATAAAGCATCTTCTCGGATTTGCTGTACAGTTTGCTGAAACAGTTATTACATATTTTGTTAGAACTGCTTCATATCCTGTCAAATTTGAAGATTGTTAACAGCCATAATATTAATCCTTTCTTCTAGAGACGTACCTGAGTTATGTTGGCTTTCTGAATCTTGGGCGTCAAACTATGTAGTTTTTAAAAATTTCCCTCTATCATGCTGGAATTGTAGAGTATTCTACCACAATTGTAAAGTATTAGCATTCATTATGTCAACCAACTCTTCCAAAGATGGACCAAAGTCGTGATAGGAAGCTTTTGGTCTGTATGAGAATTGTTGTGCGTCCTGCAAACTATCATGAAAGTAATTCTGATGATTATTCAATCCATAACAAAAGTTAGGTTGATCAGTCCAAACATTGTTATAAGATTGAGAATATGAATTATAAAAGAAATTACTTCCATCCATATCAAAAAAAATTTATAAATCAAAAACATGAATTAAAATAAAGAAAGGATCACAAAATAACTAAAAATAAATCAATTACGAACAAATATAAATAAAACACCAATTAATTCACAAACTAAAACAAAAACTAAAAACCACACTCCCCGATAACGGCTCCAAAATTGACCGGCACGTCGTAACTCTAGTCAAAAATAAAATAACTAAAGTACTACTATAGTAGTGGTGAGTCTAGGTTGATCCCACAGGGAGTGTTCAGTTAGCTTATGAAATGAAATTAATCGGTATTTAGGAAAAATGGGGGGTTTGAATTTTGGAATAAGAAAATAAAATGAATCTAACTAATAAAAACAAATTAAAGAATAAATACGAAAAATGATAAATTTGGGAAATTCGGTAGGGATCTAGATTTTTGGTTCAATCTCAGCCTACACCCTAATTAAGCATATTTTATTGATTTGTTGTTATCAAACCTTTCCTAGAAACTATTAATTGTGGGTTAATAATTAACCTGAGTTTTCCCTTAGATTTTGTTTAATCAAGATACGATCTTTGATTAAACCTAACCACCAAATAACCTAGGATACAATCTCTAGATTTAATTAGGCAGTAGCATTAAGAATTAGGAAAACCAATTAATCAAGGCAACAACCACTTACAATGCATTATTTAACTTAGTTCTTGTCATCCCTAATGATTATGAATCATTAGTCACTACACATGAATTTCAACATAACAATTACGGGTTATATTGAATTTCTAGCAATGGGTATGCAATCAAATGATTCAATGAATGCATTAAAATTATCCTTTCACAATCCTAATGGTTTTATACACAAATAGTCAAAAAATTATGAAAATCTGATTATCCATACACAAAACCCAAATCAATTAACATAGGAAAACATAATCAATTTCTAATGAGAAAGAAATAATAAAAATAATAAAAAATACTTAACCTGGGTTGACGATGTTGATGCCACCTCTGAACCGGTGTTGGGATCTTAGCCTTCTATGGGTCTATTCTAAGAAAAATGCATCAGCCCCTTACTTATTTCCCCAGTCGCTCTAAAAATCTCACTACCGCAAGCTTTTACTCTGTCTACTGTTCACGATGGGACAAATAAACTTCATCATTTTTATCCACTCCACTTTTCAGCAACTCTTCTTTACTCGAAGCTCTCTTCACTCTTCTCTCATGCCACTTCTAGGCACAGCTCTCTTTCTTTCAAGCCACACCAAGTAGCCTCCACTCTTCTCTCTACTATTCCTTTTCATTGTACCTAATTGGATGAATAAAGATTGGTTTTTTCTTTTAGTTTCTTCGCCCCTCCTTAGCAACTGCGTAATACGCTAGCATTTTATGCTGGCTGCAATGCTAGTGTATTAAACATGTGTTAACGCTTAAACGTTAGCTACAATGTTAGCGTTTTACATATGTGTTAACGCATGAAAGCTAGCATTTTGCTCCTTTTCTTATTGTCATTTTGGGCTAGTTCACTAGCTCCTTACAAGTCATTTAAGCTTGTACATAGCCTTCACGATGTTGTTTTGTTCAACATTTATCCATTTGTTGCATGCTTTGCTCCTCACCATAATCTATGCAGCTCACATTCTTTTCTTCTTGTCTCCATTTTTTGTTTTATGCCGCCACTAACAAGCTATAATCTATTTTCATTTTGTGTCTTTTCTTTGTTAAACATTTGTGCTCCAATTTTCTTTACAATCTTGTCTTTTACGTCTTAAATATATATCAACATATCCAACCTAACAGTCAACAAAAATTGAACAAAAATTAAGCATTTTATTATGAAAATAGGATTGAAATCACATGGAAATACATAAGAAAATCTAAGATAATTCAATTCTATCAACTTTCATAATATTTGATGATTTCTAATTATGCACTTTATGTTCGCAGGCGTGCACACAAGTGTGCATAACCCAAAAACCCTAATTTTTGGTATAAAATGTCATTTTTGGCTGCTAATGAAAAGATAAGACTTTGGAGAGGCAATTTCCAGATGTGGAGAACATCCAAAAGGGATGATTTTGGTCTAGAGAAGTAGGAAAGATGAAGAAATCATCGAAAGATCCATCAGAATACAAGAACAAGCCTTTACATCATAAGAACATTCGATTAAAAACAGCCAAGGAGATTTAGAATTATGAACCCATTGTTTTTATTTCATTTTTCCTTCGATTTATGTTTGATTTCGTGTTTGATCATGTGTAACTAAAATTCCAGTTAGTATTTAGGTTAGATGAACCTTATGTTAATACTTTGACATGATTTGATTCCTTTATTAATGCAATTAGTTCGATTAATTATTGTGATCTGATTACGTGTTTTATCGATAATATGATTTTATACATAGAGATTGAGAAATTCTAGTGTGAATAGATCTACCATAATTAGGAGTTGATTGCAACCTTAGAGCTAGGATGATATAAATATTTTGGATTAGGCTCAAACCTAATAGAGGAATTCATAAAATATGGTAACGCAATGCTATAAGATTTAACCTGAGTAATTTGGTTAGAGACCTTAGGATTAATTGTTAGAAGTCTCAAAGTCAACTAATAGCATATTATAGGGATCTCCACGGTCCAATAAATCATCAAAACAATTGTATGAAAAAAGATCAATTTTTTAAAGGTTTAGGGGGATTCAAACCTAAATACTAATTTCTGATAACGATAGCTTTCTAAGTGAATTCCATTATCTCTGTGTTCATTATTATTTCCTATTTTATTTTAATTATTTTAGTTTTTATTTTCCTTTATTAAAAATCTAAAATCAATCTTTAGGCTAGATAATAGGGGAAAGGTAAGTACTAATATTTATAGTCCTCATGGGATGGACTTATACTTTCCGATGCTAGTGATAGTTACACCGAGAACTTGCAGTTATTGTAATTTTAACCAACTCACAAATAGATCAATCAAGTTTTTTGGCTTCGTTATCGTGGACTTTGATATTAGGAAAGCCTGAATGCTATTACTATAGTCATTTTTATTTCGTTTTTATATTTTATGTTTGTTTTTATTTTTTATTTTAATTTTGCTTTTGTATTTATTTTATTATATCTTATTGTAATTTTGGTTTATTAATTTAATTATCTTTTGAATTTCTCTACTTGATCTTGAGTTTGTGGTTTATTATAGGAATCACTATTCATTATCATAGCCACAACTCACAATAAAAGGATAGAGTGGACAATATTTTTATGGGAGCCAGAATATGTCTTCACAAACTATGACATCATTATATGGGAGATCAAACATATGCTATCAACCTCATGGTGCAGTGTATGAGACAACTACAATTTATAGTGAAGCAATTCTTACACTTACGGAAGGGATGATTACATTTCAGTTGGATATTTACAGCACTAAGCACCTCTAGTTAATCAGCGAACTCTGGAATATAAATTAATCAAAACCCTTACTTAAACAAAAGTTGATCAACGTGCATCTGAGAGTAAGGAAAAGACAATGGTTTGTTTCATGAATGGAGGGACAATTCAAAAAAAGCTTCTAGAGGGAAAAGAAAATAGTACAAATTGATTAATGGAATGACTTACTGAGAGAGTAGCTAGTCAACGTGAATCGATGAGAGATTTCTTCACTTACATATGATGAGTATAATTTGAGTTTCTAACTGCCTCAGAGTGAAGAAGAAATAACATTCATTTTCATGAATGAAGATACATTTCAAGAAGGCGAGGAAGTAACTGTTGCTTTGAAAAATATGTGGATTGAGTCTTTTCAAGAATCCAACATGATTAATTAGGAAATAGAGGCTAGAATACAGAATATGGTGAATCGTATTGATCAGTTGGTAGAGATATTATTTAACAAACAAGAAGAGAGTTTGCCCAATTCTACTGAAACTGATACTATTGACCGAAAGACAATCACCCTTAGTAGTGAAGAAGAGTTTTCTGAAGAAGAAGAAGAAGATGAAGAAACCTCCATCCAAGAAGAGGAAGTAGAGAAGTGGTAGAAGATAACTGAAGAAGATGAGCTAGAAGCTTCTATCCAGGAAGAAGAAGAACAAGAAGAAAAAGAAGAAGAAGAAGAAGAAGAAGAAGAAGAAGAAGAAGAAGAAGAAGAAGAAGAAGAAGAAGAAGAAGAAGAAGAATGGATAAAAGTGATTGAGGAAGAACTGGTGATGGAACTAAGTGAGGAAATTATTAATGAGGTGTTAGTAAGTGACTTTAAGTACAGAGGGTTTCCTCATCCTCAAGGAAAAGTTATTTGAGCTAGCAAATGATACAAGGAGTTTTTTTTATTCCTTATGTTTTTAACAAATTATCATTAAAAAAGGAATTATTGCTTGAAATTAGATTTATTAATTTCATTAATTATATCCTTTTTATTATCTTATAACAGGAGGCTTGTTTACAAGCTATGAAACCACTTTATGGATAAAAGGGTGGAAGCAAGTTGCTAATTATTGATCTAGGATGAAGTTGAGGTTAAAGATTACTTAGAGCTACTAATGTTAAAGAAGTGCCGCATAGGAGGCAAACCATAAGTTAGTTTTAATTTTATTTCAATTTTGATATTATCTTTTGTTTACTTTCATGTTAGTATAGGATTTTATTTTCTATTATTTTATTTCTTTTGTTTATTTTTATCCTTTTCTTTTATGTTTTGCAAGGATTTCAATCTCATATGTATAGATCCAAATTAGTTTTTTAAGCTATATTTTTCATAATCATTGAAATATTCAAGTTGAATGAAATTTGCATATTATTTACACACATATATATACCTATTTTTTCATGGGCTTTTGAAGAGAAAATTTTGTTAAAAAAATTAAGTTATGTTTATTCTTTCATGTGCGTGATATCATGCATAATAGGATAACTCTAGAACTTGTTTTTATTATTCATGTTGAGACCATATTTGTTAAATTAGAAGCATTAATATGATAAAGGTACTTAGTTTCACCAATTTGTTTAACCTATTTCTTTGAAAATTACCACACCCTAAAATTTACCTTTAGGAATCACCAAGTTAAAACTTAGCCTTCTTCATTGACCAAACTCACATATTAACCTTGATCTGATTTTTCTTTGAAGACCTATTTATTATTTTGAACCTTGAAGGTTATCTACACTAATTTACACTATTTACTTATTAAGTCTTGAAATTTGTGAAAGGTACAATATTTATTGAATTTTGGTACTGATTAGAATATTGTGAAAAATTAAAAATAGAAAAAATAAAGAAAAGAAAAAAACCAAAGAAAAAAGAAAAAAACAGAAAGAATAAGTTTTTGGTACTAATAGAGTTGTATTGAAATGGCATGTATATGTTTTGTAAAAAAGTGATGTAATCTCTCTTTGAGTAAATTTCCTTCACTTTTAACCCTTTTTATTAACCCATTCATACAATACCTAAGCCCCATTATAACTCGTATAAAAGACCTTTTAATTTTTGTTTCTAGTTTGTACATAAGTGGTGGAGATGTGATTTTACTGCAAGTCTATGGTAAGAATTTTGTTATGCATTGATACAGAGTTTTGATACTTTTTACCCTAAACGCTAAGCACATTGAGTGAAATCTTGGTGAGGGTGTAAAGAATGATGCTTTTAATTTTAATGCAATTGTTGATATGATTATTATCATCATTACTTAGGAAGTTAAATTTATTACAACTTGATTCTGATTGCACATTAATTTGATTCATATAATATAATGATGTACAGTTTGAATGGACAAGTTAAGATTGATAATGGATTGATTTTGTAAAATTTATAATTTTGATTATGGAATGCTTGAGGACAAGAAAAAGTTTAAGTATGGAGATGTTTGATAGATGAATATTTGACTATATTTTGACACCCATATTTGATGTATTTGCTTGGTATTTGATACTTTTATTGTATATTTGGTACTTAATATGCTTCAAGTGTGCTTATAGGTGAAAATTGCCTTTATGGACTTAAAGGATAAGAAATCGGACAAAAATGTGGCTAATAAAGAAAAAACAGAAATCTAGAAAAAATGCACAAACGTGATCTTTTGCACGCCAATGCACTTTTATGATATCTAGCGATTTCTGATTATGCGTGTTTATGTGCATGGGCATGCACATGAGCGTGCATAACTCAAAAACCATAATTTTTGATATAAAACAACATTTTTGGCAGCTAATGAAAAGAGTAGACTTTAGGGAGGTGATTTCCAAACATGGAGAACATCTAGAAAGGACGATTTAGGTCTTGAGATTTTTCTAAAAGTTTTTAATAATTACTAAGTGAAAAGTTATATGCACAACTTAATTTAGGGTTAATTAATAGTGACTTATTTAATGAAGAGGTTATACCAAATTGATTATATGACGAGATCTTAAAGTTTAAATGGAAACACGAGATATTTTAAATTCCCCCTATTTACTTTTTCAAACTTTGTCTATATGTCACTTTAGTTATTAAAATGCAACATTTAGTTATCCAGATATAAGTTTTAAACTTCTAGAAGCAACTTCTATTTATTTAAGTACAACTTTTCAATCATAAACACTATTTTAATAAAACTTTCAATTACATAGATATAACCTTTAATCATCCAAATGCAACTTCCAACCTTCTAAGTAAATTTTCAACAATCTTAATGCAACTTCCAACCATTTAGATGCATCGTTTCAACTATAAGTATTGCCTTAATAAAACTTTCAACTATTTAAATGTAATGTGGATAACATGTAAACTAGAAAAAATGTGTTCTGATTAAACGATAGTAGGATGTTGCTCTTAGAGAAACTGTATGGAGCGCCATGCAAGACCGACTAGCTTCAAGGAGAACAATCATTGTTTCTTCATCTTCTTCATCTACTTCTTCTTTATTGCTTAGCCATTGTTCCTCCATTTCCTTTTTAACTGGTCTTGAGAAGGGGTATTTCAATCCCACCAGCTACTATACCTTTTCTCGCCATCTCTTTTTTCCCTCTTTTAATCATCACATTTTCATCTTTTCTAATATGTCAAAGCTGCCTTTCCTTTTCTAGCTTTTGGCTATTGACCACAAAGACTCCACTTGAAGCTAGGAAGGATGATTTCCTAGCTTTACCCTCTCGCTATCTTCCTACACCAAAAGCTACTGTTAAACCACTGGAAACTACCACTATTAAACCCCCTCTAGGTTCCCCCAAAAAAGCTGGAAGCAAGTTGCAGGAGGTCACATAGCTTTGAACCTAAACTTTAACCCTAGTAAGGAAATACAAGGGAAGCATATATTTTGTCTAAAACTTGAGATACTTGAGGCGGGAGCAAGAAGTTGGAAAGCAACATTAGTTAGATTCTTTTTTGACAAACGACCACCTTTTCCAAGTATTTAAAAATGGGCTCAACAAACATGGCATAACAAAGGTCTAGTTAATGTCTTGGTCATAAAGCAGAATATCATTATATTCACCTTCCATTCAACTTCTCTATCTCATAAAATCTTAAAGGAAGGCCCTTGGTATGTAGGGAACTAACCAATATTTTTACAGAATTGGAAGCCGAGCATCAAGATTGAAGTTATCAAATTTTAGAACATCCCTTTATGGATTAATTTCCATAGTTTCCCCTTGGAATATTGGATTACACAGGGGTTTAGTGTCCTTACTAGCTTCATCAAAACACCTATTTACTTTAATGAAAATACGGTATAGAAGAAGTTGGTGTGTTATGCACAAATATATGTCAGTGTAACACTTAATAAGGAGCTTCATCTGAAATGCTAGTAATGAGACTTAGTAAAGGAAGAAAATTATGGGAGTATAGCATTGCAGTTTCTTACCAACGGAAACCCCTTCCAAAACATGAAGGGGAAAATCTGGAAAGCCACGAGGCAAATATTCAAAGTAGGTAGCTACCTTGAGCTTATGGGTGAGGAGATAACAGAGACAGAAGAGGTTAACAATAGTACAGGGAGACATGAAAGTGTTGAACCAAAATTAGCAACAGAGGAATTGATTAGCAAAGGAACAAAACTATTGCAGATACTATTAATGTAGTCCATTCCAATAATGTACTCACCTGATAACGCATCATAACACTAATCAAAATAAAATAACTAGACTACTACGATAGCAGTAGTGAGTCTAGGTCGATCCCATGGAGAGTGTGTGTAAAGTTGTTGAAATGAAATGAATCGATGTTTAGGTTTAAGGGGTTTGGATTTTTCAAATAAGAAAATAAAATGAAACTAGACTAACAAAATCAAATTAAAGAAAACATGCGAAAAATGATAAAATGGGGAACTTGGTAAGGATCCAGTTCTTTGGCTCAATCTCAGCCTACACCCTAATTAAACATATTTCATTGATTTGTTGTTCTGTAACCTCTGCTAGCAACTATTAATCGTGAGTTAATAATTAACTTGATTTTTCCTTTAGGTAGTGTTTAATTAAGATACAATTGTTAATCAAACATAACTGAGTTTTCCCTTAGGTAGTATTTAATCAAGATACGATCATTAATCAAACATAACTACCGAATAATCTAGGATACGATCTTTAGATTTAATTGGGTAGTAGCATTACGAATTAAGAAAACTGATTAATTAAGGCCACAACCATATAGGATGCATCATTTAACCTAGTTCATGTTATCCTAAATGATTATGAATCATTAGTCTCTACACAAGAATTTCAACATAACAATTACTGATTATATCGAAATTCTAGCAATGGGTTTGCAAATAAATGATTCAACGAAGGTATTAACATCTTCTTTTCACAATACCCAATTCAATCAACACAAGATAACATAATCAATTCCCAATGAGAGAAAGAAACAATTAAAACAAAGAAATACACTTAACTCGGGTCGTCGGCGTCAAGTCATCTCGGAACTGACATTGAGACGTCTATCCCTCTATAGATCTCTCTCAAAAATATGCTTCATCCCCAAGAAATAATCCCAGACGAAGACCCTCCTATCTATAGCGCCTCCTATCCTTTCTGTCTACTATTTTGTCTTCATTTAATGAATTAATATCTGGTCCATCTACGATACATGTTTTAAAACCTTTGCTGATGTCTTGGCCAAACATCTGTATTCAAACATTGTTTACTTAAAAGCAAACGCTATTTGCATTTTAAGTAAAATGCATAGTCAGCGTTTAGTGTGGCCGTCCTCGGGCAAAACATCAAAATTAAGCTCATAGACCTAAAAATATTTACTCAATTCCCACATGTTCCAAGAATATATAATCATAAACAAAGATTAATGACTTTCAAAAATCATAGCAAGAAGTCAACATTCCAAGCTTTTATTAATGATCAATCAACATTCATCAACGTTCAAAAACTGAGCAATCTAATGGTAGACTCGAAAAATGTGTTTAACTAAAATATATCCATAGGTACACTTAACACCATTTATGATCATGGCATTCCATAACTTTACATATCATTTCGTTTCTCCACCACTAATGTTCACATGCAAAATCATGAATCAAAGGACTTTTTAGGGTTGTAATATGGGAAAAGGTAAGGTGAGATGTAGTTAGGTCAAGCAGTATGAAAGTCATTAAAGCTAGTGAAACAAATGCAACACTCAATATGACATCAAGTGCATAAGTTCACACTCATACAAAACTGTGTATCGTTAGTTATGACGAATGTAACACTTAAATTTCGCAACTCATTTTAACTCTCACACACAAACCATATGAAGCATATACCAATCTGAAGGAATCATTTATATGAAGACAATACATTGAACCCACAAGAGTGAACCTTTTAAGACAACATCTACCTTATATTCAACATAATCAAATAACACATTCATTACAAGTCTAGGAAGATGCATTAATTATGAATAACTTTTCAAACTTATATGCACTTCCCGTTAATTATGAATAACTTTACAAACTCATATGCACTTCCTCCTTGATAAATTTATTTAAACAAAAAATTTATTTTTTATTCTTTTTCTTTTTCTTTCTTTCATTCTTTTTAATTTTCTTTTCTTTTCTTAACATTAAAAGAAACTACATTAACATGGGATTTCAATGATAAGAAATAGCAAAACATCTCAACATTAACCAACCCACATATAGGTATACCCCCACACTTACACTTTTAAACATCCACAGACTCACCAATCATAAATGCTCCATTAGCTTTATGACTTGGGTAAGACATTTGGCTAAATTTAAAAGCATAACATGTGGTTTATACAAAAAGAAAGGTATAAAGCTCAAAAGGGGTTAACAAGGGAAAAACTATGTCAATAAGTTAAGCTATTTGGCTAATATAGTTTGGAAAAAGAAAGAATGCCT
>JANZXR010000003.1:19593622-19650708 GCA_027575705.1 Erythroxylum echinodendron
TAAGTTAAGGTCATTAGCTTGACCATTCAGCATATACTCATGAAAAAGTGGAAGATAGGAGAGAGATAACTTCCCTCGCTTGTGGATATGTCCCTCTATAATATGGTTTACCGCGATGCCCATTGACCTTAAATGTTTCCCTATTATCATTTTCTAGCTCCATAGCTCTATGAGGAAACACTTGAAGAATTTTAAAAGGCTCACTCCATCTTGACTTGAGTTTTACTGGAAATAGTCGAAGTCCTGAGTTAAACAAAAGTGCAAAATCCCCACTCTTTAATTCCTTCGTCTTGATATGGCCATCATGCCACTTCTTAGCCCTTTCTTTATAAAGCTTGGCATTTTCATAAGCATCATACCTTAACTCTTCCAACTCGTCAATGTGTAACAACCATTTTTCTCTTGCTAGCATCCAATCCATGTTCAATTTCTTGATTGTCCAATATGGTCTACACTCTAATTCCAACAATGATATGGTGTTGTGCATATGGGGGTCTCAAAAAATGTTCTGTAAGCCCATAGTGCATCGTCTAGTTTCATTGACCAATCTTTTCTTGAAAAATTCACTGTCTTCTCCAAAATCTTTTCATCTCTCTATTCACCACCTCCACTTGACTACTAGTTTGGGGATGGTATAGGTAGTCACTCTATGATAAATGTTGTATCTTCTCAAAAGGTTCTCAAACGGTTTGTTGATAAAGTGACTTCCCACATCACTTATGATTGATCTAGGCACCCTAAATCTAGTAAAAATCTTCTTAATGAACTTCTAAACTACCTTGCTATCTTTGGTTGGAGTAGCGATCCCTTCGACCCATCTAGAAACATAATCAACTCTAACCAAGATATAGGTATTGCCTTTAGGGGGTGGGAATGGTCCCATGAAATCCAAACCCTATACATTAAATATCTCCAACTCTATTATATTCGAAAGTGGTGTTTCATCTCGTTTTGATATGTTGTCAACTCTCTGACGTCTATTGCACTTAAGCACAAAATCTCGAGCATCTTTAAATAGAGTTGACCAATAAAATCCACACTCGAAAATTCGTGTCACAGTCTTATTAGCTCTATAATTCCATGCAAACGGTGAGCTATGACATTAAGTTAAGATATCAGATATTTTATCTTTAGGAACAAACCTGTGAATTAAACTGTCAGCACAGATCTTATAAAGTATAGGTTCATCCCAAATATAATGAGCGCACTGAAATAAGAAATGCTTTCTTTGTTGATATGATAAATCAAATAGAAGAATACCACCTGAGAGGTAATTCGCAATATCTGCAAACCAGGGAAAGAAAGGGTTATCTACCATCATCAAAGTCTCGTAAGGAAAGCTTTCCTTCATTTCCTCTTCCTCTTTATGATGTCCGACTTCAAGCCTTGATAAGTGATCCACTAAGACATTTTTTGTTCCTTTTTTGTCTTTGATTTCAATATTAAACTCTTAGAGCAGGAGTACCCATTGAACAAGCCTATCCTTGGCATCCTTCTTGGTGAAAAGGTAACGCAATGCTGCATGATTTGTAAACACAAAAACTTGTGAACTTAACAAATAAGAACGAAATTTTTCATAAGCAAATACCATAGCAATCAGTTCTTTTTCAGTAGTTGTATAATTCAGTTGTGCTCCTGTCAATGTCTTACTTGCGTAATAGATAGCATGCAACCTCTTCTCCTTCCACTGACCTAGAAAACACCCAACAGTATGGTCGCTTGCTTCACACATGATCTCAAATGGAAGAGACCAATCTGGCGATGTTAAAATTGGCACTGTTATGAGTGCCTTCTTCATCCTATTAAAAGCAGTCAAACAGTCATCATCAAAAGCAAAAGGCACATATTTTACCAATAGATGGGTCAGAGGTTTTACAATGAGGGAAAAATCTTTAATGAATCGTCGGTAGAACCCTGCATAACCAAGAAAAGCTTAAACACCCTTGATGTTGGAGGGAGGAGATAACTTTTCAATTACTTCTGTCTTAGCTCGATCCACTTTAATCCCTTTATATGAAATCTTATAGTCTAATACGATTCCCTCTTGGACCATGAAATAACATTTTTTCCAATTTAAAAGTAAATGTGACTCCTCACATCTTTAGAAAACTTTATCTAAGTTTAGCAGGCAATGATCAAAGGACTCTCCAAAAACAGAAAAATCATTCATAAATACCTCTATAAAGTTTTCATTCATCTCCGCAAATATGGCCATCATATACATTTGAAATGTAGCATGTGCATTACATAAACCGAAAGGTATCCTTTGATATGAAAAAGTTCCGTATGGACATGTAAAAGTTATCTTCTCTTGATCTTTCGAATATATAAATATTTGATTGTACCCGGAATATCCATCCAAAAAGCAATAAAAAGAATGACCAGCCACTCTCTCAATCATTTGGTCCACAAAAATTAAAGGGAAATGATCCTTCTGAGTGGCCAAATTTAACTTTCTATAGTCAATGCACACTTGCCACCCTTTGACAGTCCTAGTGAAAATCTTTTCCCTTTCTTCATTTTCTATTACTGTCATGCCACCCTTCTTTGGAACACACTATACTGGACTCATCCACTTACTATTCGAAATGGGGTAAATTATTCTTGCATCTAGAAGTTTCACCACTTCCTTCTTTACAACCTCTTGCATATTTAGATTTAACCTTCTCTGTCGTTCTCTCATAGTTCTACAACCTTTTTCTGAGTTAATTATGTGCATCACCTCATTGGGGCTAATCCCCCGAATATCATAAATTTGCCACCTTACAGCTCTCATCCTTTTCCTAATAGTCTCCACCACTTTCTCTTCTTGCTCACAATTTAATTCATTAGAGTTAATAATAGGTAAAGAGTGGTTATTTCCTAAAAAGGTATATTTCAAATAGGAAGGTAAAGGTTTCAGCTCTAAAGTGGGAGGTTTAACAGTAGAAGGTGGTGTAGGTGCTCCAGCTCTCTCTAATTGTTCTAGCTCCACTTCCTTACAAACATCCTCCTCCTTCGTACTTTCATCTTTGTGTACTCCATTGACCTCATCAACTCCTTTAATTTCCTTGACACACTAATCTACTACATCAATTTTCATACACACATTTCCACCTATTGGTTTCTTCAAAGATTTTTTCATATTAAACTCAACCTACTCACCACCGATTCTTAACACAAGTTTTCCTTCATGAACATCAACTAATGCCCTACCAGTATTCATAAAGGGCCTACCCAAAATTAACAGACAATTTTTATCAGTTTCAAAATCCAACATAATAAAATCAACTAGAATTATAAATTTATCCACTTTTACCAATACGTCTTCCACAACTCTAAATAGCCTTTTTATTGATTGATCCGCAAGCTGAATCAGCATGGAAGTCGACTTGACCTCACCTAATCCCAGTTTCCTGAAAATAGACAGAGGCATCAAATTAATACTTGCACCTAAATCACATAAACATTTGAAAAATTCAAAATCACACAATATATGGAATAGCAAAACTCCCTGGATCTTGTAATTTTAAAGGCATTTGACTTGAGATAATAGAACTACAGTTCTCCTTCAATGTAACTGTCTGATTGTCTTCCCAAGTACGTTTGTGCATGAGTACATCCTTTAAAAACTTCGCATACTTAGGCATGCACTCCAAAGCTTCTACCAATGACAAATTAATTGTAGCTTCTTCAATTTCTCTAAAAATTTGGAAAACTAGGTATCCACCTAATGTTGCTTCACTCTTTGTGGATATGGGAGTTTGGGCTTGTACGGTGGTGGTGGTACATATGGCCTACTCTCTCCCCTTTCTTCATCTATCTCCGTACTATCCTCTTTTTCATGGCGGTCCTGTTTTACTCTTGGTTCTTTCATTTTCTTATAACTACGAAGTGTAATTGCTTTGAGTTGCTCCCTTGGAATAACCTCATTAGTAACCTACATTTTAAGAAAATAAAGCATTAGTAAGATGACGTACTTAGAATTCCAAATTATGGATTGACGAGGCATGGTTCTTCACAATCTGGTCAAATTTTACCTCGATCCTCTATTAATTTTCCTCCTAGCTTTCATACATCTTTTTCTGACTCTCTGCTTGAACTGTCAGTTTGGAATTAAAGATCTCCATAAAGTTGTCCAACTTATACTCTAACGCTCTGATTCGCTCTTGTTGGAATCCTGACGTTCCTTGTGATCTTTGTTGGCCACCTGCATTATTATTACATTAAGAAAAGTTTGGGTGATTTTTACAACCTAGATTATATGTATTTAAATATGGATTATTACCTCACTATGGCTGGCCTAAATAACTTACCTGTTCGGGCCTATTAACTCCCAATAGGAAACATTCCGCTGAGCTATGGTTGTTCTCCCCACACAACTCACATTGTGCTTGCATTAACTTAATTGTTGAGGTGGACACTCCTTGCATGTTGTTTAGCTGCTTCATTAAAGTTGTGATTTGAGCCTGTAAGGCAGTAACTGAGTCAATAGGTATCATACCTTTTTGTTCCTTCTGTCCTTGTCTACTCCTCTCGCTTGACCACATGCAATTGTTACTTGCCAATTCCTTCAATAAATCATGAGCTGCTTCCACTATCTTCCTCATCAGTGAACATCCGGCTGCTGAATCAATTGTGCCCCTTATTCTTGGGTTCACTCCATTATAGAATGTTTAAAGTATAAATTCCCTTAAAAGGTTATGATAGGGACAACTTTTTTAACATTCTTTAAATCTCTCCCAAGCTTTGTAGAGAGATTCTCCGTCGCTCAGCTAGAAATTTGTTATCTCTTTGATAATCCTCATCGTCCTTGTCAACGGAAAATACTTGGCGAGGAATGCTTGGTCGACCTACTCCCAAGTCATGATCTGACCTAGATTCAACGAATTGTACCATACTTTAGCCCAACCCTTCAACGTGAATGAAAATAGTCGCAGTTTCACCTCATCGTCAGACAATCTGTTAAATCTAAATATGTCACAGATCTCTAATAAATTTGCGATATGGGCATTCAAATCCTCGTTCGATAGCCTGTAAAATTGCACAATGTTTTGAAGCATGTTGAGTAGTGCTGGCTTTATCTCAAAATTATTCGCTTGAACTACCGGCCTCGCCACTCCTTGAGGGCTGAACCCTTGCCTTATGAAATCCATGAGTGTCCTTTCCAGTCCTCCTTGCTCTCTTTCTTCAGCCATATCTTGATTTAAGAAATTTAGATGCTTTGCCCTTCTTATTTCTCTTTCGTGCTTCTTAATGTTGGGAAATTCATCCTCTATAACTTCTTTCTTCCTTTGTGTACTCCTTGTGTTCATGCACTTGCAAATACATAAGGAAAAGTATCACAAACTCTTAAATCAAAGTAATCTAAATCAAACATGTTGCTCAATAATAAATCCCCGGCAATGGCGCCAAACACTTGTTGATGGTAAAACCTATCTACTTGTTTATTGTTTATGCTCAATAATAATGCCTAGACATCGCTTAATTTAGACACATCTTTGTTTAAGAAACTAAATTGAAAAATACAAATAATCTAGAAAATTAAATTAAAATTAAAAGACTACTGTAAACAATAGATAATACCACAATTGTAGAAAATCTGAATTTAAGAATCTAAGTGCTAGAGATTATTTTTTCCTTATTTGGTCTCCCTTCTATTTTATTGATTGAATTGTGTCCCACCCTAGATTTCCGAATGTACTAATTACCCTCTCTTAAGGTGTAACTATTTTGCCCTAATCGAATTAACGGGAATCGATTGAACTATCTCTCAACCTACCCAATGACTTTACCGATTCAACTAGTTATTAAGCTATCCTATGGGTGATCAATGGACTAATTGAGATCTCTATTCCAACTATTCAATTGACATGATAATTATGAGTCTATAGGTCGCCAATCCTCGTTATACAATCCTACACAAATCTCATCTCACTCACTCTCTCAATTTGTTGCAAGACAACAATTTAAAACAACAATCATCAAAGTCACTTCATTCAATTCAATAAAATAGGAGTTTTGACAAAATAATTCAAAAGCAATCCCCAAAATGAAATCAGCCTAACATAGTCTCCATAACATCATCAACAATCAAATAAACCATTTTTAAAAAGAATAGAGAAGATTAAAATTAAAGAAAATTGAATAGAAAGACTCCTTCTCTTCTTTGCCAAAATCTAGAATTTTGGTGTTGATGTGTTATTTTGCCCAATCTTGATCATCGTCCTAGGTTTAATAATGTTTTTATAGTCCAAAAATCCTAGGTTTAATGAAGCCTTGCAGATTGCCTTAGATTACAATTCTCACGTCTGTGGGAATCTGCATGATTCCCATGAGCGTAGGAATTGCACACAGATGCACTCCTCATTTCTGCTGTGATTTCCTATGTCTGTGGGAAATTGCATGATTCCCATGAATGTGGGAATTTGTCCCATATGCGCTCTCCCTGTCTTCTCTTCTTTGATCTGTTGTTCAACCTCCAAGTTACTACCTCTTCCTTCCTACACAAAAATAATCAATTCTTACCCTCAATTAGCACTAAACACACAAGAACAACAATGGAAATCAAACTTAATGAAAACATACAAAATGAATCCTAAACTAGAATAATAAATAAAAATTATGCTAGAAAACACATACCAATTACCTACAAAAACATATCCTAATGCACACCTATCACATCCCAAGAAGGCCTTAGTTTAGGATTGCTAGCTCGACACCATACTTTCCTTAAGTGACAAAATTATATTCTTCTGGTACTATAGTTAGCGCCACTTCCACCCAGCGTTGTGCCAGATAGGGCCTCAGTTAATCATCATCCCCATTCAACATCTTCCCTATTCTTAGATTCTCAATCTCGACTGAGTTTATACACCCTGGAAAGATCTCAAATGTCTCTTCGCCTTTTTCTTCCTCATTTAATTGCTCCAATCTGCTATGGAAAGGTGAAGAGTCATTCTCAACAATAAAATGCAACTCAGTACTTACCTCCGAGCTAAAGGATATGTCTTTTCTAGTTCAAGCTCCTACTCTGCTTCTTCTACACAAGCAACTCCATGAGTAATGCTCTTAAATTCTCAAGCTCCTCATCACTTTGTAAGATTTCTACACTTACATCCATAAAGTATGCCTCAAGTCAATATGATTGCTCCTCTTCCATTTGTGATTCTAGGCATTCGATTCTCGTGCCATTTCACCCATTTGACTTGACAAGTTATGGTTTCTAGACATTAAATGCCTCATTTCTTGCTAGAATTGTTAGGTATTCTATTGAAGTTATTGCATACTCTTTTGAAGATGTTGCATACCCTTTTGAAATTAAAGATTGTTAACAATCACAACATTCATCAATTCTTCCAGAGATGTACCTATGTTTTGACAAAAAGCTTCTGGTCCACCCAGGAATTGCTTATTATCCTACAAACTATCATAGAAATAATTCTGATAGTTATCCGATCTATAACCAAAGTTAGATTGATCAATCTAACCTTGGTTATATGTGATTGAGAATAAGAGTTAAAGAAAAAATTACTTCCATCCATGATTTTTTTTATAAAACACAAACACGAAAAGAAAAATGGAAAGGATCACGAAATAACTGAAAAGAAACTAATTACGAACAAATATATACAAAACACCAAATAAAATTTAAAACAATGCAATCCCCAGCAACGGTGCCAAAATTGACAGCACGTCATAACACTAGTCAAAATAAAATAACTAAACTACTACTATAGTAGTGGTGAGTCTGGGTTGATCCCACAGAGAGTATGCATAAAGTTGTTGAAATGAAATTAATCGGTATTTAGGTTTAAGGGGGTTTTGGATTTTTCAAACAAGAAAATAAAATGAAACTAGACTAATAAAAACAAATTAAAGAAAACATGCGAAAATGATAAAAATGGGGAATTCAGTAAGGACCCAATTTTTTGGTTCAATCCTGGCCTACACCCTAATTAAGCATATTTAATTGATTTGTTGCTCTCTAACCTCTACTAGCAACTATTAATTGTGAGTTAATAATTAACCTGAGTTTTCCCTTAGGTAGTATTTAATCAAGATACGATCGTTAATTAAACCTAACCATCGAATAACCTAGGATACGATCTCTAGATTCAATTAGGCAATAGCATTATGAATTAGGAAAATCGATTAATCAAGGCAACAATCACATACGATGTATCATTTAACCTAGGTCACGTTATCCCTAGTAATTACGAAGCATTAGTCGCTACATATGAATTTCAACATAACAATTATAGATTATATCGACATTCTAGCAATGGGTTTACAAATAAACAATTCAATGAAAGCATTAAAATCATCTTTTCATAAGACCCAATTCAATCAACATAAGATAACATAATCAATTCCCAATGAGAGAAAGAAACAACTAAAACAAAGAAATACACTTAACCTAGGTCACCAACATCGATGGCACCTCCGAACCGACGTCGAGATGTCTAACCCTCTATGAGTCTCTCTTGAAAAAATGCTTCAGCCCCAAGAAATAATCCCAGCTAAAGACCCTCCTATCTACAGTGCTCCTAGCCTTTCTGCCTACTGTTTTGTCTTCATTTAATGAATTAATATCCGGTCCATCTACAGTACATGTTTTAAAACCTTTGCTAATGTCTTGGCCAAATGTTTGTGTTTGTTCAAACATTGACACTATTTGCATTTTAGGTAAAACGCATGGTCTTTGTTTAGTGTGGCATGGACTATGTTTTGGCTTCCTAGCTGCTGGTACTTTCGTCTGCTCATGCTGCATGTTGGTCTGGTGGACTGCCACATTCCGCTGTCGTTTTGGTGCATGCTTCCATGTCTCTTATGTGCCGTTTCATGCTTTTCTACTTACAACTCTCCTTTGTTTTTACTAACCATTAATTCACGTCTATGGGGTTGTCCCATCTCATGCCTTAATCTTTTTTATATTTTCAACACATATCTCCTTCTTGGCATTTTCTTGTCTTCATAGAGTACGAAGAAGACAGCAAAAAAATTAATCTTTGGAAACGACCCAAATATAGTGCTTTTGACTCACTTTAACTTCTTTGCTTCCGAATTGTGCCTAAAATCACATATGAGTCAAAGTTAGTATCTTAAGCAATTTAATGTCATTAATCACTAAGTGTTATGAAATAATTAAACAATCAATTAAGCACATATCATCACCCTAAATAAAAACCTTTGAGGTGAGTTCTCTCTTTCGGTTGATAAAACCCGATTAAAGGAGTCACAGGACTTTCACACCAAAATAAATGCTATAACCATCGATTGTCAATCACCATCTAGCCAAGCTAAAATGAAAGTTGTCATTGATCAAGAGGAGGTTAGTAAACTGTTTCAAATAGTTGAAAAGAGGAGATCATAAAGGAGTAAGAGCCAAATCACCACAAACAAAACCTTTTAATATGTCAGTGATAGTATAGAATGTCTGAGGATTGAACTACCTACAAAGCAAGTGGTTTTAAGGAATTTTGTCAAGAGGGAAAAGCCTCTAATAGTAAGATTACTTGAGACTAAAATAATGCAAGATAGGCTTAGTAAAATAAACATAATGGGGGCAAATTGCAAGCAAGTATCAAACCACACACACAGTGCATGTGGGAGATTTATTATCTAATACGATTAGAGGGGAGATCCTCCATTCAACAAATCAGCTAATACCCTGAAATTTTCTTTTCTATATAAGAAAGTTGATCTTATTTTTTTCTTTGATCTATGCCAACAATTTTGGTTTCCAAAGGACCATGTTATGGAGCGATCTAAAAATTATTCATAGAGGAATTGATCAACTATGGCTACTATGTGGGGATTTTAATATAATTATGTACAGGTTGGAGACTTAAGGAAATTACAACCTGGGTAATTATTCAAAGGAGTTCAAACAATGTATAGATAAATTAGGAGTGACATAATTGAATTATACAAGACATAAATTTCCATGGTCCAATAAACAGTCATCAAGATGGAGCATCCAAAAGAAGCTAGATTGTGCTTTGGTGAATGTCAAATGGTTTTCTCATTTTCCTAACAGCTCTGCATTATTCAAAGAGACTGTACCCCATTAAAATTGAGAATCTATTTCAAAAAACTACCCTTTCAGAGGTTAAGTGTGCTTTAAGAGGAACCAAGCAGCATAAGTGTGTTCAACACCTGAAGGCCATCAAATAGTTGCAGTCCTTAAAAGACTCAATAGATGAATTAGTAGTGAAAATGAAGGATGATTTATCAATAATTCAACAATCACTAGCTCTTTCACCCTCGAATCCTTCAAGCCTTGAAAAAGATAAACAAGCTCTTTCTGCTTTTTTAATGGCAACAAAAAACCATGAATCCCTGTTATAACAAAGAGCTAGACTTAGTTGGATGAAAGAAGGGGATAGAAGTTCAAAATTCTTCTTCAATTTTATTATTGCCTGTAATAATAGAAATAGGCTCAGCTCGATCATTACGAATAGGGGACAGCTACTTTAGAATCAAGAGGGCATTCAAAATGCAACCGTTAATTTCTTTGGGGAACTACTAAGCTCTCCAACTCTCACTTCTAGTGTAAATGCTAAACTCTCAACTCTCAATTTGAAGCAAATTACACAAGATGACAGTAAGCTGTTAACAAGCAATGGAAGACAAGGAGATTAAAGTAGCAGTCTTCAACAAGGATGGAACAAAAGCCCCTGGTCTAAATGGTCTAAATGGCTTCTTCTTTCACAAATCATGGAGCATTATAGGCTCTTGTGTTAAAAGTGCAGTGAAGTAATTTTTCTCTATTGGGGTCTTGCTTAAAAAAATCAATAAAACCTTTATATGATTGCTACCAAAGAGTGCTAATCCTTCAAGCTTCAATGACTTTTGACCTATTGCTTCCACAAATTTTATCTATAAGGTTATTTCCAAGATTTTGGCGACATGATTGAAGAGAGTAATAACTCCCCTTATCACTGACAATCAAGGGGCATTCATAAGCAATAGGCAAATCAAAGACAACATCTTAATCGTGCAAGAACCCATCAAAGGATATTCTAAAGCAAACTTAGCACCAAATTGCACTATCAAGATTGATTTTCATAAAGCCTATAATAGTATATGCTGGAGCTTTTTGTGAAAACTGATGGCTGCTTATGATTTTCTGATTACTTTCATTAGCTGGATTAAGGAATGCATATCCATGGCAAGCTTTTCAATCCTTATTAATGGCAGCCCTTCAAAATATTTCAAAGCTAGGAAGGGTCTCAGGCAAAGGGGATCCTCTTTCCCCCTACCTTTTCATTATCTGCATTGAAGCTCTAAATTTATTAATCAAGCATGAAGTTGAATCAAATGCCAATTTTAAGCATCACTCGAAATGTAAGAAAATTGGCCTCACTAACATTACTTTTATAGATGATTTACTTCTCTTTTTCAGTTCAAAGATCGACTCAATTAACAACTATATACAAGGTTTGTGAAAATTCAATGCAGCCTTAGGTCAATAGATTAACCTCCAAAAGAGTCACTCCAAAATTTCTAAGGGAGCATCTTGGATGGCTTCACAAATTGCCTCATTAATGAGAATGATAGAGAAGGCTCCATCGCACCTCTATTTAGGTTTCCCGTTTCCATAAAGAGAATAACCTTTCTTGAATATAGCCCCCTCATAAAGAAAGTACAAAACAGAATAGGTTTATGGGTGAACAAATATCTATCTTTTGTAAGGAAGTTGCAACTTAAAAAATCAGCGTTAAAATCCCTACATATCTATTGGAGCTCACATATTTTCTTGTCAAAGAATGTAATCAAAACAATTATGAGGATCTTCAAGGATTTTCTATGGAACTACTCAAAGGTTGCTAAAGGAAGTGATAAGATATTTGTTATCCAAAGCAATTAGGAGTTCTCAATGTATCTTTGATTAAACTCACCAATCAAACACTCCTACTGAAGCGATTTTGGTGGATCCTTAAAGACAGGAACTCTCTATGGCTTAAATGGCTTCACTCATAGTTTCTCAAGGTAAAAGAATATGGGAAATCAAGAAAATACTTCACACTTTTCTTTTTAAATCAGCTTCTTCAAATGAGACATTTAGTTGGGGATGATATTTCTTGTTCCAATGGTAACAAGAAACTCATAACCTTATAATTCAATAATTAGTCAGGTGGAGGAGCTCTTATCCATTCCTCGAATGAAGTAAGGAATTCTATCAACCTCCTACCTCATACAAAAATGTACTCTTTCATCCTTGCAAACAATTGGTACTTTCCTGCAAGTATTAGCCTTTTACAACCTCCATACAACCCATATTCGCTCCATCAAGACATATTCTTCTGGCATAATTAACCTACTCACCAATTGTCTAATAGAAGCATAAGAGATCTCTTAAGATTGTGGAAACCAATAGTGAAGTGGTCTCAAATTATCTGGAACAAAATCATTCCTCCAAAGACTGCCTTTCTCTTATGGCTAGCCATTCAAAAGCACCTCAATACAACTAATAGGATCAGGTATTTAAATGTTTATATGTCGTGTCTGTTTTATTCAACATAGGAAGAATCACATGACCACTTATTTTTATGTGTGAGATTACACAATGTATTTGGGAAGTTGTTAAATTGAAATGTTAATGGACAGTACAAGTGTGTACACTATCAAGTGCTCTACACTGGTTATCTACTCAATGCCACTCCCTAAAGTTACTTCATTCTGTAGCAATTGGCTTATGTGTACAAATCGTTTAGAAGGAACGAAATGCTAGAAGATTTGAAGCTAAGTGGAACGTTTTGCCCCTTCTTATATCAAAGAATTTGCACAAAATCAACGAAATATTCATGCTGAGAGACGTAGCCTGAAACTCCTTCCTTCCTTTTACTATTACTTGCCATATGCACTATTCTAATTTCTTGGGTTAGTAGTAATCCAACAATGTTGTGGAAAGGATAACCCCCTATGTATGTTTTGTAGATATATTGTAGTTCTTTATTAATGAAGCTCATTTTTATTTTTTAAAAAAGCTTTTTTACCACAAGTTTTATTTTGATACAACTTTCAACCATCTAGATGCACGTCTAGCCATTTAAATGTAACTTTTAGAAATTTAGATATTATCATTTAACCATAAATATTATTTTATTACAATCTTCAATTATTGAAATGCAACTCTTTAACTACAACCAATGTTTTTATGCAACTTTGAATTATGTTTGGTCCTTTGATAATATTAATCAATTGATATAAGTTGTTTGATTGAACAATGACGAATATATATCTATATAGAGAGTGAGAGAGGGAGCAAGAAAGAAGCTTGGGATAAATGAGTTTTTTTAATTCATTCATATGAACCTTATTTATATTAGTAACCATCTTTATAAATCATGTAAGGGTTAAAGATTATATTTTATATTATTCAAATATTATAAAAAGAAAAGGTAAATAATTACTAAATTAAATTAAGTTTATTACACTTCTAAAGACTATTGGTTCTATTAAAAAAAAGGGTCCATATTAATGTGAATGGGAATGAGTTTTGTAGTTTATTTACCTCTCACTTACCATTTCTTCACGTTATGTTATATTTTCCTTAAAGATGAAGAAAAAAGAATAAGAGAAAAAGGAGTTTTAAGTGAGAAACATGGAGAAAGAGTATACATGGAAAAAGGATATATTTGAGTAAGAGAAGGTAGATAATGATAAAGAATAAATTAAAATAAATAACTATAGGAAAATAGTAGACTTGAGTAAGGCAAGGAAAAAAAAAAGGAAAAATCAACACTAATAAACAGTGACGTTATCTTATAAGCAAAATGTCAAAAGTGATATTATTTCAAATAGAAGGAGAAGATGAAAACTAAGAAAAAAAGTATATCATTTTTTGTCTAGGGTATCTATTTATCAAACTAAAAAAATATTGTCATATTAATTATAATGTTGTGGTACTATTGATTACATTAATATCTTTTTAATATGACATTAAAAGAATAGGGTATCAGGTTGATATGGGCACTGCACAATATCTGAAAGTGGAAGTAAGAATGGACCTATTCTAGTTAGTTGCTTGTTTGTTCCGTTTAATAAGGCCTTGATCTATAGATTTGTAACTTGATTACTAATCTTTAGTTTAGTGGGATAATTTGTTTTGCCAAAATTATTGACATTATTAATTACTTTCAGTGTTGTAAGACTATTATAAATAATTAGCACCATTTTCAATAAAGGCAACAGATAAAACAATCCAAGTCTCTCCTCTCATTCTCCTTATCTCCTTTCTATCCAAAATTCTAAACATATAAGTGGTATTAGAGCTAGTTGTTACCATGGATACTTGTGACAAAACAAATGTAGAATTCTGCAATGAAGTCAACGAGATTTTAACACGACATAAGTCAAGTTTTGATCAAGTTAAGGCTACCCTTCAGACGGTGTTAACTAAGCGTCAAGCTCTATAAACTTCCCGGAGGCCATACACTAGCCACTATAACATCAACCTAATTGGCACAACTGAATCCCCACATTCACCAAATGTTATTCGTTCTAATACCACCAATGACCGTTATCATCAACACCTTAAATTGTCTTTCCCAAAGTTTAATAGTGAGGACCCAACTAGTTGGGTCTATAGAGTAGAATAGTATTTTGACTTTATAAATATTACATCTAACCAACAAGTTCAATTAACATCTTTCCACCTAAAAGGCATCGCCCTATAATAGCACAGGTGGTTGACGAAATTTTTGAACCACTTACATGGAATGAATTCACTAGTACTATCCTTCATCGTTTTGGTCCAACAGGTTATGAAGCCCTATTGGAAACTCTCACTTAACTTAAACAAACCTCTACTATAGCAGCTTGCCAAGAATCTTTTGAAAAGCTTTCTCACCAAGTTTACGGCCTATTAGAACATTTTCTGATTGGATGTTTCATTTCAAGACTTCGTGACGATATGCACCTATATGTCAAAATTAAACAAACTAGCACTTTGACAAACACAATTGGAGTAGCTCGGCTAATCAAAAAATGAAATCAATTACAAAAGCAATTGAACTAACTATTTTGTTCCTACCCAACTTTTGTGGCACTAAAGGCAACCCTTAATCCAACAGTTGGTGCGCTAGGCCCCCCGCAAACCAACGTATGAAACCAAGTGCAAATACTACTCCAATAACATTCTGTCGCATCACAAATCAAGAGGTGGGAGAACGTCAAGAGAAAGGGTTGTGTTATTATTGTGATGAGAAGTTTGTCCCGGGGCATCGCTGTGAATGCCTATAATTATTCATAATTGAAAATACATAACATCCATGCTTCCCATGCCCTAATAATGATAACAATTTTGAATAAGAACTCGAGAGTCAAGAATCAATGCCTGAAATTTCCTTCCACACAATTGCAAGCATCCACAAAAAATACATATCTTAGGCAAGCTAAAAGATAAGAATATAACTATGCTAATAGATGGAGGTAGCACTCACAACTTCATCGACCAAGACATAGTCACTAAGTTTACCAATGGACCAAGATAAGAAGTTTGAAGTGATGGTGTCAAATTGGGAGAAAATAGAATGTGCTAGGCAATGCAAAGCGGTCACCTTCAACATCTAAGTCCATTTCATCACAATAGACTACTATGTTCTTTCTGTTGCAGCCTATCAATTGGTTTTGCACATATAATGGCTTGAAACTCATGTACCTATCAAAACTGATTACAAGTAGCTTAAAATGATGTTCATAATTAGAGGATTTCCCTATACCTTCTAGCGATTGAAGCAATCTGACATTGAAGCTTTAACAAATAAGGAATTCAATAGCATATAAGGCACTTGATTTCTCTTCAAAATCGTTCCTTTTGATAATAGCATCCACTCGAACAAATACCCACCTGACATGGATCGTCTCTCAACTAAATTTTCCTAACTATTAGAACCACCCACCAGCTTATCTCTAAAACAGTTATACGACCACCGTATTCCAGTGTAACCAAACATAGAACCTGTTAGTGTGCGTCCATATTGATACCCATATTACCAAAAAATTGAAAAACAAAAAGTAGTGAAGGAGCTTCTACAATTCGGTTTAGTACATCCTAGTAATAGCTCCTTGGTAGTTGTGATTTTCATTATATTTAAGGGTTTAATTTGTGATATATTTAGTGTTAATTTAAGTGCTGAGTTTGTATTTATGTTTTAATTATGTTAGTTTATGTTTTTATGGGTTAGTATGAGTCTTTGAGCTTAAATGTTATCTTTTTTAGGTACATTGATGTGTTTATTAGTGTTTCAAGATAAACGGCGAAGAATGGAGAAGTTTTAAAAAGTTTCGGGTCAAAACTATGGCCTACGATCGTGGCACAAGAGGCCACTGTCATAACAGAAAGAGACGAACCAATAAGACCCTAGCCCCAATCATGCACTTTGGCCCACGATCGTGATAAAGAGGGTTAGGCATTGGCCACGATCGTGCTGTGTCAAGCAAACACAAAAACAACTAAAAACGTCAAGTTTAGCAGGACTTTTCATACCGTTTCGACCTCGAATCAAACCTAGGGCTTCCAAGATATAGATAGAACATTAAAAGACAAAAAAAAAGAGGGGCATTGAAGAGCTTTGATCAGCCAACCAAAAATGAAAACCCTCAAGAGAGAACCTTGAGAGATCGAGAAAGAGACGAAGGAAGAGAGAAGAGAGAAGAGGAAGACGATGCAGACACGACGTACTTCCCTCAATAAGAAGCTTTCTGTAGTCGTGGTCCCCCATCATCCAATCGAGTTCTGTTTCCTATATATTTCAGTTTTATTTGATTATAGAATTGAGATATATAGTTTGATGATAGAATTGCATTGTAATTGATGTTCTATACTCGCCTTTGGATTATTATTTTCGATTTAATGAAATTTGATTGTTTTATATGTTTATTGAATTAATTGTGATTTGATTCTACACTTCATATCTCGATAATAAACTTAAAGGGTGAATCGAGAGAAAACGATTAATTTGGGCTAACGAGAGTTAGGTAAATTAATAGATTCTAAATTAAATCAAATTGGTAAATCTTATGTAGAAAGATCACATTTTGGTTTCCAATTGTTTATTAGAGAACTTAAGAATTGATCAGGTTTTGGATAGGTTGTTAATTGAGAGATTACAACTTCCTATAATCTGATTAGGGTTTATGCTTTAGTGTTCAATTATAACTTGAGAGGGAGTAATTGACCCTAGGATCATCTAGAACCGTTAATTCGATAAATCGTAATCGGTTAGGTTAACATTAAGGATAGATAATTTTTCCTTCCTCTCTTTCGGTAAGCTCATTATGTTGTATTTGAGGGTATGCGATCATTATTCAACAAATCGATCAATTTCCATTAATTTTTATTTAAAATTGTTAATCGTCATCGTGATTGTTTTTATTTCAGTGTTAATTGTCAATTATTGTTTTGTTAGTTGATTTGATTATTTGATTTAGTTAGTCCTCGTGTTAAAATTCATTGTTTATTAATATTTATTTAATAATCTCCGACCTTAGATTTTAGGATTAAATTAACTCCCCTCGTGGGAATGATACCTTAGGTACTACTCGAACGACTTGTGCGCTTGCAGAAATATCGAGGTTGTAAATATTAAAACTTTTTCATAACATAAAACACCCCGATCACTCATTCTCATCACCAATTCTATTAGTTAAAAAGATGGATGGTAACTTGCGATTTTGTGTAAATTATTGTGCCCTCAACAACATAACAATCAATGACAAATACCTAATTCCTATTCTTGATGAGCTTCATGGAGCCAAATTCTTCTCCAAATTTGATTTAAGGGCCGATTATCATCAGATTCTTATGGGAGAGGAAGACATTCCAAAAATAACTTTTCGAACATACAAAGGGCATTATGAGTTCCTTGTGATGCCATTTTACCTCACCAATGCACCTACAACATTCTAAAGTCTCATGAATGACCTCTTTCGCCCTATCTCCAGAAGTTTATTTTTGTTTTCTTCGATGACATTTTGGTGTACTCACAATCTTGGGAAGATCATCTCTCACATCTACGAACGGTTCTTACAATGTTATCAACTAACAGCTTGTTTGCAAAAGAATCAAAATGCAAGTTTGGGGTTTTGCAGGTTGACTATTTAGGCCACATTATCTCTAAACAAAGAGTGGTAGTTAACCCAACCAACATACAGGCAGTCCTTAGATAGGCTACGCTAACAAAAATAAAGGGAGTACGCAGATTCCTCGATTTAGTAGCTACTATCGAAAGTTTATCCGTAATTTTGGATCCATAGATGCTCCTTTAAATCAACTCTTGACCAAGGATGGGTTTAAATGGAATGAGACCACTGAGGCATCCTTCCAACAAATAAAGCAAGTATTGATCTCACCACCAGTTCTGTGTCTTCTAGATTTTTCTCATCAATTTATGATTGAATGTGATGCAAGTGGAATTGGAATTGACACCATTCTTTCCCAGCACAATTGGCCAATAGCTCATTTAATTGAGGTCTTAAAGGGATCGGCCCTGGCGTTGTCCACTTACGAGAAAGAAATGTTGGCTATTATTAAATCAATCCAAAAATGACATCTTTATTTGCTTAGGAAACCTTTTCCAGTTTGCACGGACCAAAAAAGTCTCAAATACTTAAATAATGGATTACTACACCAACACAAACTTGATGGCTTCCAAAGATATTTGGTTATGGTTACAAAATTAAGTACATAAGAGGACCCGAAAATCAAGGTGCATATTCTTTATCATATGTAGTTGAATTTCATTTTTTATCCATTTGAACACCACATATAGATTGGTTGCACATTCTACAAAAAGAAGTTCAACAAGATCCCTTTTATACGACTTGATCACAATACAATCTCATTGCCAACTGATCCAACAAAGTGGAGTGTGGTTCACATCTATCAAAGTCTACTTGATTCTCATGTCAACTTTGATTCCATAGGTACTAGTAACCAATGGGCTCTCTGGGTTCCATAAAACTTTATCTCTTTGATTACACCATATATCATTAGCTGAGCTAGTTTATTTATGCCTAAAATTATGTTTGAATTTAAATCTTTTTACTAATAAAAATCCAATCTTATATGTCTTTATTTAGATTATCTTCTTAATAATTTTATGTAATATGAATTCTTTATTCATATTTCTTCTTATACTTAACTTGTTGTCATCCTTTCATTTTTAATACACATAATCAAAATCTTTCTAAATTTAATTTTCTAGATGTAACTAATCAAATAATACATCTTATTTAAGTTTAATTATATCATCCCAATTAATGGAGACATTGAAATCATGAAATTTAGTGTTTTCTTTCATCATCAGATAATCATATTAATGTTAATTATATTTTTATCATTTACCTCAATTTTATTATCAAAATGATCTAACTTGCGAAACTTTTAAACCTTTTATGCTCATATTCTCCTTCATAAGGTTAATTAAGGAGAGATACGAAAACACATTCTCATTAAATCTCAACAAAGTTATAAAATTTTCTTTAGTTTGATAATTAAGTGTAAGCTAAAGATTTGAAGATGTTACCAAATCATCTTTATCTACCTCAATTAGTAAATTTGTACATATTAAACTTATTTAAGTATTTTTCATTACAGAACTAAATTTAATTTTTTAATTCTAATATGCCAAAATTACCATAACTATTACATTTATAATACTATCCAATAAAAAAAGTTATAAGAGTTTTATTTACATTCAACCAAAAAAATTATAATTATATAATCGATTTTATTGTCATAATGCTTATATTGTATCAATAATACTTAAAAAGTTATCCCTTAAAAAATACTTAAATTTAACTAGAAGATTAATTTTAGCAAGAGAATACAAATTTATTGTAACTAATTCTAAAGTTAGTTTAAGGACTCAAAACGAAAAATCTAAAAAATAATGCAGATTAAATTCTTATATTATGAATCATATGAAATGATAATAATAAAATTAAAACATAACACAAATATATACATATATAAGCAAAGGGAAAGTATACTCAAACTTTACATAATTTTGCAATATTAGTTTGAACAACTTAAAATAATAACAAAGGACTCTAATTTTTAATTTGAAACATAAGTAGCCCATTGTTAACCTCATAGTGTCCATTTTTCAAGCTAAAGTAGCATCGTCATATTACCCGTACACTTGTGACACTGTTTATTACATTAATATCCTTTTAATATGACGTTAAAAGAAAAGAATATCGTATAAGGTGTTGGTATCAACCTAAAAATTAAATAACTCAATCAATTTATTGATAAAAATTTTGAATCAGTTAATTTTTTAATTTAATTTTTAATATTTTAATTTAATTTAGTTTAATAATTTTTATCGATAAAAACTGACTATTTTATTAATTAATCGATAAATTTTTATAAGTTAAAATAAATATATTAATTTTTATTTAATATTTTATTTTTAAGTTAAAATTTAAAATTTTCAATAAATAAAAATAATTTATTCAATTATTTTTAAAAAATTTTAACTATAGTTTAAATTAAAATTTTTAAATTCGCTTGTCTTAATCGACTTTGAATAGATAGGTACGCATGATAATAAAACGCAAATGTCAAATTTTAAAAGATAAACGAAAAATCGTCCCAAAGAAGAAACGAAAAAGGAACACCGGTACGTGGATTGGCCATAAAACTCTGACGGACGTTCGATGAGCGAAGCGAAAGATTTTTTTTGCGATTTAAACAGTTGGGTTTTACAAAAACGCAGACCGTAGCTGGATTGACTATTTGAGATTATCATCGTACTTCACCAAACGTAGCATATGAGATGCTTGTGCAATTGATCAAAGCCGTCTTGATCTCACTGTTTGTGCTATTGTCGACCTCACGAACAGTGTATTCTTCAAACGATGTGGAACCCAAGTTCAAGACTGATGGGAAGGTGTTGGAGCTGGACGAATCCAACTTCGATATTGCTATTTCATCTTTTGATTACATCTTCGTCGATTTCTACGCCCCTTGGTGTGGCCACTGCAAGCGTCTTTCTCCTGAGGTCATCTTTTCTATCTCTGCATCTGAGATTTTGGTTAAAAATTTAAACTCTGATCATATGATTGATTTGATTCTTGTTTTCTTGCAACTGATGGGTCATTCTGTTCAGAATCGAAATGGGATAGAGTTTAATAAATTTCCAATTTTGATCTCTGTTACGATTCGGCTATAAAATGAGGCGCAATTCCTAAAGGACACGTATCTCTCACTATCAGAATACAGCATTCCCTACGTTACTTGCCTTATTCTAGACTACACGCCTTACCCTGCTGCACTTGCTGTTCCTTCCCTCCAAACGACTCTGTTTCTTATCCTCTATTTTGTTTCTCTAATGCTCACATGTTCCTCCCGTGAGTCCTTTCTTCGCGTCCTTCATCGTGACAATTTCCTCCCCTTTAGGAACCTTGTCCACAAAATGCTGTTGCAATTGAAATAATTGTTCCCTTCTTTGGGGGACTGTCCAGCCTATTGGACTAATACCTGAGCTACAGGTTTTTTGTGATACCTCACCAGGCAACCATCTAGAATGGCCTCTGGTAACTTATCTATGCGGGTTAAAGTGACAGGCAGCTCGGAGGAGACGACAATATCGCTGTTAATGCAACGGTTTTGTTGGGATACATAAAATGGGGGTGAACAGTAGTTCTCTCTGGTAACTGAAGTTTGTTAGTAGTTCTCTCTGGTAACTGAAGTTTGTAGGCTACTTGCCCAACTCTTTCGATTATCTCATATGGACCATAATAAAGAGATGATCACTTTTGATGGGATCTCCTTTGAAGGGAAGACTGACGCTAAGGCTGGAGTTTCAAAAATACTGAATGCCCATCCGCAAAAGTTCTGTCGGCCCTCTTGTGATCGACCTGTTGCTTTATGCAATTTTGGGCTCTGTGGACTTGGAGCTATTGCCATGGCCGTTTTCCAACCCTTCATCATTTGTTCTACAACAATGTCCCTAGAATCACCCACCTAAGTATATCACATACACTAGTGGAGGGTGACCATACAACAATTCAAAGGGTGTGGTATTGATGGCGGTATGGTACGTGGTGTTGTGCCACCAGTTTTCTAGTGAGAGCCACTCCATCCACCAGTTTGGAGTGCCACTGCAGAAACCATGAATTTAGGTTTTCAGTGTTTGATTTCTATTTAACCATCAATTTTTGGGTGGTAGGTGGTTGGGTCACAGTCATTGGTAATGCTTTCAGGCATGCCATGCAACTTGGATATCTGGTCCAAAAATTGTTGAGCGATATCCTGAGCTTGGAGGGGATGCTTTAGGCCGATGAAATGCCCATATTTGTTAAAGCTATCCACCACCACCATTATACTGGTCCTACCCTTATATAAAATTTTTACTAATGTCCTCCTAACCCCCATCAGGTACAAGTAGCGGTTGAAGCTTCTTCATATATGGATTGCACTCATATTTATTTCTTTGACACACAGTGCAACTTTTAATAAAGTTCCTTATGTCTCTACTTAACTCCTTCCAGAAGAACATGCTTTTAATTCATTGTTGCAGTTACCCGAAAATGGCCACCATTCGTACTATCATGACTCGTTGACACTAACTTCCATCGTAGCTCTATATTGTTCCTTGTTACCATCTGACCCTTCCTTATCAGTAGGTTGTTCTTCCGTTCGTAATTGTTTGATTTATTAGGATTTGAACTAAGTTGCTGAATGAGATCTTGAGTGGTTGGGTCTCTTTCCCAACTGCTCCTAATGTCCTTCAATAATCTTGTATAAACCTGTGAAGCTACTAACGTGAAAAGTTTGACACTTATAATCTGGGACAATGCATTAGCTGCTTTGTTTTCTTTCTTGCTTGTGTAAACCACCTTGAAGTCATATCTAAATAGTTTGGGCTGCTAGTTTTGTTGGAATGTGGTGGAGATGGATTGTTATAGTCATTATCTCAAACTTTGGTGGTTCATGTGTACCTTGAACCGTCAACCACTCAAGTAATGGTGCCATTGTTTCATTGCTTTAATTATGGCAAAAAAAATCCTTCTCGTACGTCAATAGCTTCAAATGTTTGGTTGTTAAGGTTTTTCTAAAGTAGGCTATCGGATGGTTTTGTTGTGGAAGTATTGCTTCGATACCCGAACCCCTTGTTTCCACCTCAATCACCAAGGGTTGAGTGAAATTGGGCATTGCTAGAATAGGGGCTGAAGCTAATGCTTCCTTAAGTTCTTCAAATGCACGTTGTTGGGAAGGAACACATGACCATTCGTGATTTGGTTAGGTCTTCAAGAGGTCATTCAAGGGGCAGGCTAGTCGGTCATAATTTTGCACAAATTTGTGGTAGTATCCAATGGGCTCGGGGAACCCTCGGAGTTCCTTCAGAGAGTAAGGGGTTGGCCAATTCCTCACCACCATCACCTTTTTCTCATCTATAGCGACCCTCTTTTTGATATAGAATGCCCTAAATATGCCAGTTATCGTGCCTTGAAGTCGCATTTGTTCCCGTTGAGGACGAACTGCTATGCCTACAACATGGTTAAGAGTCTCCTGCGCATGTTGTAAATGTTGCAACAAATTCGGGTTGTATATAAGAATGTTGTCAAAGAATTCTAGGACGAACTTCTTGAGAAATGAATGACAGGGCATTCGTCAAGCCGAAGGGCACTACAAGGAATTCATAATGTCCCTCATACGAACATTGTTTTCGACGCATCGTCCTCGTCCATCCAAATCTAATTGTAACCAACCTTCAAATCCAATTTAGAAAATTAGTTGGAGCCATGCAACTCGTCGAGCAGCTCTTTGATTAATGGAATAGGAACTTGACCTTCATTGTATTTTTATCTAGCTCCAATAATCTACACATATACGCCATGAATTATCCTTTTTTCTCATGAGAACTATCAATGAAGCATAAGGGCTAAGATTATGTCTGGTAAAACCTTGTTGCATTAGCTCCCTTATCGCCTTCTCAGTGGCATCCTTTTGTTCACCTTAGTATTGATAAGTTGGATATTAGTGTTGTGCATGCCTTTCCTTAATTGGATTCCATAGTTGTGTCTCCCAGGGAGCTAAACACTATGGCTCTTGGAATATTGTTCCAAACTCAGCGAGCAAGCCTTGTAATTCCACTTCTGCAGGGATTCACCCTTCTAAGTTCCTTTTCCACTGTGTGTATTAGTTGCATCATGTACAATCCACCTACTTTAGATCCTTTCAACATTTTTTCCAAGCCCTTTCCCAATACCAATTGTGTTTTAGGTTGTGCATTCCCTATTAAAGTCACCCATTGCCCCTGCCATGGAAATTTTATGGTTCGTTCCTTGGAGTTGCATAAGATGTCATCTAAGGTGATCAACCACTAAACACCCAACACCACTTCACAACTCCCTAACGGAATTACCAACGAATTTGTCATAAATGTAGCACTTTGCATGTCCCATGCAAAATCCAAGTATTCTTGATGACAGATCAACTTCAGCCCTGTGCCTATAGTTATCTAGACTCTCAGTATTTCCCTTAATTGTGCGAGGTTTCTTTGTGCCACTAACTTGTCCACAAAATTGTGGGTGGTCTCCTTAGGTAAAGTCCAGCGTTACTCATTGTTTATATTCACCCGTTAATTCGCCCTCTATCATCACTTGGTACGAAATGTTTGGAAATGTTAAATAATCTGTGATTTCTTGATCCACATTTGTTATCCCTTCAATCGCCTCCTCTTTGTCCTCCACCAACCAGTTGTAATTGTTTCTTCCAACATTTGTGCCCCAGAGTGTAGTGTACGTCACACCAAAAACACAGTTTATGTTATGGGTTCAAGTTAGGTTGTTACGATCATGATGCCCTTGAGCTACATAAGTGGGTAATATTTCCTTTTCGCTTATGATTCGAGCTTTGATTATTGATTGATATTTTGTACCCATTTGTCCTCCCCCTCTTAGGGCTAGTTCTCACTTTCCCATGTAAGGGTAAGGCCGCCGTGTGAATTGCCAATATTACTTCTTGTTTCCTTGCAAGGGAGTAGGCTCGTTGCAGGTTTCGTGATTCCAACAACTTCACTGTAAGTTCTAGTTCTAGTTTCAAACCTTTCAGAACCCAACTAAGTATTCCTCTTCCAGTGATAATTTGTTCGAATAGCTGTTGAACTTGGCTCAGGATTCTTAAGCCGACCTTTCCTACTTCAACTCCTTCAGGTCCCCCATCGGATCCTCAAATATTTCCTCATTAAACCTTTGTCAGATTAGGGTCGTAAATTCTTCCCACTCTATGGGTTCCTTACTTGCGTGACTCCTCATGGTGAGCTAATACCACTCTTGGGCTTCCTCTTCCTAATGCATTACTGCAATGGCCACTTTCCTGGTCCCCAATGTACTGTCGAATACAAAAAGGGCGTACTCCACCCTTTAACCGCATTTCCATAAAAAATAGCGATGTTGATTTTGTTGAACCTCATAGGAGCAACACAGTCTAACCCTCCAATTGAAGTTCCTACTACTCTAGATGTTGGAGACGACACTTCCTTCTCTAATGTATTCGAATTTGTAACCTTTCCCATGGTTCGCATGAACTAGTGAAACATGGTCTTCATCTCCCCTAGTTCTTTTTCCTGATGTTTTGTGTGACTTTGATTCCCCAAAATCAGCTTTTTTATTTCTCACGTAATTTTCCAGTAACTCCTTCAAGTTGTCCTTCATCCTTCTAAGTTCTACCGCTAGAATGCCTTTCCCAATGATAATTTCGAGGATCGTCTGGTCTGATACCACTGTCATGTAACTAAGAGAATAAAGAAAAGGACAAGAGAGAAAAGAGAGAATCAACAAATCATTTTTATTGTTGAATTTGTTACGATTTGTTGTACAGATATAAACATGAGGCATAGTTCCTACAGGACACGTATCTCACTATTAGAAGACAACATTCTCTACGCTTCTCGCCTTACTCCATTGTACTGGCTATTCCTTCCTTCCAAATGACTTCGTTTCTTATCCTCTGTTGCGTTTCTCTAATGCTAATGTGTTCCTCTCGTGAGTCCTCCACGTTCTTTGTCATAAGAATCTCAGTTTGCCATTGGGAGTTGTTATTCTTGTACAGTTAACTTATAGCTACCTTTGTTTTCTGGCGGTTCTTATTTGTGACACTCTATGTTCTCCTTTTGAAGCCATTTGTTTTGATGTTTGTTTGCAGTTAGATGCTGCTGCGCTTATTCTTGCAAAATTGAAGGACCCCGTAATCATAGCGAAAGTGAATGCTGACAAGTATACCCATCTTGCTAGCAAATATGATGTTGAGTATGTGTCAGATTTCTCAACTGCAAATTTAGTTTTCCTATCACTAGTTTATGATGTGGTGCACTTTGCTTGTTTTGCTGGATCTGGAAAACATATTGATGGCCTTCCTTTGACTAGTTCTTCTAGTTATTAATGTATTTATTTTCTCTCTTTTGAAATTGATTAATGCCAATTAATGTTTTTGCTTTAACACAGCGGATATCCAACACTTAAGATCTTTATGCATGGTGTTCCGGTAGATTATTATGGACCAAGAAAATCAGATTTACTTGTTCGTTATCTGAAGAAATTTGTTGCACCTGATGTTGCAGTCCTACAATCAGATATTGCTATAAGAGACTTCATTGAAGCAGCTGGAACTTACTTTCCAATATTTATTGGATTTGGCTTAAATGAGACTAAAATAGCAAATATAGCCATTAAGTATAAAAGGAAGGCCTGGTTTTCAGTGGCGGTTGATTTCTCAGAGGATATTATGGTACATTATGATTTTGACAAGGTTCCTGCTTTGATGGTCCTTCACCCAAGTTATAATGAGCAGCACACCTTATATGGTCCCTTTGAAGGTTAGTTTCACTAAATTACATGCTATTGGATGATCTGTACGTTGTTTCTTTGAGACTTGAATATATGCTTTGGTTTCTCTGCTGTCCTATTAGTTATCTTAAAGGTTATTACTTCTGTATTTCTACTTGTCTGTCTAGGAAAATGATATCAAATTTTGGGGGGGTGGACAAAGAAGAAGAGATCTGACCGCGTTCTTTGCTTGTGACTATGATACTGTCTTGTGTTACGAAACGAGTATGGGTCAGTTAGTGTGTCTAGAGGGAGAGGAATTATCAGCTTCTAGGGAATGACATGGGGGTTTCTTAAAACGCCCTATGGTGGTAGTTTGAGCGCTGAAGAAATTGAGAACTTTCTTGAGTTTTGAAGTACTCTAGAGCAATTGCTATGAATTCTTTGCTATTTCTTTATTAACTGCAATTTATTAAGTACAAGAAAGGAAAACTAACTCCTAGAGGAAATTGGGAAAGTGGAGGCTAACTTCCTAAGAACATGGAAAGAAAATGGGACAGTGGATGCTAACCTCCTAACAACTTATGAAACATGGGGGAAACATGACTAAATTTATTTCTGCTTGATGATTTGTCCTAAATATGCCATGTGTTAATATGTTGTAGACTTTAGGATTGCTAAAATTTCTCCCGCCCTCCAAAATTCGCTTGTCCTCAAGCGAAAAGGAAGGGAATCGTTGGCACATAGAATCAACAAGTTCGCAAGATGCGTTGGCTGGAGAAGTGCCATGCCAATGGACGACTTCCTGGCGGTTTCGGTTCACACAACGATTAAGAACTACCAATGGTTGAGGTGGGTCAGGCTCTGGGAAATGAACGGTAATGCAGCTTCCTCTACTTGTTCTCCTTCAATGAAAGGTTTGAGACAAAACACATGAAATACATGATGAATTCTAGTTGGTTGAGGAAGATCCAATTAGTAGGCCATGGACCTTACATATTGCACAGTTGGAAATGACTTGTAGAACTTGGGTAGCAATTTGGAATGTCGACGGGTGGCCGTTGAGAGTTGGCAGTATTGTTGGAGGCGAAGTATAACCTTGTCTCCGACATCATTTTCCACTTGGCGGTGCTTGGACTCATAGGTGGATTTCATCTTTTGCTGGGCATGGGATAAGTTCTGAGGCTTGATCTACAACGTTAATCTTCGAGATGCCCGGAAACGTCGGCGATGGGTGCCCATATACCACTTCAAAAGATGTAGCCCTCAAAGAAGAGTGGAAACTGGTATTGTAAGATTATTTAGCCCAAGCCAATCATTCCATTTACGTGGCGGGGTGGTCACTAGTGAAGCATCGCAAATTCATCTCTACAATTCGATTGACTACTTGGTTTGACCATTTGATTAGGGATGGTAAGCAGAATTAAAGCATAATTTAGTGCCACTGAGCTGAAAAAGTTCCTTCTACCATCTGATTAGGGATGGTAAGCAGAATTAAAGCATAATTTAGTGCCACTGAGCTGAAAAAGTTCCATCTAGAAAAGGCTAGTGAAGGTGACGTGCCTGACTACAGTTTTTGACAAACCATGCAGCTTGAAGATGTTGTCAAAGAAGAGGTAAGCAATACATACAGCTGTATATGGATGGGAGAGTGGAAGCAGATGACAATACTTGGAGAAATGATCAACAACCACCAAGATAACATTCTTCGCATGCTAAGTGGGTAAGCCTTCTGCAAAATCTAAGGATGTATCAGCCCGTACCTCTTGAGGAATAGGTAAGGGTTGAAGTAGGCTGGCCGGTTGTAATGTCTCCACCTTGTGCCTTTGACAAGTTGCCCAAGACTTAACAAAGTTGCGGACGTCTTGTTTCATACCCTTCCGGTGGAAGTCCTTGGCAAATGCGGAAGAGAGTCTTCTGGTAACATTCATGCCCTTGATCATGGAGATTAGAGCCATCTCGTGTTATGGAGCGAGTTATGGGTCGGTTAGTGTGTCTAGAGGGAGAGGAATTACCAATGGTTTTTTAAAACACCCTATGGTGGTAGTCTGAGTGTTGAAGAAACTGAACTTAAGTTTTGAAGTACTCAAGAGGAGTACTGCTTAAATACAATAAAGAAAAACTAACACCCTAGAGGAAATTGGGAAAGCGGAGGCTAACCTCCTAACAACATGGAAAAGGTAATGGGAAAGTGGTGGCTGACCTCCTAACAACCTATGAAACATGTGGGAAGTATGACCAAAACTTGATGTGTCCTAAATTTGCCATGTGTGAATCTGTTGTAGACTTTAGGGCTGCTAACAGATTATACTTGCATAGTTGTTTTTATTTTGCAATATTCTGCTCGTGTCTTAGACTATAATTGCATCATCACCATGGAGTGAAATGTAATGTTTTGCTGATCATGGTGGTACAGTGATTGCATAAACAACTTTTATGTAAAAACCCAAAGTCCATGCTTGAAGTCTGTGTTCTCAAGTTAATATTATGGACATTTTCTCTGTTATCGTGTCTTTTTCACCTTGACAAATGTATCTTCTAAATAAGAAACAAACTTGATAGGATCTAATGATTAGGAACAAAAACTTCCTCAGCTTTGGTGCAAGCAATGGACCTCAATCCATGGTTTTGAGCATCCACATGGAAGGTTATGGATGTCTTTAACAAAATATGGTTGATTTTATATACAATTCTGCAATGAAGCATCCATGCTGTAGGTATCAATGTTTTCAGATTTGCAGGGATAAAATATAAATGTGTCATTTGTTTGCATACCATTGTTGTGTTTGAGGCTGTGGAAAATGATTGTGGAATAATAACTGCCCTTTAACATACTGCTTTCGGCTACTAATCTGTTTTGGAGATAATAAAGCTGGAGATGAAATAGGTTCTTTGTCCGCTAGTAAACGAAATGAAATTTCTATTGTTATCTGTCGTTTCCTAGCGGACATGAAATTTCATTATTCGAAAATAAAACTACAAACAAGGTAGTATTTTACAAAGGATAGAACATAGAGAGTTAAACATATTATTATAATCTTGGGGAAGCCATGCCGAAAGGAAAAGAAAAACATGAAAATAGATGGAAGAAGACAAAAATGACATGAAAATCCTTATTGGGAAAATGAATACATGCTTGAGATCTGACTTTTGTCAGTTTCAATTTTTCCAATTAGTTGGTCCTCCCTTGAACACTACGCTATTGTGTTCAAACAATTGGCCCAAAATGCTGCTTGAATACAAAAATTCCATTTTCTACCGAGTACTTTACCAAAGGCCAAACCCTTAGAATGATTGCAGATGTTTTGAACATAATAAAGCAAACACATTGATATATCCCACCTGTTAAGGAAGCACACACACAATGTCCATTGACAATGAAGGTGGTGTGATAAGCATATTCAATTGTCAAAGAACAATGTTTATACATCATTTGTTTTAGTGATAAAGAAATTCCTGACTCTTCAAGTAAGAGCCAAAGGATTCAGTTAGGAATTGGCTTTGTCATGCTCATTTTTTTCCAAAACACCCTTAAAATTAGAAGAGCACTCACTTTAAAAGAGATTCCAATCCACATATTATGTTTCCACCCATATTTAGCATAAAGTAATTTCTATCATGGGGAGTTCTATTCTCTTCCAAAATGCCGCCACCACCATTACTTTAACAGGTAAAATCCTCAATGCCAAGACCACTATAATGCTTTTTAAGACGCATGTTCCATGTAACTTTCCATATTTTTTTTCTTCTCGTAATTCTCACTCCAAAGGAATGATGACATATTTTAGGCAACTTGAATAAGGTCAAATTATAAGTTTTAAGCTTTTGAGAGTGACTTGATCAAAGAGGTGCTTTCTTTTCACAATGCTAATCTGTGATGAAGTTTCTTGATCACCAGCTCCCACATTTTTGCGCTCAACAACATAATAGCATTGAAAATCAGACAATCGATTATGCTAGCTTTAAAAGTAGCTATGGATGTTGGTCTAAGGTTAGCTTTGTATCAGGGATAAGGTAAAAAGCTTATTGATAATCCAGATACCAAGTTAAAGCACCAAAGAATTCTTTTAATGTTTATGTTTTCCACAGAAAAATTTGCAGTTATTATCTCTGTTGTAGGCCTTTTCTCATATGAAAATGAGGCATAGGTGAGTTGTTTACTAGGAAGTACACTTGTGCTAAAGGAGTAGATGCCATGACCCAAGATATCCGCTCACTGCCTAAAGCCATGTACCTGTGGTGTGATTCAGAAAGTTGAGATCAATATTGTCAAATGCCTTTCATAAATCTAGGGATAGGATAACAGCTTCAAGCTTTTTAGAATTCAATATATAAATCATGTCAATTATAAGCGCAGGATGTGAGAGCTCATTTAGAAATCAAAGGAGATTACTCCTAGTTTTATTCCAGGTATCAGGTCAGGTTGGAGTTTGCCAGAAAGTTGCAACTCATTTAAGGCCTTTACCTTAGTTTGAGCATTTCAGCATTTCAGAATTATCAGTTGAATTTTGTGCCTTTTTGTAACTGGTAGGGATATTTAGCTTGTATATATATTAATCACCATTTTGTTAATCTATGTTGGCTATTCTTTTGTTATTTTCCACGTCAGTTTGGTTGGGGATCCCTTTAAGTGATTGCTAAAGGAGCAAAAGAAGAAAACCACATAGAAAATACTTTATGCTTCATGTTAAATGGTTCAAGATAAGATTAATTTGATTTTTCTTTTTCAGTGCCCAACGAGGAGACAAATTCATGGTTGTTGCTAACTTATGAAATTTCTGTTTCCATTCAAAGAGACTTTCATAACAATGATGTGATATTTGTCTTGCATATGTTTTTATTAGTTTTATGGTCGGTCTTCAGTCTTGAGCTTGCATGTGTACACACACACACGCATGCACACACACACACACATATGTATGTATGTATATATACAGACATATATGTACATATGTTAGTAATTTTTGCCTGTTGAATATGCAGAGGACTTCCTGGACGAATATATAATGCAAAATTTTCTTCCCCTGGTTGTGCCTATGAACCATGACACTCTTAATATATTAAAAGATGACAAGAGGAAGATTGTCCTGACCATAGTGGAGGATGAATCTGATGAGAAGTCACAAAAATTGATGAAGTTATTGAAGGCAGCTGCATCTGCTAATCACGACTTGGTATTTGGTTATGTTGGAGTTAAACAATGGACAGAATTTGCTGAGACTTTTGGCGTTGATAAGAAGACAAAACTGCCAACAATGGTTGTTTGGGATGGAAACGAGGAATATTTTTCTGTAAGTAATGACATTAAAAAAATCATACTCTACTAACGTTGACATGATCAGAATCTTTTAAATTCCTGGATGTTTTCTTATATGCAACCTTTCCTTTGTCTCTTGCCATTTATCCATTTTGTGGCTATTTATATTCAGGCCACCAGTAAACTAGCTATGTGTATTCTTCTCATGCTTCCTTGCCCTGAGCATTTTGTAGTGCCCTTGCCCTGAAGTCTTTCGTAATTATTTTCAGTTTTATAAAACCATGCTATGCGTGCTACTTTTTTTTTTTTTTTTTTTGAAACCATGTTATGCGTGCTATGTTTTTGCAGTGTTAGGTATAGTCGGATAGGTAATTTCTAGCTTTTCCATTATCAATCTAGCATATGATTTATGTACTCTTTCCTTCTCATTCTTCTTGTCGGTCTGTAAGTTCTATTACACTTGAATATCAGTTTTAAGTGAAATGTACTCGATTGAGTTTCTTCCTTGAACTTCATCCTTTTTCCTTTCTGAGAAAAACTTATATGCACTGACCTCTTTTCATATTGGCAATTTGGCATGTACTGAAGGTCATTGGTTCAGAAAGCATTGGAGAGGAGGACCAAGGGACTCAAATCACACGATTTCTTGAAGGATACAGAGAAGGGCGAACGGAGTTGAAAACAGTCAGTGGTCCATCACTGATTGGGTATATCAATTCACTAATTGGCATCAGACTTGTGTACATAATTGTGTTTCTAGTTGCAGTGCTTATGCTCATCCAAAACACTTGTAAAGAAGAACCTCTTAGGCTTGGTACTCGGGACAATGCTGATACTGCTACATTCTCTGGAGCTAGAAGCACTGAGTTTAGACTTGGGGACAAGGAAGACTAGGTCCATGCTTCTCTAGTTGAGATACCCATAAACATAAACATGGATTTAGAGACTAGCACAATAAACAAAATCAGATTCTTTATTTTTCTTCAAGTTCAGCGTGCACGTGTGGAAAAAATTTCTTCCGAGTGTTTTAAAGGGCTCATGTTTCACAATTAGAAGTGTGCTTAATATTATGTTTGCCCAAATCTTGCAACTTTTTACAAGATAGGTTGTACCACATTCATTAGAACGTGAAATCAATCATGGATTCCCTGGGTGCCATTGACTCACTGTTTAATGGTGGATTACTCTCTGGAGGAAGACTCATCATTTTATAATTTGCTTTAAAACTCGGCTTATTGGACGGCTCATGGTTTCCGGTCACTGTTTTTTAAAACCCTTAACCATATTTTGTCAAACTCACATCCGATCCAAGGAAACTGCTGGGCTCAACATTTCTTGTTTTTCTTTTTCAGTCTTTGAAGTAGCTGCATTTCCGTTTAATGCTCGTGTCCACCTATCTAATAAGTGATCTATTTTTTCCTCTTTCACGGGGGACTTCCAATGAATATGTTCTTTTTTTTTAAACCCCCGGAAAGATTAGCATCGGTAAAATGGTCTATTATGCCTTTTGTCATTCTTATGATTAGAATAAGCAAAAGTCTGGCATGTCCGGTTTTCCTGATCAAGTTAATTAATGACTTAACGGCAACCATGGAGAACCCAACACTGTCAAGGAAAGTATGTCTTCGAATCCGTTCAAGGCTACTATCTGACCATCTTTGGTAAAACAAGCTAGGGAGTCTTTAGATTATTACCGAATACTTTAGAATTGACGAGTCCACGAAAATGCCATAGCTTTTGGGTAAACGTGGGACTACGCCAAATGATAACACGAAAACAATTTTTCGATTATAGGTAAGAGTCAACATTATTTTCGTTCAGTTACATATCAAACTCCAGCAAACAAGGAGTTTAAAGTATCATACTGCCTGCTAACTGCCAAGTTCTACTACATAATTGATATAATAAACAGAAAATAAATACTATGATCTCCTGTACACTCCTAAGGCCTGATCTCTTCATCGTCAATCAAAAATTTTGTTCTATCCAACAACGGAGTACTTTCCTGGATAAAATAACAAAATTTTGTAAAAACAGAAAAGACAAGATTTAATTCCCATTCCGTTTAGGCAATGATCAAAACGTTGTACATTCAAACAAATGTCATCAGTGTCACCCATCTTACATGAAAAGTATAACCTTCAACCGAACACCAACTTCTGAAAGTGTGAAACAAAATAGTGTAAAAGCGGAGGCTAAATATTAATTCAACTATCCCAGAAGAAAAAGTAAAACAAGGAGAGAATCACCACCTTTAGAACTCCATTCATACTACTGGGTGGTGGAATTAGTTATATTCATCCACACAAAACTAAGGTATCTGATGCAGCAAACCCAATCAATCAAGATACAGTCACAATGTTGGCAAAAATTTGTAAAACATCAAACTGTGAGAAAAACAATTATCACTTCAAAACTAGTATCATTAACAGAATTGAGTTCTAATGTACAAATTGTGCATAAGTACGTTGCATACCATAATGCAATAAGGCAGTCATCACATCAGAACAAATTGAACCACGAAGCAAATCTTCCGTAGATGTGAACAGAAACTTCAAGTCATATCATACTTGGCTCCCTTTCTCTAATTTCTCCCTTGTAGTCAATGGCTCCAAATAATATACACAACGTCAGCTCTAACATTCTGGAAGAGACTGAGCAGAGGCAAAGGGGGAGAAACTTGCAGCAGACTCACTACAATGTAGTGGATGTTGTTGATGACCAAATGAGCTTACTAGAAATGGTGAAGCGTGGCTTGGACTTGGGATATATGGGGACATATATCTTGAATTAAGAGGAGAAACAGATGGGTAACCCAAGGAATGAGGTGAAACCAAATGTGAAGAAACGGATCTTTGGGAAGACATATTTCTCAGATCTACAGAGCTGCGACTTGCACTTAAGGAAGGTGATTGATGGTAGGACCAAAGAGACTGTTGGATGTAGGGAGTGCTTGAAATAGAGGGAATGTGAGAAATAGAAGGAGATCTTGATGACGCTGGAGCAATTTGTATAGCTGATGAAGTTGCAGATCTGAAGGACGACAACACAGAAGACGAAATCACAGAAGCTGGACTGGACGAAAGCAATGGCGTGGATTCTGATGCTGGTGGATCACCTGTGCTAGTTCTTGCATCACGTTTGCATACCGGACAAAAGGTCCTCCATGTAGTAAGCCATGAATCCACACAAAAAGCGTGGAATTCTGTAGAAGGTCCACATTCATATAGGTGAGTCACTGGGAGTATGGAAAAACTAGCATCTTTATCTAAATTATGCTTCAGAAAGATAGATGATCAATACATTAAAGAAAAAAATACCATTACAAATAATATGCAAGTATATTTAAGATTCTGCTAAAAACAAGTTAATTGGACTTCAAATGCAAGTTGATAAATTTTACTCATAGCACAAGCTGCAACTCTAAATAATTCTTCCAAGGAAATCCACACCTTCAAATACAGTGTCCTTTGGAACTTCAAGAACTGATTAACACAACATATGAGTCCATGTACCATTAAATTGATTTTGACCTTTCAAGGAAGGAAAAGAATAAGAACATTACTTCATTACAACCATTTTAAATTGAGAAATTAAATTCGTGATTATAAAAGTGCAATCTGGGTTGAAAACGTTAACAGTGTACAGAAGAATGATTAACAATGAATTTTTGGTTACTAAAATAATCCATCAAGGCTGTTTTGCACTTCTGTTCCATTTGGACATTTATTTAAGCTAACAATGTGTACCTTACTAACTTCCCGTAAAAAAAAAAAAGTATACCATACTACCAAAGCTACATTGAGCATATATGAGACAGTTTTCCATGGTAAGCCCTGGAGTGGCAACATCAGTCTTGCACTTCATTTACAATTGGACAAGTTATCTGATCCAACAGGGTAGAATACTTAGCTAGAATTATATCAACACGTGGATAAATGGCAATAAATATGGTCCAAGCTGACCTCAAACAATATAACATGCTAATATACTTTAAAAACATTACCTTTGTTTACACTGAAACCAATTTATTAAAAGGACAAACAGCCATGTCATTGCAACAAATCAACTAGATTGCACAGAACTCTGACATCACTACTGGTTTCAACAACAATCCACAGTCAAATCTTAGATATGGTTCAAAAGAAAACTCAAATTCTTGTGCAGTGGTCACTCAAGATCAACCAAGCTTGCTTTTAAGGCATAATGCTTTTATTGGGATGATATCATAAAATTGATGGCGGAATTATGGAAACAAGTTGACACATAATTGACCTACTAGTTAAAGCATAAAATCAGAAGCTCTTATTTGTATCTAAGCATATTCCATTATATTTTCGTCCCTTGAGCGCTTGCTACAATCTTCTTGTTACACTGCATGAATATATTGTTATTTTCAGCTCATGGACCTGAAGGATATATAGTAATCTAGAAGAAAAAAGGAGTACCAATGATGCTGGAACTAAAATGCAACACCATTGCGATTGTCAACTCCATTTTAAAAAATTCCTCCATTGTTCCAACTCATGCAACAATTCTAGACAAGTTTCTACCTAATAAACAAACACCAAAAAATATCAGAAAGAGGCATCTCAATAATACATTTGGTTTCAGTTCAAAACAAAACTTATCCAAGTGATTAAGAATTCATTCTGCCTCAGCAGAGTAAGCGCATCAAATAGTGCATCTACGCTACTTCCTTGACTGTCATTTCAAGTTTCAAGTATAACATTGCCCAATCTTTGACAGGAAACATTTGATTCAAAGACCCCTCAATCACTAATAATCACATAGCATCAATTTCAGAATGTCCTCAACTCACCACCCTAACTTTCTACTTATCTTCTGTATCTATACTCTTTACAGGATAAAAGACAACAATCACAAATTTGGATGAGAAGTTGGCTTGACATATACAATCATAGCCAAACATGTACCACTTTCAAGGTCACTCAACAGAATCATTTGAGAATATAAAGTATGACACTACAATACTTTTAGATCAGTATAGACTATTCATAAATAAAAAGTATGGGATTCAGCAAAATCCAGTTAGTGCTCATACAAATCCATGTAAATAGATTAAATTTGATCAGCAGGAGCAGTGATATCTTCAGTATAGAAGAAAAGACATACTGTGACGACATGGAAGAATCCTAAGCTTTTCTCCAACACTGTAGTCCTCAAGGCATATGGCACATGTTCTTGAAGTACAATTATCTTCCAGAACAGAAGTAAAAATCAGGCTTGGCATTGCCTTCACTAAGCGGCTGCTCATCCCATGGAATTCCCGGACCCGAGAAGTACGAGGACGTTCTCTTCTTATATGATGCCTACGAACAAAGAAACAAGTAGCAAGTACTGCAGACATGGCAAGTAATGAAATAAAAGAGATTGCCATGATAGACCACGCTGCATTTTCAAAGCTTGGAATCAACCAGAGCTCTATGTCTGTCATGTCAGTGTACTGCTTAAGTTTTTCTCCTGAGCTTTTAGTAACAAAAACAGCATGAATTTTTATACCCGCCGAATTCCCTGCCACTGCAAGATTTGGTAATAAGAGTAAAGAGTTGCATAACCATCTGATAATAATTGTGAGTGATTAGCGTATCAAATGAGATTTAACTGTCACAGAAGATTAACTTCTCAAAAAGTAATGTTGTACCATGTGAGAATAAATTCGAAAAGAATATCGGTCTCATGTACATGCTTTGCGGAAAACAGCCACATCTTGAGCACAAAGCTATACCATAACATTTATAGCAAAAGACTGCTTTCCAGCATATATTACAAAAAACCATGATAAGAAGCAATTCTTCATGACCAATTTGCAATCAAATAGAAGTCCTCAATAAAGGAGATTGAGAATTCCAATTTTCCCTGAATTCTTCAATTTAAATAATAAGGATATTTTGATCTGTGTTATTCATTCTCCTATGATAAGTAGGAAATCAAAGAGATATGTATATGCCTCTTCTATATGGAATATAACATAGAAAGATATGAATCAAAGATGCTGTAACTGCCAGGTTCTTTGAAAAGCGCAGCCTATGAACAGAATAATTTAGCTTCCCTATGAAATTAACTTAACTCCATTGTTTTGCACCATAAAAACCTCAAGATCCACTCATCATTCAGGTTTTCTTCCTTTTAACACAATTCTACTTGTACACTAATACATTGAGTTAAGTTTTCGTGTAAACCCATTTGTTGGGCTAAATTATCTTGTAAGAAGAGTAGCTGATTTCATATTTCAGCAACTTTCCTGTTCTAGTCTTCATTAAACTTCTACTACTTTAGTCCTTTCACTATTTGAAATATCTCAATGAAGTCCTCACCATTAACTCCGTTAAGAAATTATCTATATCTTCCAATCCCCAACTTTGTAGCAATATACTCTTAATAGTCGAATGACAAATAATCAAATTCATGATGTTAAGACGACAAAAGTAATGAATACAATTAGTAGGAAACTTATAAAAATTTACTTTTATTGAACTTACAATGACGTTGATGTTAAGACTCAATTGATCTTTTCAATGTAGAATAACTGAAATAGAGAACAATTATGATAATTCACTTTGATGTATGGAATCCAGAACCTATTTTTTCTCTGAGGAACATAGGACTAAACTTAAGAAGTCATAAGTAGAAGGATTACAGAAAAGATAATCCCTTGATTATTCTGTGGTGGAAAATGATAGGAAACTGATCAACAAAGAATTAAAGGATGTTTCAATCCTCCAGAGAAAGAAGGGAGAAAGTCACTAACAATGAGTAAACTCTCAAGAAACTTATATAATGCGCCAAAGAAAGAGAGTAAGTTCCTAATTCCTTTCTCTAAAAGAATCGGAATTGAAAGAACAAAACAAGCTCCTTCTAATAATGTTCAACTTGATTGTTTAGATGCTCAAAAACAAATAGGGAAAGGTCTTTGGAAACAGGGAACATGGGATGATGACAAGACTGACCAATTTATCAAATTGTCATGGTAAATAGCATGTTGCATTAAAAGTTACAGATACTGCAGTGACAATTAATTTTCAGAGCCATTACATTGCTCTGGTCTGTTATTATATCCCAACTCATTTTGCATTTCGTAATACAAAAGAATGGGCAGTCTTATAATCTCAAATTTAAGCTTGTGAAACTCAGCCACACTGCTAAAAACACCCTTAGCAGTCATCATGTTTCATAAATCAATAAAGAACCCAAGTTTTTTAAGTCACAAAAATTGATTTTACTCGGCTTTGGAAAATTTAAAAGCATTACGTTGATAAGAGCCAGAAACTACAATATTTTTTTCAAGGCCTAAATATACACCATCCTTTTCTTATTTTCTTATGGCCTAAATAAATGACAATTTTTATATGGCCCAACATACAACAATATATGGAAAAATTTTAAAACAGTCAAGTAGATAGAACTTGATTTCTTGAGTTAAAATTGTCAATGCATTCTCAACACTTGAAAAAGCAACTATGAACTATCTACCTCTCTTCACCTTCACTTAGTCTATTGTAGGTATTCTAAGTTGATTGAGCTTGCACCCATAGTACTTACGATCTCCAGAATCTTGCTAACAAAATTCTTATGTTCAAAGTACCAAACTTGATGCTTCTTTTATAGGTTAGCTTCTTTAATTAGATTCTCTAATTGAGGTATATCACCACTCTCCCTATTGTAAGACAGTTGAAGATGAGGACACAAACCCTTATTGACTCCTTGCCACTTTTGGGAGCTGATGCTACTCTTAAGGGGTAAGCTAACGGGATAACTAGAGAATTGTCTGTTGTTTACCTTTGAAATACCAACAAATCACAACCCACATCCTATATGGAGGTTATTGCGTGGACCTGTCAACCGGTTAGCACATCTTTGTTCGATGAATGAACCAAGATCTGGCATCCACTTTATCGACAACTACAATCTTTTTTAACATCCTAGCCTCTAACCTTGAGAATAGCCATCATCTTACTTCACAGCGCACACATTTCAGATATTTTAGACATATCTGAATCCAAGAAGATATGCATTTTTTTGGGCATTAAAGAAGTTTGTAACTGAGCATCAGCTAAGGAAGCAGGGTGCTAGATTTATTTAAGCACAATAATTACACAAGTAGGAACTGTTTGAGCCCTAAGAAAACAGCTTGCAGAAACTCGGAACTCCTATGAAAACCAATGAGGGGAAGGTCAAAACAGCATAATACCACGACAAATTAATGACAAACCCTGCAATCAGAGACAAATTTCCCAGGGAGAAAAACTACAATTGCACAACGGTAAAAAATTAAGAAATGAAATAAAACAATTGAAATTTCACCTAGTTAGATCATTACTTGCAACCAACATGCCGTCGCCCTCATTGTCATAAACAACAGCAGCTTTGAACCCCGCCTTTTGCGCCCTTCTAACTTTATCCTCAAAGCCGCATCCTCCTCTTATAATCAGCACAAAAGGTGAACTGGTATTTAACGCTTCTTTATGGACTTTATTTATCAGGGGCGAGCAAGCATCAGGTGGATCAGCTAGATACAACAACCCACATATACCTGAACCCTTTATTGTAGGAGCTGAAAGTAAGCAAGTAAAAGCATGGTTCAGTACCCAGACAGTTGGATAAGATAAAAGTAACAGAGAATTCATTTTGTAACCAAGTTTACACACTAGAAACCAAATCCACTTTTATCATCTCTCTTTGAACATCAACGCGAGATAAAACAAAAACTACACTAAAGAAGTGGCAACTGAGAAGACCAAGCCAAAAAAATCAAAACTAATTAACCAGTAATTCCAAAGTTTCAAATTTGAACTTGAAGAGACGGGCATAAAAGCTTAAAAACCCTACTAATAAACAAGGAAGGAAGGGACAATAATATTTCTAAAGTATTGAATCAGATTCTAAGCGTCCAACAGCACCGAAATGAGAAAACAGAAAAGAAAAGATGGAAAACGAAAAACTCACCAAAATTAGCTTCAACATCATCAAAAGACATGGTGACGTTGTTGCCAATCAAAACAACATTGGCTGAAGTCATAAAACAGCAAGCAAAGACAGAAATGTGCAAAACCCAAACAACAAGCACAACACGTTCCATTGATTCTCCCAAATACACGAAGAAGGGGAGGGGAGGAGAAGTGAGGAAGGGGGTATCTAGGGATTAAAATGATAGAATTAGGGTTTCGATGGTGAAGAGAATGGATACATCAGCTTCCATTTGGAACCAGAACAGATTGGATGTTTTGGACTAATAATTTTTCTGGGGCTTTAAAACATTTTTTCCGTTTATAAGCACATATGATAAAAATTATTCAATGATATTGATAATCATATATGTATGAGATAATGCGCGTTGTGATTATCTTTAATTACTTACTACAAGACAAGAAGGATCGGGATGTTCTTAAATTATCTTTCTCTCTCCATCAACTTGTTCATGCCGCAGCCGCGGTACTAAAACTGACCGCAAAACGACAAGTATATATCAAGACGTCCACTTCTCATCCAAGCATCCCCATTTTTTGTTGATCATAGGAATACTTGTAAGGATTTAAATGAATATAATATAAACGAACGAGCAATGACATTATTTGTAAATTTTCGGAAAATATCTATTTATTATGAAGAATTAAGAGCACATACTTCATATGCTAAAACTTTATGTTACATATTACCTTATGAATGTAAATTTAAGATGAGTTTATTAGTCAATTTGCTTATTTTTTTAAACTTCCATCATTAAAATTGAGCATATTTGCTCTAGCTTTTCTTTGGTTCTAGGTGATCTTCTCCTTCTTTCATACATCTTTACCAACAATCAACCTTTACTCCCTTTTTATTCTCAGCCTGCTTTTGCCCACCTTATCATTCAGCTTCTTCTAATTTCCTCATGCTATTTTTGCTCCTCATCACTCTTTTTTATATCTTTGTATTATTGTTCTTTCTAATCTACCTGGTGACCTTTGGTTTCAAAGGTCAACCAATCCAAATGATCTTTCATTTCCCTCCAATCCCTACTTTGTTACTTATTTTTTTAATTTTATCCTACTATTTTTTTTACCGAATGGCTAAACACTACCCCATCCTAACAAAACCATTAACCTAGTCCCACGTGACTTCCCCCTCACTGGTTAGTTCGAAAACCATTCCTTACCTGGTAGTATAAACCCGATAACTTTCTCTATAAACCTCACTAACCTCGCCTACCCAATACCTTAAACTCTCCTCCAAATAGCCCTAATCGGCTGAATCTTAAAACTTTCCAACTTTATATTGATAGACAAACATCTAGCTTTCCCAATGAAGAACACTTGGGCTTATTATCAGTGGAAGAATCTGGGGCTTAGAGAAGTTTTCATTAATATAAACATTATCTTCTTGTTCAAATTTGAATAGGACTCCAATGCCCTGAAAATTTTAGGCAGGTCTATAACACTATAATAGGAAACAATTATTCCTCTAGAAATGGAAGCCAATCATACAAATAAGGAGCTTGAAGCAAAAGCACATCCCTCGTTGTTCAACATACATAAGATACCTTACAATATTGGTCTACTAAGAGCCTAAGTTACTTAATAACTTTTGTTAGAAAACTACTATACATGGATGAGGCCATATTAGGTATTAAATGAGTGAATTATGCTAGGATTTGTATGATGGTTAAGGTAGATTAAGAGCTACCAAACATGATACCTGTTATGAGGTTTGGAGGAGAAGATAAACTATTGGAGGATTCAATTTTAGCCCAAATTACATTATCAAAGTAGGAATGGATATTAACAAGCAAAAAGTTTCAGAGAGATGACTACTTTGAATTAATAGGCACAGTTCTACTTTGAGATGATGAAACCTTAAACAAAATGCATCCTCAAAATTAAAGCAATTTGACATATCACCATTCAAAACTCATGAAAAAGGACTAGAAACAAAAGTAAACCCTTAACCTACTAATGATATATAGATAGTGATAAATGAGGGAATGAGAAAGGATAAGGATTCACTAATTTATACTATTAATTAGATCCCAAAGTTGAAGCTCCATCTGACCAATTAGAAGAATGCAACATATGTAATAACTTCAAAGTAGCTACGAGGAGGAACTATAATATGAAAAACGGAGTTAAAAACTCTAAAACCTATTTCGCCTCTTATTGCCTTATCATCTCATAGAACGCTAACAAGTAATTCGTGACTATTTATTTAAGGCCAAACCTTTTCTAATAAGGATTTTAGAAACTAAACTTAAAGTGGAGAATTTCAAGAAACTAAGTTTATTAAGCAGAACTGGTCAATAATGTCAAACCATTATTTGCATTACTATGGCTGAATAATTATAACATTTGATCATGGTAGAATTGAGATCTTACATATCATAATGACTGATCAACTTATACATCTTTTAATAAGAACCATAAAGGAGAAATTTAATATTTAGTTCACTTTTGTTTATGCTTTTAATAGGGGTTCATGAAGGAAATCTTTATGGAATAAGTTGATGGATAGTCACAAAAGAATAGATACTCTATGGTTAATCCTTAAGGATTTGACTAGCACACTCCATCTTTTTGAAGTTGAGGGTAATGTTAGTTTGAGAAACTTTGATGATGAGTTTAGAAATTTTGCTTACCAAATTAAGGTTACTAACCTAAAGATGGATGGATAGTTCTTCACATGGAGTGATAAACAGAGTGGAAGATGGTCTATAAGAAAGAAACTCGATAGAGCCTTAATGAATGATCACTAGTTATTCATATTCCTAGAGATTAAGGTTATATTCAAATTTTCTTTATTTTTGGACCATACCCTTATTGAGATTCGTAACTATCATTGGTATATTAAAGGAGAAATCCTTTTTGTCTTGTTAACTTCTTAGTTGAAGCTAAAGGATTTGAAAATTTCCCCCAAAAGGACTATCTAAATTCTATGGACACAAATCCTGCATTAACATGAGAAAACCCTATAATGAAAAAAGGAACTTAAGATCCTCAATCATAATAGATTTAACAACACTCAACATGAAGTAAATGTCACCAAGGATAAGTTGGTTCGAGCTTAAAACAATTTATATTAAACACCTGATGATATGGACAAATAAGAATAGAAAAATAACATTATATAACTATATTGGAGCTTAGGAAGTTAATTCCTCTCTATTAAAGCAAAGATTAAGAGTTTAATGGAATAAATATAAGGAACGAAACTCTAGCTTTTTTCTTATAATTTTTTTCTCTTAAGGAGAAACAATAACAAGATTGCTTCATTGATGATATAAAATGGAAAGCTAGCAATTATGTAAGCCGAGATCCTTTAAGAAACACATACAAATTTCTCAAACTCCCTTGTTAATTCCTCTAGGTGTTGTTCATTTATGTAGGCATTAAAATCCCTTATCAAAGAAAAAATTATAAAGAAAAAAATTAGATATACTACTCAAGCCTTTTAATGAAGATGATGTGGAAAAAACATTATTTGAACTAATCCATATAAAAGCGCATTGACCCAATGAACTCAATGCTTATTTCTTTTAAAAGATAAAAAGTCACATTAGACAATGATGTAGTACTAGAATTCTTTAATAAGGGCAAGCTATTAAGGGAAATTAACAAGAAATTTATAATACTTATTCCAAAGATATTAAATCAAACATCACAAAAGGATTTCATACATATATCTTGTTGTAACATAATATATAAGATCATTACCAAACTCTTTCCTTATAAGCTCAAGAAATAAAACCACACTTCTTACTTTAGGATTAAGGAAGCATTAAAACTATACATCAATCTATCACAAAGGACGTTTTATACAAGGTAGAAAATTTGGAGATATTTTTTTCCAGCTCATAAGCTCTCCAATAACTATTATAGAAAGCATTCACTTAAAAGTTGTGCAATCAAAATTAACTTTCACAAAGCTTTTATAGTATCTTGGTGAATGGGGAACCAACTAAATTATTCAATAGAGTTAAAGGCTTGAGGTAAAGTGATCCGATTTCTCCTTATTTGTTTATCTTGATTATCAAAGTGCTCAATCGGCTAATTAGACACATTATAAGCATGGAATGGAGATTCAAATAATATAATAGATGCAAAAAATCCAAGATATATAGTTTATCGTTTGATGATGACTTATTTATTCTCTCAGGTGTTGTTCATAACTCAATAACAACCCTAATGATAAATATCAAAATTTTAAATAGCTCTTAGGTACTATCAATAAAGACAAGAGTCACATATTTATTTTATCTAGAACTGCTCATCTCATACTTAGTTATCTAATTTGGCAAGCTTAGTAATCATGAAGCTACATTTTAAATATCTGGGAATACCTTTCATCTATAGGAGACCAACTTTTAGGGATTTCCTACCTTATTAAAGGAATAAAAAGAAGAATAAACAATGGGTGTAACAAAAGGCTCTTATTTATAGGTAGAATTCCACTTATTGATTCAGTCCTCAATAACTTGTATGTATATTGGACCTAACATAAGGTGTATCTTAAGAGCCTGATCAAAATATTAGAGAAAATAATGAGACAATTTTTATGGTTAGGATATCTCTCCAGAAAAGCTACTAACAAAGTGAAATCGAATGAGATTTGCTTACTAAGAAATAAAAGGGGGGACTAGGGATCATTCCCAATCGAACCACAAATAAAGTTCAGATGATAAAAAGAATTGGAGAATCTTGGCTGATAAAGAAGCGTTATGGTTATGTGGATTCATGTGCATTATCTTAAAACAAGAATTTTTAGATTTTTACACCAAGAACCAAAAATTCATAAACCATGCTCCATATTTTTAAGTCGAGAGAGTTGGTAAGGATAAAATTCAAATATGAATTAAGTGATGGAATTTTCAATTACTTTTGGTTCAATAATTGGTGTAGCATAAGATCGTTATTCAAAATCAATAAAATCAATTGTCTAAGAGCATTGGCTTCAGAAGAAGCAACAATAAAAAAAGGCTACAAAGATTAGTTAAAGGGAGGAAAATATAAAGGCTTGATTTGTGATAATAGGGTAAATCCCATATTACAACCTCAACATTAGTAGGAAGGTTACAACTCTCTAATTATGAAATGCCTCAAGGATCTTTACAAATTGACCATGTCAAAACTGATAAAAAATTCAGCTCTAATTTCCAAATAGTATAAAATTGTATGGTTCAAGCGTGCTTTTCCTAAAGCTTTAGTTATCCTATGACTAGCTATTAAGATGTGATTATCCACACTTGATATATTTAAAGGTATTACCAATTTGACTAAAGCATCACATTCTATTAGCAGGAACCTGATACTATCATTAATTATTCTTTCAATGCACTTTCTGCTCTTATATTCAATGAGTACAATAGATGTTTAATCTCTCAAAAACTTAATCAAACTAGTAAAAAAAACAATCAACAATGTCGGTCAAAGGCATATGAATTGTAAAGGAGATTTCCTAATTTACAAAATTGTTTTTGGGAATATAGTTTAAGCGGTTTAGAAGGAAAGAGACCCGAGAATCTTCTAGGGTAAGACAATAACAAGTAATAAGCTCTATACAAAGACTAACAATTTGATTAGAGAGCAAATCATCACTCATAAAATCAATTAGATTTGTAGCAATTTTCTAGGTATTAATTACAACACTTCTATACCATAATTAAAGCATACCATATGAAGATGTTGTTATGTTGTTCAAGAACTAGATGTATACCTTATTGAATTATTGTAAGGGCAAGTGAAAAAAGTGGCATAGATATAAATTGAAATCAGCTTTAGCAAGAATTAGTTCTTTATGCTAGATATCAATCAAGTTCTTTAGGCTAGAGATATATGACAAACTGGCTTGATTTGCAAATTGGTAAGATCATATGTCTATATAAAACTTTAAGTCTTGAATTGTAACTCATTAGGAGCACCTTTTATTCTTTCAATGTATCGTAAACTTTTCAAGAAAAACTTTAGTAGAAAATGATCTCCTTTATTCTCTCTTTCCTTCTTATAAATTAGGCAGTAAAATAAGCACATTGTAAATTATATAATAAACATGCATAGAAAAAGATATGGATGACAATAGGCTAGGTTGAAATTGGTTTAACTTTTTTTATTTTAGCCCACGAGAAGTCCAAAGCTTGATCATGTGAAAGTAGGCCCAAAAATCCAAAAGTCTAAAGCCCATAAAATAAAATTATCAAAATTTCCATTTCTCAATAATGACAATCAATGTAGATGAGATAACCTATTAAATATCTCCATCTAACAACTAAATTTTATATAATATAAACAAGAAAGTAGAATTGGAAAGGCATAAAAAAAAGTTTTGGATATATACTAAAATGCATCCTTAAATGAAACTTAGATTTTATGTTTCTAGTCTTGTTTCTCTTATTACAATGTTATGAATAATTAGAATCTACGCTTAATAGTAAATAAATATATTTGAATTATTGGCCAATATCCAATACATGACTATGTGAACATCAGTAAAGTGAAAACATATAGAAATGAGGTGTGAAAATACTACCTCGAATGAAGCTTTGGACCATATCATGGTCGAGCACAAATATACTCTTAACATTTAGAAAATATTATAAGAGATTCTTAATACTAGAAAATCAGTCAATTCTTAGAATGAATTAATTTCTTGGAGAGGAACCTTAAGAATGGAGAACAAGGTAGATCATAAGGTAGTGAAAATTAGCTTAGCAGCAATAGTGTATAACATATGGAAAGAAAGAAATAATGGAATCTTCAGGAATAAGGCTAGAAACAAGGAGTAATTATACTAGAAAATATTCCTCCAGTACAGACTATCCTTCGTAGTAAGAGGACTAGCTATAAAACTCTCCAAAAATATGAGGGAAAGGTGGCTATTAGATTAAAAACCTTAGAACCAGCAAGATTAGCTCTTCAATATTTTGTAACTATTGTTCTTTTAATCCTTGAGAGGTTATGTATAGAGTGATAATTTGAATATCTATCAGTTAGGTTTCAATGAACTAAAGTTGAAGTGTTTCATTAACTAGATCAGATCCCTTAATAGTCAAGGGGTTAAGGATAGAATAATTACCCTGATAGATTTTAGACCAACTTCATATACCTTATAGAAAGAGAGAAATAGTATGTTATTTATAGGAGAAGAAAAAGACAAAGATGAGATTATAAAATGGACAATAAAATAATATTGGATAAATAATAATGCGAGAAGGTGTGTGGAGAAAATCGATGCTACATGGATAATATAAGCTATAAACTTAGTCAAACACTTGGAAAAGATAATAAGCTTAGTGAAGTGTTGTTCTTGTAATGCATTTTGGTCATATAAATAGTTAAAGCCTATGTAAGGGCTTGTATTTTGGTTACTATCCTTATATCATTTTTTAAAATTTTAATACAATTTTCTTTAATTTTTGAGAAAATATAGGAAGGAATAATAAATAAAGCATGCTAAAGCAGGTTAGAGATTAGATCAATTATGAAAAAAGTGACAATTATGATGAAGAATTGACAATGTGAAACATTAAGGGAAAAGGGATATAAATATATATGTGTGTGTGTGTGTGTTAAACATCATATGTTTAAGTGTGAGAAAGAGAGAAAGAGAGAGAAAACAAAGATGGATGCAAACACATAAATGAAAAGAGATAGATAAACAAAGCTAGATGCAAACACATATACCTATATGTAGGGAATGACTAAATTATACTTTTATGAAAATTTAATCAAATCTTAAGAGTTGATTAGGCCCTTAAATAAATTATTCATAACTAGATAGGTCAATGGATGTAAAAATGGTTCCATGCCATCTCAACTACCAATGCATTTTATTCATAATATAAACTTGATGAAAGTTTTAATAATTGAGCTTTTTTTTTCCCCTCAGGTACACTCTTCCTTATCATTATAATATAGTCCCCTTTTGGAACTTTAATGAAGTCTTTAGATTGGCCTACAACACAAAAGTTTGAAAGAATCAAGTTATCAAATGAAGTAAGCACATAATAATATGATATCTATGTTCATAAGCATGAAGTCAGGCTTTCACCGACTACATATTCCCATGCTTTTCTTTAAAAATTTTGAAAAGAAAACTTATAATTGTGCAAACTTTAACAAAAGCAAATAGCAAAAAAGAAGAATATAATAGAGCTAGGGATTGTCAGAGGAATAGAGAAGAACATAAATCAATGATAACAAAATAAGAAGCGAAGGGATTGCATTGAGGATAATTTTGTTAAAGAAGAAGAAAATTGTGGAGGATTGCTAAAGGAACAAAAAAGTATAAATGATTAATAGAGGAACAGAGAAGCAAAGAGGAATTAGGGATTGTGAAGAAGGCATTGTCATCTAGTTTATCTAGTTCTAGGATCTAAAAATAATTTTTTATTTTTTGGGCCTCATTTTTCACGTAAGATGTCTATCTAAAAAATCAATCATAAAAAATAAAAATAATATAAAATTTTTTTACTGGAGAGCCAATGGGCATGTTAAGTTTGGATTCAAATTAAATGTCTGTACTGTAAAATTTGGACTCTTTTTAAATGTTTGAAACGTTAAGATTTTAAATTAAATTCTAGTAAAAACGTCAAGATCTAATTTGATCCATTTTTTAGTGTGAAAATTATATAACATGATCATCCATCTCTATTAACACAATTTCTCTACTCAAATATTATAAATTAAAAATTAAAAAAATAAACCTAATTTTTAAGTGAAGCATTTTTTATTGTGTAAACCATAAGAGTTTAAAAAAAAACTACCAACACAAATGAAATTCGTACGAAGATAATGTAGAAAAATAACATCACTTGATTCCTTAAAAATTAATGATACCATAACTGTAATATGTGAATATCCTACTAGAAATTAGCTCAAGCTATATCATTCCTCATTATATACTATACCTATCTATGTAAAAAAAATACTATCACTAATTAAAAATAACTACTTCACTTTTATATAGGAATATTATAACCAAGCATAAAGAATATTATATCTTAATACAAACTATACTAAGACTAAATATATGTAATACCAATATTATATATAAAAAAGCCATCAATCAGTAAAAATAAATATCTGCATTATAAAATGGGAATACCATGAATGATTGCAAAAGAATCATAACACAAACTATACCAAAACTTAATACATTCAATACCAAACCTATGTATAAAAGATATCATCATTCACTAAAAGTAAATAATGATTATACTTTAAAATCGGAATACTATGACTAAGTACAAGGAATGTCAGGACTAAATGCATTCAATACACCCCTATATATAAAAATGGCCATTAAATATTAGAAATAAGTATAGGAATACCATGACTTAATATAAATATTACTAAGCATCAATGTATACTATACTACATCCCATATCACGTGTATCTAAAAAAAAGTATTATTAGTCAATATAGAAAATTAACACTGATAAGTGTGAATTGCATCGTGTTTTAGGGCTTAGTTTTGATATGTATTTAATTGTTAATTCAATCGTTTAGTATGTGTTTAGGTTAGAATTGTGTTAGTTTGCTAATTATTTATGTTTTAAGTGTTTTATGGGTTAGTACAAGTCATTAAGCTTAATTATTAAATTTTTGAGGTACCTTGGTGTGTTTGTTAGTATTTCAGGATCAACATCAAAGAACATAGAAGTTTTGGGGACACTAGGGCTGAAACAATGGCCCACGATCATGGCACAATAGGCCACAATGATGACAAAAGCATTGAAGTCAACCCACGATCGTGAAAGAAGCCCAATTGCTTGCCATGATTGTAACAGAACACTTGGATGTGGCCCACGATCATAGCATGTAGGGCCACGATGGTGGCCTGCGTCGGACAATGTGCAGACACTAAAAATGTCAAAATTTGAGGGATTTTTTGGACCTTTTAGACCCTGGCTTGAGGCTGCTTAGAACATAAAATGTATTTAAAAAATAAGACAAAGAAAAGGGGGATCAGCTAGTTCGTGCCTTTTTATATAGGTATTTTCCCTTGACTAAGACTACAGAGATCAGTAAGAAGATTACTAACTTCCAGCAAAGTGATGAGGAATTGATCTATGAAGCGTGGGAATGATATAACGATTTGCAACTGAAATGCCCACACCATAACTTACCTAAGGAATTCTTATTACAAATATTCTATAACAAAGTAACCCCACATATAAGAGGCACAATTGACGCAGCTTCAAGAGTTTCATTAATGAGAAAGGCAATAGATGAAGCAGAAGAGCTGATAGAGGAGATGGTGAGTAATAGCTGCATGTGGACGAATGAGTGAAGTAGACAAACTACTACATACCGAGAAAAAAAAGGAATTGTAGTTGTTGATCAAATGAAGGAAATGGAAGCAAACATTGATAGCTTGACTCGACAGCTCAACAACATGAAGGCTTAGTCCTCAGCTTCAGTGAAAGATGTGCAACTTAAGTGTGAACTCTATGGACAAATGGACCATAATACGGTGGATTGTTTCTTGATGAAGGAAAGCAATCTAGAGCAAGTGAATTATATGAGAGCTCAATATGGACGAGGAGGGGAAACAATCCCTACTCCAACACTTACAACCCTAGGTAGAAGAATCACTTTAACTTCTTGTGGACAAATAATGCTAGAGGACAGTTCAGACCTTAAGGATAATCAAGTTTCCAACAAGACAAACAAAGCTCAATGGAATCTAAGTTGGATAAGATTTTAAATAAAATTAGGCATGGAGGATGCACATAGGAGGCTTAAAAGCATATTCGAGCAAGTCACTAAAAACCATGCCTCTTCAATACATAATTTAAAGGTCCAAATAGGTCAACTAGCGGAGGCAATTTCTACTCGAAATGCAGGAACCCTTCTATGCAATACAGAGTCTAATCCAAAGGAACGGATCATGGCCATTACTTAAACCTAGGAAAATAAACTAGAACATGCGAAGGAAGATGGAGCTATGGGAGAAGGACAAGTAATTATGGAATTCCTTCTAAGTTAACTCATAGTTGAGCAAATCGAGGAACCTCGACCTGAATTTCTATACCCTATTTTAGATCAGCGGAAGTCAATTGCAAGTAAGGTGATGATTAATTCTAGAGATGTTGAATTAAAAGTTGAAGACGTAACGGAACATCCACAAATGAAGCTCACACTAAAGGAATCAAGTAAGAAGAAGGTTAAGGAGAGCATAATGGAAGAAAACCCTAACATATCATAGAAGAAAGAGGACCCAAGGGATTTTTACATTCCTTGCAGTATTAATGGAGTCGAAATAGACAGGACATTCGCAGATTTAGGAGTAAGTATCAATATGATACCCTATACTTTCGGTCAAAAATTGGGGTTAGGAGCGTTAGAACCTATAAAGATGCTAGTGAAGATGGTGGACAAAATAGTTCATTGACTGAAGGGGATTATTAAGGATATGCAAGTACAAATTGATAAATTTACCTTCTCCATAGACTTCTATATATTGGATATTAGAGAAGATGTGTAAACCTTTATGGTCCTTGGACGACCATTCTTGGCTACTGCCCACTCCATAATTGATGTTGATGGGGTGAACTAACTCTAAGGGTGGCAAGCATCAAATAACCTTCAAAGTGTCGAAGAAAGATAACAGTTCTCCTTTTCCTCCAACTAATATCAAGGAAACCAAGCTTCGAGGACAATGGGAAGATATTGAGGATCCTAGGAATGCATTTAGAAAGAAACGATCTCAAAGAAGAAGACGAAAGAAGGAAAATCAGAGGGAGAGTGGAATCCAAGGCATAGTAGCTCATGTTCTAATTGTAAGATCGATGATTGTGCTACTATTACACGATTCATTCGAACCACTGTGAGCACAAGAAGAGCATCTAGCTACTGATGGGAGGTAACCCATAGATTATTAAATTGATGTTATTTCCTTTGATTTATAGATAGTTGAATTCTGTAATTAGGTTAGTTCATTTCTGAATAAAATCAGGAAGGCATAGGACTTCACCATCAATTAGATGATCGATGAAGTAAGCAAAGAGAGATGAAAAAGCCATAAATAGTTAATAAGTGATTTCGGGGAAGTGGAGAAGAACAAAGAAGAATAAATATTAAAAATTGGCGAAAAATTGGCCTGTGGTAGGGTAAAAAGAGGGACACATGATTTTTAAAGTCAAATTTTACCATTTTACCCTCTATTGACCTATATATTCATTTCTAACTTTATTTTTCACTCATTTTCATTTTTATTTGATCTCTCTAAGTTTAGAACCTCCAAACACTCTCACCTCTCTCTATCTAAATTTTAAATTTCTAGTCTCTTCTAACTTCTACCTATTTACAAGCCAATATGGCGCGCATTAAGCAATCAGTAAATAGGATCAATCATCGGGATGAAACCAAGTCTCGGGATGAGGGAGAAGGAATAGGGAAGTGGACTTCGGAGCACTGTTCCTGATCTACATAGAGGGGGAAGGTATTCGCTTTCAATCCCTCAATGCTAAACAAATTGTAGACCCTAAATATTTTGATTTTGATATGCTTGATAAGCTAGAACTGCGCAATAAGGTAGAGAACTTAACAGAAAGAATTTAGTGGGCAAAATTCATATACTTCCAATTTCTTATTTACTAGGAGCTCACTCTTGAATTCCTTACTTCCCTTTGCTACGAACCTAGAAACCCTAAAGAAATGTGGTTTAGGTTGCAAGGATGAGCTTATAAACTAAACATCAAAATCATGTGTGATATGTGTCGGTTCCCCGAATCTTCCATTATCATTCAACATGATGATTTTCGTGCTTCTCGCTATTGGAATGAGCTCACTGGGTTAGAGCAATTTGATGCCAAAAATGCCTATAACAACATCATAAGAACCCATGAGCATTTGTTATTGCACAAATTCATGTGTCAACTGGTTTTTGATAAATCAGAAACAAATAAGTATTCAACAAAAGAACTCTTTATGTTGTGGTGCATGGATCACAACATTCTAGTGTGCACCTCCACATATGTGCTGAATGTTATTGTTACGACTCTGCGCAAGAGGAGCAACAATTTAGGTATGGGGTACTTAGTTTCCACCATTGTTGAGTATTATGGTATGGATTGTAGTGGTTTAACTGTCCATCTCCTAGACTTCCTAAATCATCATCATCTATGGCGTGCTAAAATCCTTAAGTCCTATAACATGGAACTCCGAGATATCAGCCAAAAGATGCATGTGAAGATTAGGGCTAGTCAGGCAAGTTCAAGTATAGCGTCGTCTCAGCAGGTAGAAGAGGACTAGACTAGTGAAGAGTCTGAGGAGGGAGAAGAAATAGAAGAACCATGATGGAAGAAAGTGTTTGATACAATCTCCGCGAACACTAAAGTAATCACAGATACACTTACGGAGAACTCTAGAAGAATGAAGGAGATGGCCCGAACTCAATGACGTTAAATCCGGGACATATGTCGTATCCATCATTATTTTGAGGCTCAAGGCATCCAATTGCCACCTCCAACGCCTTTCCCACCTCCATCACAAGCCTTGTTCTAACCCTTTTTTTTCCTTTAGTCTTTACTTACTTTTTTCTACTTTAATTTTATGTTTCTTCTTTCCATATGTGTTTGTTTGCCTCCTTATTACATTGAGGATAATGTGTTGTTAAAGTGTGGGGAGGGTTATGTGTTTTGATTTGAATGTGAGTTTTGCATATTGTATGAAAGTTGTTAGATTGTATTTTATGAATCATGTGAATGTGTCAATGGCTTAGATGGATTGAAATTTATTTAATTTTTGAACATATCTATTAGGTTGTGGAGAATCATTAGCTCACAAAAATTAGTGAATTGTGGTTCTTTGGTTACATATGCAACTTAATTAGGATTTAGTGTTAAGTTGTAACCCTTTAAGTTGTCACATTGATTCATAATTTAGGTCTTTTGACTTAAGTAGCTTTGCTAGTATTTTTTTCATGGAAACGAGTAGCTAAGCATTAAATAAAAAATGTGTTTGTTAATGTTAATAAATCACTATTCTGCTAACCTTTGGGTTATGAATAGAGCTAGTAGCCAGTTGAGAACGTGATGTAGCTGAGTAACCAGATCGACAAGCATCACAAATGTATGCCTCCACATCAAAAGGCTATAATGACACTTCAACCAAGTAGTTTAATAAAAAAGTGACTTGGTTGAGTAACTAGATCAACATTCATTACCAATATTTGCGTCCGAGTAAAAGACTAGGTCCTTGTTTAAACAATAATAATAATTTTTAAAAAGGTGTTTTCTAATAAAAACTTACCAAACTTGTAATAGCTTAACTTTTCATGAAAGCATACTTAGGAGTAGTTACAAAGTTTGAACAATTATTAATGTGTGTGAGCAATTAAAAGGGGTAAATAAATTAACACTTGGATCTAAATTAATATTTATATTTAGTTCAAATCCCGTAGTCGCGGATCTTGTTTGTTAATGATTTGATATGACTTGAATGATTGTGCTTTAAATTAAATTTTTTTCATGAAGTTGAAGTTATCGTCTCATTACTGCATTGTGTGTTATGTGTTTGTTGTTTTGTTAGCTTGAGGATAAGCAAACGTTTAGGTGTGGGGATATTGATAAGTGTGAATTGCATCATCTTTTAAGGCTTAGTTTGATACGTATTTAATTGTTAATTCAATCGTTTAGTATGTGTTTATGTCAAAATTGAGTTAGTTTACTAATTATTTATGTTTTAAGTGTTTTATAGGGTAGTACAAGTGTTTGAGCTTAATTATTATGTTTTTTAGATACCTTGATGTGTTTGTTAGTTTTTCAAGGTCAGCGTCGAAGAACGAAGAAGTTTCAGAGACACTAAGGTCGAAACAACAACCCAAGATCATGGCACAACAGGCCACGATCATGAAAGAAGCGCTGAAGTCAACCCACGATTGTGACCAATATGCCACAATCGTGACAGAAGCCTAGGACATGGCCCACAATTGTGGCTTGCTTGCCACGATCGTGACAGAAAGCTCAGATGTGACCCACAATCGTGGCATGCATGCAGGACGATCATGGCCTACGTTGGGCATACACACAAACACTCAAAAATGTCAAAATTTGAGAGATTTTTTAGACCTTTTGGACCCTGAAAAACCTTAGGGCTGCTCAGAACACAAAAGTTATTTAAAGAATAAGACAAAGAGGGGGAGCTTTTGCATAAGTCATTTTCAAAAAAACCCTAGAGAGAATTGTCGAGAGATAGAGAAAGAGAAGAAGGAAGCGAAAAGTAGAGAAGAAGTAGACCGTACTTCCCAGATCATGAGTTTCCCGATATCGCTGCCTCCTGTCGTCCATTCAAATTCATATTTCCTGTTATTTTCAATTTTATTATAATATAGGATTGGAATAATAGTTAATCATAGGATTTTTGGATGTTGATGTTGTTTCTAAACTCACCTTCGGGGTTTTATCTTTGATTTAATAAAATTTGATTTTTATTGTTTTACTAGAATTATTATTATTTAATTTCTGCAATTGCATAATTCAGTAATAAACTGAGAGGGTGAATCGAGTGAAAATTTATTAAATTGGGCTAAGGAGAGTTAGGCGATTTAATAGAACGAGAATTAAATCAAATCGGTAAATTGTGCGAATAAAGGTCTTGCAATAGTTTCCAATAGTTTATTAGACAACTTCATATCTAATTAGGGTTTTGGATAGGTTGTTAATTGAGAAATTGCAACTTCTATAATCTAATTAGGGTTAATGGTTATAACTCGAGAGAGAGTAATCAACCCTAGGATCGTCTAAAACCAATAATCCAATAATTCATAATTGATTAGGATAGTATTAAAGATTAGTAAAATTCTCTTTCTCTCAATTGGTAGTTACTTAGGTCGATTCTTGAATGCGCATTGCAATTACTAATTTTTTAATATTTTTACGATTGATTTTTGAATTAATTTGCTTGATCGAATTGTATTCTTGTTATAGTTTTGTTACATTTGAATTTTTACGATTTGCTTTGGCCTTAGATTTCGGGATTAGATTATCCCTCATCGTGGTCGACACCTTGGATATTATGTGAACGACCTGTGCGCTTGCAAATTATCGACGTTAATTAATTAAAACTTA
>JANZXR010000003.1:19668308-19693598 GCA_027575705.1 Erythroxylum echinodendron
GTAGGCTAGGTTTTTCTTATGGAAAAGAAGAAGACATTATGGAGGAAGTGGCAAGTGAAAGATAAGAGAGAGCTAGGCTCAATTTGAATGGAGATTGGCAAAAAAAGTCATGGAGAAGGAGAATGAGAGAGACACGAAAATGAAGAAGAAGTAAGAAAAAATATTGTGAATTATATGTGTTATCAATTGAGTTGGAGTGGATAAGTAGTGAATTATAATTTTTGACAAAATTTGGAAAGTTTTTGGATTTAAGGATATTTTTGGATTAAGAAAAATACCAAGTGGCAGAACAATTGTTGAATAATAGTATAAATAAGGGTCAAATGGCAATGGAAATTTTTATAAATGATGTAGGGATTAATTAAGAAATGCTATTGAAAATTGGGAGACACCATGTATAAGCGATACATTATCCTTCCCCTTTTTAATATATAGATCTGATCTAGTACGGGGTTGACGTATCCTACTAGTGCGTTGTGGGCTATATGTCTCTTGAACCCTTAGTTATACATCATATGTATCAACTTGAGGTTCTTGTTTCATCTATCTATGAATTTGTGGCTCTTAATCTTTTGTAAATTTTACCTCACCCTCGTTACTTTCCTTGAGAATAAATTCTCTTTCTAAGAATGTAGCATTTCTTGATACAAATACCTTTTGCTCAAGAGGATGGTAAAATTAATATCTGATACTCTCTTTCAGATACCCTACAAATTTGCATTTATTTGATTTAGCTTGAAGCTTATCAGATATGAACTCTCACATAAGCATCACTCCCTAAATATTTAAGTGTGACAACTTTAGTCTACTATGGTGTCTAGTCAACTAATTGGATGGAATTCTATTCAGAAGGTAAGTAGTAGGTCCAATGGCATAACCCCCAAAGGAGACAAGAAGGACTATATTACTTATCATAGAATGTACCATATCTAATAGAGTATGATTTCTCCTCTCAGATACTCCATTATGTTGTGAAGTGTCCGGAGGAGTCCATTATGAGAGAATCCCACTCTTTTTTAAGTAACCAAGAAACTCTTGGTCCAAGTATTCACCATCTCGATATGATCTAAATGTCTTAATACTTTTACCATTTGTTTCTCAATCTCAATTCTAAATTCTTTGAACTTTTTAAATGATTCAGATTTTTATTTCATTAAGTGCACATAACCATATCTAGAAAGATTATCTGTGAACATAATAAAATATAAGAACCCATCTTTAGCATAAGTAGACATAGGGCCACATACATCTGAATGTATAAGCTTTAGTAACTCATCGGCACATTCTACCTTTCCACTAAAGGGTAGTTTGGTCATCTTTTCCAACAAATAAGATTCACAAGTTTCATATGATTCATAATCAAAAGGATCTAAATATCCTTTTTTTATATAACTTTATGATTCTAGTTTCATTGATATAACCTAACCTACAATGCCATAAATAAGATGGATTTTGGTTATTTAAGATCCTTTTCTTACTATTTATGTTAAAGATTAACATTTCAAGATCTAATTCATACAAACCATTTGTAAGTAATGTAGATCCATAATAAATATCATCTTTATAAAAAGAATAACTCTTATTATTAACAATAAAGACAAATCCATTCAAACATAAATAAGAAATAGAAATGTTGTTTCTAGTAAAAATTGGAACATAATAACAATCCTTCAGTTATAGTTCAAGGTCAAAAGGAAAAACTATACCACAAGTTCCTACAACTAATGTAATAACTCTTGCTCCATTACCAACTAGTAAGTCCACTTCACCTTTCCTTAGCGACCTAGTCCTTGTTAACATCTGCATGTTATTAAAAATATGAAAACAATATCCAGTATCTAATACCTAAGAATATGGAACACAAGTAGAAAGATTGATCTTAATCATAAACAAACCTGAAGAAACAACTTCCTTAAGCTTCTTATCTTTCAAGGTAGCAAGATAAGTTGGGCAGTTCCTTTTCTATTGTCCAATAATTCCATAGTAAAAACATGTGCTCCTGTCATTGCTCTTCTTCTTAACACCACCTTTTAGCTTTGCTACTCTAACAAAAGCCTTATGTTTCTTATTATTATTCTTCTTAGATCCCTTTTTCTTGCTATTGGCATAATCCCCAACTAGAAAAGAACTAGGTTCTTTCTTAAGGCAACCCTTTACAATATTAAGCATATTCAACAGTTCAGGCAATGACATATATAGAAGTTTATAATGAACTGTGAAAAGCTCAAACTAAAAGACTACAACGCCAAATCAACGCCCAACTCATGGTCTATGACAAAACCTAATTGCCCTAATTTTTTAATATAGCCAATTATCTTCAGCACGTGTAAGTTCACTGAAGATCCTTCTACCATCTTGCTTTAAAATAATGCTTTGGAGAATCGATACCTCTCTACCCTAGTTTGTGTAGCAAACAACTCCTTAAGATGTAAAATTATAATGGAAGCATCCATTTTCTCATATTGGCTCTGATCCTTTGGATACATACTAGCCAACTTCACACATGTAGCTTGTTTAAAGTCATCAATATAAAGCTAATATCTCTCTCAAATCTTATAAGTTGCATCTGAACTAGGCTTTGGAGGAGTAGCAATGTCAAGAATATGCAACTTCTTTTCTTGTATGAGAACAATTATCAAGTTGCCCAGTTAGCTTATTATCATCGACAATGCTTTTTAGCATCAAATTGGTGCTCATCTTCTTTTGATAACTGAAAGACATAAAAGAGCAAGTATTAGTTTATATCATAAAATAAAATAAGGAATTTAATAAATATTTTATTACTCTCAATTTTTTATTCAAAATAATAGCCCTCACTATTAAATCAAAAAAATTATAAAATAATTTTCTAGTGAGTTAAGATCCTATTAAAAAATAGTTGATCTTAAGTCTATTCAACAAAACAACTAAATTTAAATCAGGTAGAAAACAACTTTATCAATCATATGCCTTTCAAAAAAAACAAAAAAACTTTATCAATTATATCGTATATAACTTCTAGATCTATTAGGTGACAATTATTTGCCAAAATGTATCATATATATTATTCCTAACCTTGCCTCTAAATTTATATAATCATGAGTTTGCTCATCAATATCATATAAATTTAGTTAAATAGCACTCATTAATTTAAGAAAAAATATGTTTGGGTTAAAGGGGCCTTAGGCTTACTCAACAAGCCTTACAATAAATAGAACTCTGATTTTATTCTTAAATAATAAATGGCAACTGTCACATTCTTAACGTGTACTTGATAATTAATTGAGAGATTTGAAATTTTAAAAATTTTTTGTCTCATCAACATAATATACTCTCATTATATTAATAATTTCTAACATAATCTAATTATGAAAGAAATCCTTTAAAATATTTGCTTTATTCTAATAATTGCTTTGATAACTAATTTAATTTAATAATTCAACTTCTTAAAAGTTTAAATTAAATTTCAAAAATATTGCTAATAATAATTATCCTTTGAAAACAATTTTCATATATTTAGAAAAAAAAAACACTTCTTCAATTTAGTAAGGATTTGAATCATTTAATCTAAATTAAATTAATCTAATTAAAATTAAGGTTTAAAATATAAAAAATTAAATTAAAAAAAGGGACTATCTGGCACATGCATTGCACGTGTCAGAACACTTTCTGTGAGTTGACGCGCCCAATCACCTATATCATTAACTAACGTGCATGTTGCTGGCAAATGCCTTGATCCCAATACATGCACCCTATCGTTTTCGCATGTTAGGTTTCTATGGTTTTATCGGTCACCTCCTCTTGCTTCTATCCTACACCAATGCTTCCTACTTTATGTCTGTAAGGCTCATCTATTGAAGCCCCTCCATCGCCCCTATCCACTTTCGGTTGTGAGCAAATATTGCCCTTTCCAGTGGCGACAGAGCTAACATATAGTGACGGAGGGGTACTCACTAGTGGGGATTCGCCACTAGTTTAATCCCTCCCCATTGGCGATTTGTCGCAGGTGGAAAATCATCGCATGAGACGCATATGTCTCCTGCCATTGTTCCACCAAAAACAAGAAACCACAACCCAAAATCATCGCAGATCTTATTTTTGTTTTCAGAACAAAACAACCAGAAGAACTTAAAAAAAAAAAAAAGAACATGCATAATCTAATTTTTCTTCCTTTTCAGAACTATTCAGCGCAGAAGAATAGGTAATACATTCCAAGTTCTAGAAACAATAAATCAATAGCAATTAAGGAGTTAATACAAGTTAAACAATTAAAGAAAACTATAATACTACTATTAAGAAATCAACCATAACCAAATCACGGTGTATCAAAAAAATTACATTTTATGATTTCCCATTGGATCTTAATAATTAAATAACTTGAAAAATACTAACATCATAAAATATATAATCATATGAAATGCTTTCGAAACATTTTTAGTTATATTTTTATATATAACTTACTTCATTTGACGTACGAATACTCCATTTGTAAATTTTGGAGGGGAAAAAAAAAGAAGAGCATCAAATGTGCCACGTGGCTGCATCTCTCAGATTTATCGAAGGCTGCGGGTCAAAGTGAACCAAGATTTTAACACTCAAGTCAACTATACTAGCCAAATCTCCGTTCTACTCCCTTTACTCAACTCCCCGTCATAATGTGGGTATGGAAACTTCTGCTGCGAGTTGCAGAACCCATGTGCAACCTAAACCAACACAAAAACCGAGTTCAGTGACTGAGCTAGATATACCAAATGGGCATTAATGATAAAACCCACAATCAGGAATCTCCATCGATATCCCTAACCATGTGAATGTAGTTTTTCACACTCAACTTGTTATGGTTATATCACGTGGCAAACCTCTAAGTATTCATATCCAAACAATTCTCCGTAAATTCATATATACACTACTCTTGCATTTACGGAACTATAAATGGCCACGTTGAGCACATCCCTGGATCATCTATACACCTACATACCTTATCTTGATGAATTATATGACGGCACACTTCCCTAGCTTTATATATAGGTCGCAGTACAGGATATGTTTATGCACATATCTTTGGGTCTTAATAAATTACGTCCTCTTGATGACAAAGGGAGTAGAGGTTGAAGGAAGGAAGAGAGCGCCAAAGGGACACTTTGTGGTGTACGTGGGTTGTCAAATGAAAAGGTTTGTCATTCCAACGTCTTACTTGAAAAATCCAACTTTCCAACAGTTGCTTGACAAAGCAGCAGAAGAGTATGGATACGACAATCACAATGGAATAGTTTTACCATGTGATGAGAATACCTTTAGAAGACTCGTTATCTTCCTGGCCAACCACTACTAGCTACTTCCATAGCTTTCCATATTATATGCCGTTTTTTGGGTTTGCCGTGCACTTCAGTTAATGCTTAAAATTGGTGCCTACATGCCAGAGGGTAAGGGTAAGGCAGAGTTACGAGATGAAGAACTCACAGTGGATCTCTTTCATATATAATAGTCCCTTTAAACTAATATTGAGTGCTGAGTTGTATTGCACGTACAGTTGTGCTTGAACATCACTGATCACCAAGTTGTAATACATGTACTAGAACTCTTTTGTTAAAACTTCTATTGATATATGTGATGCATAAGTTTCGATCCTCTTAAACATGTCAATTTTAGGGTTTGGGTTTGAAGCCCACGTGGACCAAGTGTATCTGTATAAATCTCAACTCTTGAGTACATGGTACTGTAAACTCATTAGGTGGCTAACTATTTGGACTCTAGCTAGTGGAGACCTGATACTGAGGGTTTGTCAGGACTAATGTAATGCGAATGTACCTGCGATGGTGCTGGGTCCAAGATTTTGATGCCCTCCGGTATTTGGAATTGTTTTCCTTGTCTAATTAAAAACAGAAAACCTGATATAAAACTAATAGATTTTCCTTGTCCAGTTATAGGAAACAAAAACTTAACGAATGCTCTACCCAATATAAACACTTGGTAAATGTACACCTGGCAAGGCACAGTTGTTTCATGGCTTGTTTATAGATTTAACTGCATTACCCAGGTGAATGTGTAAGTGCCTGTCCATTTAATGCTTTCTTAACCATCTAAATACGAGTCCTGCTCTGCATAAATAAATGCGCAGCCAATATGGTCCACTAGTATTTGCTCAAAATTGCCTACTTATCCTGCAATTTGTTTGCCCTGGCGCTTAAGGCAAACTGATGTCCAACAGAAAGGAATAATTAATGCTCTTGATAACGAAATTCATATACCAATTGTTCATTCTCCTAAGCAAATCGCGTTAGTCTATAAAAGGAGCAGATAAAAGTAGTAGCAGTTACTAATCTAGTGCAGGTATTAGAAACAGAACAATGAGGCTAAGCTAGAGGAATGTGTTTTCTGAACGATGGAATTCTAGAGGGGCCGGTCTTCTTTGAAGAGTTCTACTGAGAATGGTCGGCGTTCAAATGTTCTCTAATAGTTCAGATGTATTTGGATTTTCTGGTGGTGGCCTGAAGTATTCTTACGTTACTTTTTCTTTAAATTTCATGTACTGTCCCGGATGAAATTGAGAGATTTTAAATTTAATTTTGGACAGTAGGAAGTCATTCAATAAAAATGGTCCAACATAACAGTGGAGCAGCTAACTTTCAGGAGACAAACAAAGAGCAAGTGATCATGTAAGATTGACAAAGCCCACAATTTGTCCCTGGAAGAGAGATACCTGTGCTTGATGTGCCTTGAAGCAAATATCTGTGAGATTCACCCAACCAATGAAGAGTTGCAGTTAAGTGTAGAAAAGTCCAAATCAATAAGAAGTTGAGCAAAAGGTATACGTTTTGGGGCGTGATCAGCTGTGCCACTTTTGTTGGTCTAATACTGTGCCAATCTATCTCGCCCATATATTTACGTCCAAATCAGCTGTACCAATGGGTGAGATGGATTGACACATCATTGGACCAGCAAAAGTGGCACAGTGGTACAGCTAATTTGGGGTGATACGTTTTAACTCATTAAAATTTGTATCAAAACAATTTTAGTTAGGATTTAACGCCAAAGGGCTGAAGTTCAGACTAGTGAAATTCCAATTTTTTAGCATCCCACTATATAAAGCCTTTTAATTTAGAGATTTAGGATAAATCCCTCACTAGGTCCATTAATAGTCCCACCGTACGGTACAAAACCTTTTTATTTCAGGATTTAGGGGTTGAAATTAAATCTCTCATTATTGCGCTTTATTATGAAACATACACATAAGAATATTGGGAATAGTCTTACTTTTGGGCAATTGGCCATTACCCAATCGGTACCTCAGATAACTCTAACAGTATACCTATAGGAACATTTTTATACAGCTGTGATAAAGTTGACATTTAGCTATAATAAAAACGCAGCACAATGTCTACAAAATGTCGCCTGTAGCTTTTAGCTACATTTTTGTTCCGTCGCACAAAATGTCTTCAAATTTTCGTTTAAAAGACTATAGGCGATGTTTTCTAAAATTGTAGTCATTTTTACGAGCGTAACCAAATCCTACATTTTTTCAAACTCATCCAAAAATTTTTAACTACTTTTTTATAAATGTAGCCAAATATTTTTAACTACGTTTCTAAAACATATTCAATATAAAATGTAGCCAAATGTTATATAATGTTGTGATATATTATTTATTACCTTTTTAATCCATAACAATATAATTTGTATATAATGCGTCAATATATTTTTATGGTGAATTTATTATACAAAAAATCGTATAAAATATTATTAATTCAAAATATCAAACATTGTATATAAAAAGTACAATTATATTAATATCATTAAATTATACCAACAAAAAGAATATTCTTCATATATAAGACATTAATGAAAACTTTAACCATTCTTATAGATAAAACAATAAATAAAGAGAAAAAGATCATAAATTCCATGCTTATTCTATTAAAGAGAAAATGATATAATTATTTTTCTGGACAGTTCACAAAAAATTCTAAGATATTATGACATGAGACTCGACAGATAAGGTGAAGGAATTCCCTATGACTGGATTTCTAAGATGACTCATTGCATGTTCAAAGGCATTGCTTGAAATAGACAAAGATCTTCTCCTATCAGTTGGTTCATTGACATCCTCTTCCAAAAATTCTTGGCTCTAACTAAACCAGTAGAGGATATATTAATCGATTTCCCATATGTCATATGGAGTAGTGAATTAGATGAACTCCACATAGGAACAAACAGTATAGAATAATCACCTTAATTTCTTCACAATCCTTTGAAAAATAAATTATAAAAACTAAATAAGCTAAATCAAATAGTATAAAGAACTAAAATTCAAACACATGCATACCTGATTGAATGACTTCATCATTATCACAATGAATAGACAATTTTCACAATCGATGACTATTTCAAAACTACTAATTTGCCTAATCTTGTATGAACAATCGGGACATTGCTAGTGCCTCTATTTTCATTAACATTTTCTAGAAGATTTGAGCAACCTTTACACAACACATAATATGTACAATCACACATTCATCTAATAGTTTCTTAACAAAAAAATGATATATAGAGAATAAAGCAAGAGAGTTAAGTCAAATGAAAGTAAAAACCTTGAAGAAAAAGATTAGCCATTGAAGGCAAGTAGTGATTAGACTTTGGTAAATAGATTTATTGTGCACTGATTTATTCTTTTAGTAGGGAGAATTTTGCCAAATACCTCCCAACGACACTTATTTTCGGCGTCGAAAAATATCTACTATGTCGACATTTTTTGATGAATTTATGTTAATGGTTTTATTATGAAGATGAAATAGAAACAAGAACACATCATAGATATAATTATTTTTCTTTGGTAATTTAAAAGCAACAAACCCAATATGTGATACAAAGATCATTTAAGAACTTGAATCCAGAAGGAATGTCATCAATGACTTTCAGAATACATAATTAGACTCAAATTTTGAATCCTGTTAGAAGTTCTTAAATGAAATAATCAATATAGAAGCACAGTGTACAATTAAATAACGAAACAAAAAATTATATAAAGTTATATGCAATTACCAAAATATTCAGAGAAGAAGTAAAGATCATTGAACTTAATTTTTAAGCTAGTCAAAAATCCCCTGCGTATGCATATTTTAAATTTGCCACTCACCTTAAAGATTAATAAAATATAGAGCACATGTCATAGATTAATAAGTGATTTTAAGATTAAATTGGTAAAAGATATATTTGAACACAATGTAAATGATGGAAAGTCATAAAAGAAAAAACCATTTAAAAGTTATCATATACAGATATTTTTATTGATCATGTACACATACTTCAACATCACAATGAAATGTGTGGTTGACATGCAAGTAATCAAGTGTCATCAAGAGTTGAACCAGTAGAGTTTTCTTCATAACAGATGAGTTAAAAGTATCAAAACTTCTTTACTAACTTACAAATGTTAAGTGTAAATTTCTAGGACAGTAATAAAAGAAAACTTGAATACTTCCTTAAGAAAATGAACACCATTTACTTTTTTTATACCTTCGCCCTATATGATAACAAAGTGGCAGTTGTGATGGGTAGTAAACAATAAATTACATCTCATTCCACGTATCAATACTTACATATCTTCATGCTCCCAAATCTTATAATGATGCAAACGTACTAACGTTGAATTCAAGTAGTAAATTTGTAATAGAATCTGAACAAGCAATATCAAAATTCCTAAGAGAAAGAAAAAGAGAAATTGAAAAGTCATAAACACTATGTCCAATTAGAAAGAGAATTTTGAGCACTCCTTATGACTGATCCATGTAAGTATTGAACAACTCTACAACTATCAGAATCTTATAGTAGATAGGAAAGTAAAAATTTGAGAGAACTATAGTAGGAAGCATCAAGTAACAAAGCTTCATATAGTCACATTTGTATGCCTTCTCAACCTATGAATCTTTGTATTCTACATTGAAAGGATTTTACACTTTAGAAATAAGCTTATTTGTAATAGGCCTGTGAAGAACTCCGTCTCTCAGTCTAACTAAATTGATGTATTAAAATTTTAGTACAGATGATTCCAACGCTAACCATTTAAAGGAAAGCACTTACAAACATCAAATTCCCAGCATCACGAGAATTTTCAAAACCAAAAGAAACACACTGACCCATAAACTGAAGAACCTGAATTCCATATTTATCAAGCAACAAGCAGATCAAACTTTGCAATCGAAAGGCATAACCTGTTGAAGCAATTCTCTTTGCTTGGCAAGGACCTTCTTGTTTTTTTTCCATGGTGGCATGAATTGTATCTTTTGATATATCACCACTTTCCACTTCCTTGTTAGCAGCTCTAACAGGACTAAATCTTGAGAAAAAACCTATGATTAGAAACACCAAATTTATAAGACTTTCTTAGCCTACACATGAAAAATTAAAAACTGGGTCCATATTGATTTTATCTATGGGAAAGAAAGCTTCCTTCTAGTTTAATTTTTAAATGAAAAAAGGAAACATGCCTATAGAAGTCATTTTACTTGCTTGACAGAATGTCAAAGAGAGAAAACATAATATAAACCTCTAACGAATTCAACTAGGTAAAGGTTGGTTCAAGGGAAGATAAAACCAACCCAGATGAGAAAATTGGGAGACAAAAAAACCCAATTGAGGAGATTCAACAATTCAATGAGGGATGAAACAACCACTCATTAATTATAGCTAGGATAGGTAAGAGAATAGAGGTGAATCAGAAAATGCTAATGAAGAAAAAATTAAAAACATGTGCAAATTGAAGAAGAAAATCTTTTCTAGAGATTCATTAAGATGGACTGGTAGAAGAAATCATAGAGATGTGGTGTATGATTAAGTTTATGGCTCAAATTGGTTGAGAACAAAAACCCAAATTACCTGAAGAAGAAGAAACCTCATGTAGACGAAAACAAACATAGACATTTGGTACTAGACGAAGATGGACGTGTAGGCAAAGACGACAACAGATCACTAGTGTAGCAGTTAGAATACAAGGAGGAAGATGAAGACAAAATCAAACGCTACTTTGTAATTAGGTTTTTAATATGAAAAAAATGACATCATTTTTAGTGGACAAAACGACATCATTTTTGTAGCTAAAATTATAGATCTGTCATTTAGCTATGAAAATTATTTTGTAGCTAAAAATTTTTGGTTATGAAAATATTTTAGTAGCCAAAAGAAGAATAGAGTTTTTAATATAATAGGTTACGATTTGGTGAAAACGTAGCCAAAATTTTGACTTTTAGCTATGATTTAAAAAAAATGTAGCCAAAAGTGTAACTTTTAGCTATGATTTTCAGATCATCGTCAAAAGAAAGTAGCCAAAAGGCTTCATAATTTGTTGTAGTATTTAGCCACAATTTGCAAAATTGTCATCAAAAGGTGACCCTCTCACGATAGTTTTCAAAATCGTCGTGAGAGGATCACCTTTTGATGACAATTTTGCAAATTGTAAATTGTCGCCTAAGGGTGATGCTGTCAAAGACTAACCTAAAAACAACATATCCTTGTCAAATTTAGACACACCAAAAATTCAATTGTCATTATGCTTGGAATATAATGAGAATTAGAAATTTCATTTTGTGATATCATATATTTTAAAAATATTTGTATTCAATTACTTCTTTTTATTATTTAAAATTTTTCTATTAGAATAATTTTTATAATTAATAAACACAATCCTTATAAGACATTACTCTTTTCATTATTGCATTATTTGTTTGAGATAACATATATTTACATTAAAAAATTTACATTAGCTTTTTGGCATCGTTATAAATGACTTTTAAGTACGATTATAAAAAATATAGCAAAAAGTGTGACTTTTAGCTACGATTTTGATAAACGTAGCCAACAAGGCTGACCTTAAAGAAAACATGACCTTGTTAAATCTAAATGTACCAAAAATTCAATTGTCATTATGCTTGGAATATAATGAGAATTACAAACATTATTTTGTGACATCATATTAAATTGTCAAATCCTATATTTTAAAAATATTTTAATGTAGTTATTTACTTTTATTATTCAAAATTTTTTAATTAGATTAACTTTTATAATTATTAAACACAATCCTTTTGAGACAATATTCTTTTCATTATTGTATTGTTTGTTTGAGATAACATATACTTACATTAAAAACAATTATAGTAAGTTTTTGACATTGTTACTAATGACTTTTGGCTGCAATTTCGAAAAACGTAGTCAAAAATGCAACTTATAGCTACGATTTTGAAAAATGTAGCCACAAGTTAGACTTTTAGCTATAATTTTAAAAATTGAAGCCAAAATTTTGACCTTTAACTACGATTTTCTAATCCTCTCCAAAAGAAACATAGTTAATAGGTTACTTTGTTGTAGTGTTTAGCTACAATTTTCAAAATCTTCGCATGAGGGTAATCCTACCAAAGCTTGATCCTTTGGCTCAAATATAGATTCACCAAAAATTCATTTGTCATTATGCTTTTGATAGGTCCAGATCAAAAGCTAGAAAAATATTTAAGAAGTTTTCTCTTTTGGCCGAGAATCACCACAGATAAATTTGCTAAATTCCAAAATCCCCTTTCATTTACACTTCTGGTAGTTTAAATACAAAAGTTTCCAACTGCTCTACCTAAAATAAAGGAGCTTAATTTAAATGTGAAAAAGAATTTAAACATTTAAAAGGATGAGTGAATGTGCTGGTTTGTTGCGGAGATAACGTTAGTAGATTTATAGAGTGCAGAAGTGGAGTAGATATGGTGGAAGTGTTCACAATTTCCTAGCTCCTCCCTAGTTGCAAATTTCTTTTGCAGTTAGGATCTTCAAACCTTGTCATTGCCTCCCCCTTTTTCTGGAACCTTGTCCTCAAGGTTCAGGATATTATTTGCCTATGTAGTTTTGTCTTTATCACCTTCTAGTAATAGCAGTTACAGTTTGTGACATCGGTGGCCCAGGGTGAACCGCTTATTGCGGTTGAAGCATAGTCTTTGTGTTCGACGCTTCTACATTTTATCCCAAGAGATTCGTTTGGCAGTGGTAGTTGGCGAAATTGTGGGTTGTGACGATGGAGTGGCTAGTGCTTGGTATGGTTGAGTGATCGTACCTTGTCTGGACTGTTAGATTGGTGTTGTCGATTCAATTGATCCTTTCTCATATGGGCCAAGATAATCGCTTCCTTCAAAGACTTGGGTCGGAACATTCTAATTTCGTCCGCTATTTTAGATTTAAGTCCACTGATAAACATTCCCACCAAGGCCCTTTGCGTTCACCCTTGAACTCAGTTACCTAATCGCTCGAATTATTTTTGGTACTCATGCAATGAACCATTTTGTTATACTATGGACAAGGCTTTATCAAAATCTTCACTTTCAGTCTGGTCGAACTGGAGCCAAAGCTCCTCTTCAAACATGACCCAAGTGATTTCTTTCTCTTCTTCGTTGCAGACTCATCGAAGCCATTGCCACCACTGGTTGGCTTCGTCATCTAGGTGATACGACACCAACGCCACCTTTTGATCTGTAGTGGTATTTTGGTGCTAAAAAAATTGCTTCACGCGGTTAAACCACTCCATCAGATCATTGTTGCTGTAGGAAGGAAATCCAATCTTTGCTAACTTAGAGCAAAATGGTTGGCAGCCTCCATCAGTTCTTTCTGCTCCCTCTTCATATCACAGCTGACTGTAACCAGCACAACCAGAAGCATTGTTGCTAGAACCTTCTCGATTGGAGGAAATGGTGTCGGTAAGTTGCTTGAGGTTCTCTTCGATGATACGGAGTTTTTTGCTATCTTGAGCTCCATCCGACTGAAGCTATCCTGCAACCTGCCAAGGCTTGCTTCTAAGTTCTCAATACGTTCTTTGTTGGAGGCCATTTTGATCTAACTCTGATACCAATTGAGAAGTCCCCATCAGAAGCTAGAAAAATATTTAAGAAGTTTTCTCTTAAGGGCGAGAATCACCAAAGATAATTTTGCTGAATTCTAAAATCCCCCTCTCATTCATACTTTTGGTAGTTTAAATACAAAAGTTTCCAACTGCTCTACCTAAAATAAAGGAGATTCATTTAAATGTGCAAAAAGAATTTAAACATTTGAATGGATAAGTGAATGTGCTGGTTTGTTGCGGAGATAACGTTAGTGGATTTATGGAGTGCAGAAGTGGGGCAGATATGGTGGAGGTGTTGACAATTTCCTAGCTCCTCCCCAGCTGTACGTTTCTTTTGCAGTTAGGATCTTCAAAACTTATCAGCTTTGAATATAATGAGAATTACAAACTTCATTTTTTGAAATTATATAAAATTGTCAGATCATATATTTTAAAAATATTTTTATTCAATTACTTCTTTTTACTATTCAAAATTTTTTAATTAGATTAATTTTTGTAATTAATAAACACAATCTTTATGAGATAATACTCTTTTCATCATTGTATTAATTGTTTGAGATGACGTACATTTATATTAAAAAAATCACAATAAGTTTTTGACATTGTTACAAATGACTTTTACCTATGATTTTGAAAAACGTAGCCAAAAATTTGATCTTTAGCTATGATTTTCAAATCGTCACTAAAAGAAATGTGGCTAATAGACTACTTTGTCGTAGTATTTAGCTATAATTTTGAAAATTGTTACTAAAGGGTAAAAATTGTTGTCAAAAGGTAATCTTTAGCTACGATTTCCAAATTGTAGCAAAAAAAAAAATGTTGTCAAAAGCCTACTTTGTTGTAGTGTGAATAATGTATTGCCATATCTGACCTAAAGAGGCTTCTTTGATTCTTTAAGTAATTCGGGGAGATTGAGGAGAGCCCATTACGTATTAAGAGGAATATTGATGGAGGTCATCATCAAAACTAACAACAACAACATCAATTCTTGGCATTTGAAGACAAGGAGAATGATAAGGGGTTGAACATTTGATCGAAGCCTTTAAAAAAGGGACCAACGAACTAAGAAGTGCCACCTGTTGGATATATGAAGGAAGATAGTGTTGCTTATAAAAACCAATCACGAATGCATAGAGGATATACGAACTCACAGATGGGGCAAGGCAATGTAGACAAATCTTTTCATTGTAGAATTTGAAACTTAATTTTAGAATAAGACTTTTTTATGCTCGATTTGCTAAATGATGAAGAATTTAGGGGGCTCTTTATTTTCAAAAGTTTGACCTTTTTGTTGCAACTTAGTCCTGGAGGCTTGTTTAAATTACATAATCATCAAAAAATAGTGATGGAATTTCTAAAATAATTATAGTTGATCGCCTATAGTGTGAATCTTCTAACATCTCCTCTTTTGTCTTGATTGAACAATAAAAGATAGAAAAAGATAATTTATTAACTATTGTTTTTCATAAATTAATATGGTTGAGTACCAACTAGGATGCCAATATAGTATATATCAATAAGCTAAACTTGAAAAATGGGGCACATCAATATTCTTAGAAAGAATCCTGATAAAAGTTGCAAGTTGGGAGTTTCATTAATTTGAGATTAAGCTAATATAGTTTATTGAAGTTTAAGTTAAAAATTAGTGCAAACTCTAGGGACCAAAATTAATGTACATTTTTATTTTTCTAACACCTTATTCCACAGTTATAATCCAGCTTCAGTTTTTAGGTAAACAAGCTTGTCCCTAGGCAACTTTTGAGTTATTGACAAGGGAGGGTATTATATGTCGTATACTTGATAATGGGCAGCATGCGTTGATACTCTATTCCCCAAGTTTTAGTTCAAGGGCCAGCGACCTCATTTTATAATAACATTGTTAGATTGAAGGCTTAGTGGCGCGTGCCAAATGGGAATAATTTAATCACAACGTGCAAGCGTGTCTCATGTGTTATTTCTTTTTCCCTACAAAAACATTAGCAGTTAAGCTTATTTTGTATTATAATTCACAAAAGGGTAATATGTTGCTGGTAGACGAGGAAATGATGCATTTTGTTTCTTTCTCTTTTAGAATTAGGGTACAACATCTTACGCATTGCAATTACAGTAGAAACAGAAACCCAAACCCAAACCCAAACAAAGACCACGTGCCTTTATTTTAGGAGACGTAATTTGGAGGAAGCAATGCCATGCATCTATCTTCCTAAAGTTTTGGATTTAAGTTGTATATTCCTTTTAAAAGGAATCGAAAAGCAATCCATAATATAAACATATTCTTATATTTAGATATTATTCAAATGGAAAGGTAATCTCAAATATATCTAAAGGAATTATTTGATGTGTGAGCTAACTGATACGTAAGAATGAAAAAATGAAAGTGTAATAGAACTAAGGTTTCAGTTTCCAATTCAACCCCACTCCCCACCGAACCCCACACCACAACTCAAGCTTCTCTCTCTCTCTCTCTCTCTCTATATATATATATAACTCTACAGAAACCGATAAAACAAGTTGCCAGTGGAAAATCTCATAACCGGTCAGAAGTCCAGACAAGAGAAACTGACGATCTATTGTCCACGTTGGAACATCAAATCAATACACATTATAGTCTTTTTCTCTTGCCTCCCTCACCGGCTACTCCCGGTCCTTACCCAAAAATCTTATGAGTGTCCGTATTCTCTCCCACTATAAATACCAGCTCTCAACATGTCACATCTTTTTTCTTCTCTTCTTTCTCTTTTTTCTCCCTTTGCCGGCGACCTCGTCCTTTCCCTCACCGCCGGCGAATCTGACTCAACTCTTTCCTCACCTTCTCTCTCTCTAATTGAGTACTTGGTAAGGTTAACTCTTCTCTGACTCCCTCTGTCGCGCGCCCTGTGTACTTGTTTTGAAAAAAGTTTCTTTTAAGCCTTAGATCTGGACATTTTCTCATTCTTTGGCTAAATTTGATTCAGTTTCTTGTTGAAAATGACAATTTTGATTGTGTTATGCGTCTTCCTTTTATCTTTTTGTTTGTGTATTTGGAAATGGTAGTGGATCTTGATCTAATGATGTTTCATTTTGTTTATTTTTCACATGTTATTGTTCACCCTTAATAAATGCCTGGATTACCTTTTTCCTTTCCAAGTTGTGAATAGTGATTGATTTGTTTGACAACTTCCTACTTTTGTTTTATTTTGTCCTTTTCCTTCTCAATAAACAAATATGAGGTTTATGTCCTTTTACGTTGTCTATCCGTGAAAAGTTGGACATATGCCAGAGAAACTGGGCAAGTGTAGAATACGTCTAATTGAGAATTGCATGGGCTTATTATGTTTCTAGTCAATATTTGTTTCATCATACAATCCTAACGCCTTATATCTTTTCATTGGCTAGCAAAACAAGCATTCGTGAGTATATTTTAAAGCAAATTTCAAACAGGAGACAATACAAATGGATGGACTTAAAGAGGCCGGGCTTAGGAATGTGAGCTCAACATGCTCTATCTCAGAAATGGATGATTTTGATCTCTCTCGTCTGCTTGATAAGCCAAGGCTGAATATAGAGAGGAAGAGGTCATTTGATGAAAGATCTCTTAGTGAACTCTCAATTGGGCTCTCAAGAGTAGGAATCGACAACTATGAGAGCTCATATTCACCTGGGTACAGGTCAGGGTTGGATACGCCAGCATCATCTGCTCGCAACTCTTTTGAGCCTCACCCAATGGTGGCTGATGCCTGGGAGGCGTTGCGAAGGTCTATGGTGTACTTTAGAGGTCAACCAGTTGGCACCATTGCAGCCATTGATCATGCCTCTGAGGAGGTCTTAAACTATGATCAGGTAATCCCTTCCGAACTAATTTCCTCACCCTTGTTATGGTTTTATTAATCTTCTGCACGATGATGGCAGCTTTGAGCTTAGGACATCTCTTTGATGGTTTAGTTTCAGTTTTACTGTAAGAATGTTACTTAAAAGCCTTCATTTTCTTGTTTCTATTTGTAAACCTGTGCCTCGTATTCCTATTGAAAATTCAGAACCGAACAAGCAATAGAGCTGAAGTGCAATGTGGATCATTCTGTAAACATTATCTGCTAACTGCTTCTAATGGTGCCACTTTAGAGTTTGCTATTAAATATCATTTAGAAACTCATGAAAGGACTTCTGGGAAATGGTAACCAAGAAACTGCACCTAGTTTTGGGTACAAATTGGAGCAAGTCAAAGGGTAGTTTTTAGTTTTTTCAGGTAAAGCTTAGACAAGATTCTTAGTGCTTGTATTATTAGTCATCTGTTCTTTGCTTTTCCCCCACTTCCTGTAGGTTTTTGTACGGGATTTTGTGCCCAGTGCCCTGGCTTTTCTGATGAATGGTGAACCCGAGATAGTTAAGAACTTCCTGCTGAAGACACTTCATCTTCAAGGGTGGGAGAAAAGAATAGATCGGTTCAAACTTGGGGAAGGGGCAATGCCAGCTAGCTTTAAAGTTCTACATGATCCTGTTCGAAAAACAGATACGCTTATTGCAGATTTTGGTGAGAGTGCAATTGGAAGAGTTGCCCCGGTCGACTCTGGTTTTTGGTGGATCATTCTGCTTCGTGCTTATACAAAGTCAACTGGGGATTTATCTTTGGCCGAGACCTCAGAATGTCAAAAGGGAATGAGACTTATATTGACTCTCTGCTTGTCAGAGGGGTTTGATACATTTCCTACTCTTCTTTGTGCTGATGGATGCTCAATGATTGATCGCAGAATGGTGAGCACCCATGGGTTTACAATCTCTCTCTCTCTATTTCTCATGTACTCACATTATATATGTGTTTTTATTAGTGTGGCTATTGCTTCCTAGCCATTCCTAACAATGATTTAATGCTTTCATGGAGCTCAATGCATCTATTGCTTAAGAGTTGGACAAGCATTATCTAACAGATATAAATTGTTATCTGCAACAGCATCATCAGAATTATTCTATGCTAAAAATTTCATTCTTAAGCTTTTGCTTACTGCGGTTTCTTAAAAATTTTGTGTAGCCTACTTGAATTATGGGGGTGATTCCGGTAATCATAAAAATGGCAATCAATGAACTAACTATTGACAGGCTCTATGAAATAATTGCTTTTTGGAGTCTAAAATCTGGTAGAAATCCAGCTGAAGGCATTTACTGTTTGACTTAATTTCTTACCTTGGAACTGCTAATCTCAGAACTTCAAATACCGTTTAGGTTATCTTTTCTCTTTATTGTATTTTTTTTTTCTTTCACTAAATGGTTTGATGCATGAACACTGGATGCTGTTATTGGTTCTTGTTTGGTTTTTTACAAGAGCAATTCTTGGGAGTTGATAATTGGATTTTGTGTTAATTTTATCATTCAAATTCGTTTTTAGCTTTTAAAATTCTACTGAAGTGGATTACTGTGTCCAGTGGGGAATTCAGGAACTGCATTTTGTTTTATTCATGCTGCTCTACTAATGTTTTTGAGCTTCTACGTTTTCTCTTTATTCATTAAACTTCTAGATCTTTTGGTTTGTCAATAGTAATACTGTTTTTTTGCTATTATTTAGATCTTTCCTTTAAGTTTTGCTTATAAACAGTGGCCATTTTGTGCTCCTATTTTGGTGGACTGATTAAACTTTTGTTTGTGCATTGATATTCTGTCATTTTCATTAAATGTTACTTTAATGTCTTTTCCCCTTTTGGAAGGATAGTTAAGTTACCTTATGCTAATCTTCCACTCACTTAAAAACTTGCATGCACGTCAAAAACAAAAAGATAAATGAAATAAACCTGGAAGGTCAATTCAAGTGCCCGAATTGCTTGTTCTTTTGTTTGCAATTGCGAGAAGTAAATTTTTCTTTGTATGTTGTTGCCCGTGATCGTCTTAAAAGTTTTAAATTCTCTGCGATGAAGTGTTATCTTGTTTAAATGCTTGACAATGCCTTAATATGTTTGGTTCTTGTTACAGGGAATTTATGGTTATCCTATCGAGATCCAAGCACTTTTCTTTATGGCTTTGCGTTGTGCTTTGTCAATGTTAAAACATGATGCTGAAGGAAAAGAATGTATAGAGAGAATAGTGAAACGTTTGCACGCATTGAGTTATCACATGCGAAGCTACTTCTGGCTTGACTTTCAACAACTAAATGATATATATAGATATAAAACTGAGGAGTATTCTCACACTGCAGTAAATAAGTTCAATGTTATTCCCGATTCAATCCCTGAGTGGGTATTTGATTTTATGCCAACACGTGGTGGCTATTTCATTGGAAATGTTAGTCCTGCAAGGATGGATTTTCGTTGGTTTGCTTTAGGTAACTGTGTAGCTATTCTCTCTTCTCTTGCAACTCCTGAGCAATCAATGGCTATTATGGACCTTATTGAATCTCGGTGGGAGGAGCTGGTTGGAGAAATGCCTCTAAAAATTTGTTATCCTGCAATAGAAAGTCATGAATGGCGAATTGTGACTGGTTGTGATCCCAAGAATACAAGGTGGAGTTACCACAATGGAGGATCTTGGCCAGGTATGTGCCTCTTCGTTTCTGAAACTGAAGATTTGATATTAATGTTTCCATATAGAACATCAGGATGATTACTTTACTGTCATGGTTTTCCTGTGTCACTTGTTAAAAACTTGAATCTGATCCAATGAAACCATATGCAAGATATTAAAGCTTGTCGGTTGGAACGCCAAGATTATGTACACTACTTTTGTCTGGTTCTACATTTTTCCATCCGACAGCAAATTCTTTTCCTTTGGTTAACCTTAGTGGCATTGCTTATAAAAAATCTGTTGGAGATAACAGTGGTGGAGACTAATGGGAGATGTGATTGATGGTACTCAATAAGTTCTTACATTCCTAATCATCCTCATTAATGAATGTATTGATTTTCCGATATATTTTCTTTATTTGGATTCAGTCCATTACATATTATGTATTGAATACTTGGTTTTTCCGCTTTTTGTCTAGGGACCTGGTTAATTCTTGAAAATTTGGATGAGAGAGTTCTTTTAATTGGTTATTGATTGAAATTATACATAAAACATGCCTGGCTTGCTTCTAATTTGTAGGGAATATCCTCAATGAAATAGTTCTTTATACCATCAGTGCAATGGTTCTTTCTATCAATCAAAAATCAGTTGCAACTTCGCTGAATAAGGCAAAATCTACACTTATATGCATTTGTATTGTTGAGTCTAGACTCACTCGGCACAATTGAAGGAAATTAACTGGTGATACTCTGAAAGCATAGCTTATAAGAAGTCATTGCAAACCTCGTAACTTTTTCAATGAAAAAACAAGGGGTCTTAGTTCCTTCTAAACAGTAAAATATGTTGAAATGAGGGAGAATGTATTTATGCATCCAGTTTTTTTTTCCTGATTCACATATTGTGATGACACTTGGATATTCTACAACATTGGGCTTTAGTTTGTTGGCAAATAATTTTGGCAGCAGCAAAAGTATGCCACTCTGATCTGAAAGTTGATGAAATAAAACTTCTGTAGGTGTTATCATACTCATGTTTCACCGTGCAAGTTGTGCAGGATCACGTTTTGCTTCCTGTCCAGATGCTATTGTCCTGCCTTTTCCCTGTTTTGGGTATAACATATTATTGCATCCCGCATTTCATGAATGCATCTTTTTCATCGCCTTGTATTGTTTGGACATTTTTCTTCGAAGTAAGATTTATAGCACACTTTGTGATAAAAATTTTTAATTTTGCTTATCCTTTCCTTTGCAACATTTGCCCCCTTTTCTTTTGTATGAATTCAGTGCTCTTATGGCTGCTAACTGCTGCATGCATCAAAACGGGACGGCCTCAAATTGCAAGGAAAGCAATTGATCTTGCAGAAACCCGTTTGCTTAAAGATAGCTGGCCAGAATATTATGATGGAAAACTTGGAAGATACATTGGTAAACAGGCAAGGAAATATCAAACTTGGTCAATTGCTGGATATTTGGTGGCAAAGATGATGTTGGAGGATCCTTCACACCTGGGAATGATTTCCTTAGAAGAGGACAAGCAAATGAAACCCGTGATTAAGCGATCTTCTTCTTGGACTTGCTGATAGGGGAACAAAAGCATCTCTTGTTTCTCTCAATATCATTCTTTTACATCTACCTTTTTAGGCTTAACTAAAAATGTGGTTTTGTGTACAATAGCTGCTGCTGGGACAATGTCTTTGATATTCAAATAAGAGATACATTTCGCTATTTATGTTAAGAATTTCTTTTGTGATGGTAAATGCAAATGCCATATGTTTGCCCTAGACAGTAGATATGGAACATCATTTATGTTAAAGTTCAAAAGAAATGACTGGAAAGAAAAATTTGCTACAAATAATAAACTTTTGGATTCAAGGTTGGTGCACTTGCAATTATGATCTTTTTCATTTTTTGTTAGCCGCCATAATCCGCATATTCCTGCACGGCGGGTGTTTTCACCTCTGTTGCTCTAAAAAGTTGTTGGGTCGTGCGAGAGTTGACTGCTTATCTTTGGTGGATGTTAAATGAACGGGTTTGGAGCCTGGTATCTAAGGTTGAGTTTTTCTTTGGAGGTTCTATCCCAAGGAAAAATAGCAAGTAAATGTTTGGGACCAAATTCGATTGGAATGGCATCGTGGTCAGATTTGGAGATAACTCATAAAATGCTCGCTGACAACCCTAAGAGAGTAATTTTCAATCAACTGCCTTAACCAATGAAAATGTTACAACAAGTAGGAGCTCATCAAATTGGTAGAGAAAGGGAGTTCGAAATTAATACAGTGGATGCCACCAGAAGAGAGAGAGATAGAGAAAGATTGGAGAATTAGGAGTTTGTTATTGAATTCTTCTTTACGTATCGATACAAGGATAGGGCTATTTATCTCAACAAATTCTTAAACAAATCTCCATAAGACTCACAATGTGTGACCCTCTCGTATTGCTTAACTGACTGACTCCACATCAGATTACAAAGAATTACAAAAAATATAAAAAAATGTATTATGCTGCATCATAGCTCTCCCAATTAAAGAGACATGTTATCAACTCTTAGAGGAGGAGAACTCCGAAAATCTCTTTTCCCCAGTATCAGCCTAAATTTTCCTTGCCACTAAATTAGGTACTGAACCTTTGCAACATTTTAGTGCTTAACCATCCTTATGTCTAGAATTGCTATAAAGAGCAATTTTTGACCACTGTCAGAGCATTGCAACAAGGGTTGCACTCCTTTGAAAGGTTTCAACATTCTGTGGTTGCTTGGAAGTAACGTTAATCACCTTAATTCCCTCGGCTACAATTCCTCTTAGTACATTATGCTTAACCAAGATAATCAAACTTCATGGCAATTTGCTAAAATTTCAAACTATATCCCCAGGGTATTTAACCATTGGATACTTAATACCATGTCACAACTACTTAAAGGAAGTAGCAACACCAGTGGTAAGCTTAGTTTTCTGTAGCCTCTATGTGAAGTTTCTATAAAAGTATTAACACAGTACTTGAGTTCCATCAGCCAGAGTCATTGATTGTGGTATAATAATCTTTAATTTTCACCCTAACTTCTTAACAAGAATCAAATCAAGGAAGTTATAGGTGCTTCCTAAATCTCTTAATATTTACAAAGCTTTCCTTCCCACATATCTAGTGACCTTTATTGTGTTATACCCCTAATTGCCATTGAGAGCACTTACAGAAATGACAAGATCGTGTTTTAAACCTCATAGGTTATAGTCATTTCTACTACCTCCTTTTCATCCATCAACAGATCTTCACCTACTTCATCCTCTTGACCATAAATTTCTATCATTAATATTTGAGTCTTTTTTATTGCACATTTATGACCCCTTTCATAAGGCCAATCACAAAAATCAAATAGACCCTTCAATTTTTCTCATCCCTTACAGCAGTTGTGAGATATTTGTGACGTGTTGGAGAGGTAAGGTTTTTTTATGGTTGATCTTGGAGTGGGTAAAAGTGGTTTGGTGTTGTTTGGAGGATCTGGATTTGAATGTATGTTTTGGGGTTGTACATTGAAGATGAATGAACTGGATTTGGAAGATTATTGAGGGTTGAAATTGAATCTACTTGCAACCTTGCATATTCAATAACTGTAAACAAGGTGGTCAGGTTAGAGGCTTTCACAAAGGGTTTTAAGGTGGGTTTAAGGCTAGCAATAAACTCTCCAGGAAGTAATCAGTAGGTAATATAAGATTTCTTTGCAACATCTGAGATTTTATATTATCAAATTCATCAATATAATCTTCAAGAGATCCAACTTTTTGCAATTTATTGAATCTTCTTACCACTTTATTATCCAATTCATCTTTGAATCGAGCACACACATCAGCAAAAAATTTAGACCATTTAATATTCTTTCGAGTTGAAACATAACTATTGAATTAAGTGGCTACTGATATGGGAAAAAATGATGCATGAGGAAGACAAATGAAATGACATGGTAGAGAAGAAGGCTCATAAGTGGCACATAGTCATAACAAGAGCAAAGGAATAAGTGAAGAGGAAGACAACTAGTATAGTATACAGTCATTATGAATAAAAAAAGTTATGTATGGGAGTGACAAATGTATTGATATGATTGGTTGTGTAGTAACGGGTGTATTAGTGGTTATTATAGCCGTTGATGCGAGGGACGGATATCAACAAACAATTGTAACCTTTTTCTCTTTACACCAAAAACACAATCCTTTTGTTCAATGCTCATCCAATTCTTTGCTTGAAGTCGTTTTACTCCACTTGACTTCTCGATCCATCTTCGGATTTCCTTGTATTGGCATAGGTAAATGTCCAAAAGGCTTCGTTATATTTGTTAAATTTCTGGTATAATATGGTCCTCTTGGATGAGGTCTTCTGGTAGCTCCACAATGCATCACCACCATCTCATGTTTTCCTGCTAGCTCATATGCCTATTGAAGAGTTCGGAGGTTTCATATTTTAACTAGATATCCTATCTCCCCTTTCAGCCCCTTCAGCCATTTTAAGGAGGATGGAACTTTAACTAATTCGTTAGAAGAAGTGGCAGAGTGCTTTGTGAATTTCTTTAGAGGACTTTTTGGAACTTCAACTCCTTCAGACAAATTAGACTTAGAAGTGATCATAAATGGTCCAATCCTAGCTATGGAGTCCTGTGACTCACTAAATGCCCCAATTGTGGAGGAGGAAATTAAGCCGGCAATGTTTGATATTGGTGATGACAAGGTGTTAAGGCCAGATAGATATACTTTTGCTTTCTTCAAGAGACATCGACACATTATTGGTTTAGATTTGGTGTTAGCTATAAGGGAATTCTTCGCTAATGGCTGGCTACTCAAGCAATTGAATCATAATATCATTACACTCATTCCTAAAACAAAGAAAGAGCTGAAAGTTACTGACTGCAGATCTATGGCTTACACTAATGTTCTACGCGGCACAAAGGCAACCTAAGTTGAGTCTACAAGATCACCAATAACAGATGTTATGCACTCCATCAAAATC
>JANZXR010000003.1:19693698-19704684 GCA_027575705.1 Erythroxylum echinodendron
CAGATTGATTTCTTGTACTAATGTTGTGTATAAAGTGATCACCAAGATTTTGATGGAGTGCATAACATCTGTTATTGGTGATCTTGTAGACTCAACTTAGGTTGCCTTTGTGCCGCGTAGAAGTATGCTAGATAATATATTTCTGGCGCAGGAATTGGTACCATGATACGACAGAAAAAGAATCTCCCCTCGATGCATGATCAAGTTTGACATCACAAAGGCCTACGACATTGTTTCTTGGGTCTTCCTTGAGGACATGTTGAATGGCTTGGGATTTCCTACTAAGTTTGTTAGATGGATCATGGAATGCATGACCACAACTTCTTTTTCGATCTCGGTAAATGGAACATTACATAGTATGTTCAACAGTGGGCATGGATTGAGGCAAGGTGACCCTATATCACCCATTTTGTTTCTGCTGTACTTGGAATACTTCTCAAGACTGCTTAAGATGCACACCAAGAAAAATTAATTTCACTTCCATCCAAAATGTAATAAACTTAGCATTTCTCACATTGCTTTTGTTGACAATCCAATGTTAATTTCGAGGGGAGATATTTGCTCTATTGAAATTTTGGTGGATGTTTTGAGAGAGTTCGAAGAGGTGTCAGGGCTGAAGGTAAGCCCCTCTAAATCAAATTTATATTTGACTGGAGTTTATAGTAGAGATAGGGCTAACATTATGGAGATAGTTGAATATCCTATGGGGGAATTTCCTGTTTGGTATTGGGGGTTCCTTTGGCACCTATGAAGGTTTCAGTATCCAAGTTTTATGTATTGATTGATTCCGTTGAGACTTATATAAATGACTGGAATGGCAAGTCCCTATCCTATACTGGCCAACTTGAGCTGATTAAATCTATAATCTAAGGAGTACAATCTTTCTGTCTGCAAGCATTTCCCATTCTGGTATCTATCCTTGACCGAATAACCTCCATTTGTAGATTGTTTTTATAGGGGTGACAAACACTTCAGGGTGGCTTGGAACACTATATTTATGCCAAAAGATGAAGGGGGATTGGATTAAAAAATTGTAAAATATGGAATTCGGCTTTGCTAGCTATAGTACTATGGAACATTCATTCCAAAGCTGATTCCTTATGGGTGCGATGGATTCACGAGGTGTATTTAAGGGGATCATCAGTTTGGGACTGGGAACCCTTAAACCATGACTCACCTTTGACGAAGAGATTGGCTTTAATTCGGAATACTTTAGTGGATAGAATGGGTGGTCATTGGGAGATGGTAAATAAGTTGTAAGGATTATGTGTAAAAGGAGCCCTCTCCTCAAGGAAGGTGTATGAGCTGCTTCGAGCAAAGCATAATAGACAGCCCTAGATGTCTTTCTTTTGAAAAAACTATATTTCGCCCAAATTCTCATTTATTACATGGCTTAGTCTCCGGAACTGACTCCCAATAAAGGACAACTTGACATTCCTTAATATAGATCCAACTTGTAGATTGTGTGGTGCTGTGCAAGAAACTGTTGATCGTTTGTCTTTTAGATGTTCTTTTTCAGGCGATGTGTGGAGTGCTATCCGAGGTTGGCTGGGATTGACAAGTGCTATGTCTTCTCTTTCCAGTGCCATCAAGTGGATTAGAAGAGACTACACTGGAGCACGTCTAAGAATCAAAGTCAAACGATTGTCATTGTGTGTACCATCTGTACGTTATGGAAGACAAGGAATGCCATTCAGTAAGATTCTACTTCTTTTACGAGCTTTGATGTATTTTATTAGATAAAGTCCTTAATTTACAAGATCTTATTTAGGATTTATCCTAATGAACTGATTACCTTTTGATCTTTTTGATTGTATGGATGACTTTGATGTTTTTGATTATAGCCTCTGGTTGGGGTATATCCCAAAGACCGTGTACATAAACTTATTAGTTTAATATATTTACCTTTCATTAAAAAAAGAAGGTACTCACCAAGTAGGGCTCCGACATCACCAATATTTGTGACAATATATCAAATTCCGTGCAATATTCTTTCACCGAGCCCCTTTGTCTCAATTCTTTGAATTCTCTAATAGGATCTTCAAAGATTGTCTTCCCAAACCTTTGCTACAAAGTTAATAGATACTCACCCCGACTCGGTGGTTCTTAGGTCATTCGATTGCTCACATACAATTCGTGCCAGGCGAGAGCATTACCCTCCAAATACATTATTGCTAACCCAATCTTCAATTATGCAGGCGTATGATCACGTGTGAAAATTTGTTCGCATTTGAACACCCACGCACTTAAGTTCTCTCCTTTGAACATCGGTAGCTTAATCTTGCTAAACTTGGTAGAAATGGTGTAACGACCTCCGTAATAATTGTATCCACTTTTATTTTGAGGAACCCTTTAATCTACATTTCCTTACACCCCATTCTCATTGTTATAATTTTGAAACAATTGAGTAATCCATTCTTCAGCTCTTGTATGCTTCTTTTATGCCTGTTTTCTAACTCTTTCATCTAACTACGCAGTCCCTCCTCCACATGTCTCTACTCTTGAGCTCGCATTCCTTCCTCCATTTTGCAACGTAAGCTCCCAAATCGGGTTCTGATACTAATTTGTTACAAGTATTTATTTGTAATCCAATTAAGGATATAGGGTTCTATTCGATAAAGCAAAAGAGACTGGAGAGGAAGAAAAAGAAGCTGATCAGAAAAGAGAAAGAGTCTAATTTCTTGAGAGAGAAAAACAATTACAATTGTTAGTTGATATTTGTCACTCACATCAATGGCTACAATAACGACCAATACACCTGTTACTATATAGGCAATCATATCAATACATTTGTCACTCCCTTACAGGACTTGTTTTATTCATACGACTATATACCTTACTACGTCATCTTCCTCTTCACTTATTTCTTTACTCTTGTTACGAAATCGTCCCACTTATGAGCCTTCTCCTTTGCTACATTGTTTCATTCGTCTTCCTCATCCATCATTTCTGTTGGTATCAAGGGACGGACAGTGATGTGTTGTCAGGAGGCATGCGATGGTAGTAACACATGCATTGGGTAGCAACGGTAGTGAGAACTAGTAGAAAATATGTGATTAGAGTCGAGTGTGTTCACCAGCAGTGGGAGGAAGAAACATGGTAGCAGTGGCAGGGGGAACCTTGGTTGACTAGGGTTTTCAAGTTTTAGTTCTATGGTTTCTCACAGATGAAGGATAGACGTATTTGGCAATATGAATAAACCTATTCTAGAGTTAAAATATGAGATCTTTGGCAACAAGATAAGGATATCTTAGTTTTAAAAAATGTTTGTTTAGACAAGGGATTAGAGTATTCTAGGTTAGGAATAACATATTCATACCTCAAAGTAAGGCTTGTTAATAAGAGTTGTTTAGGTATGAGATACTTAAAAGTAATTAATTAGACTCGTTAAAATTGGAAAAAAAGGTTTTCTAGAAAGTTTACTTATGCAACTTTGAAAATAAGTTTTTCTAAATTATTATAAGTATAATTTATTGAATCTTTTTCAATTAATTTTCTTAAAGGAATCAAGATAATTGCAAATAGTTTTCAATTGTTTTCTACTTAGAATAGAAATTTAATTCATTTAGGAATTAACGAGTTTAATCTTATTTAATTATCTAAGGAGTTGAAAATAATATTTTAGATTATGAAGATCAATAACTATAATCATATAAAGCTTGATTTTTTTATATATAATTTGATTATGAGTGCATAAGTTACATGCTTTATTTATATGTTTAATATATATTATTGAATACATGTTAAATTGTATTTTTATATATATGATATTTAACATGAAATTTTATGTTTGATGAGACAAATGAAATTAAATCCCTCATTAAAATTTGAGTGCATGTTGAGAACATGCTTATGGTCTTCTATTATTATAAGAATAACCTAGAGTTCTATTTATTATTAGTCTTATTGAGTAAGCACAAGGCCACTTTAATCCAAATATGTTTAGTTTTATAACGTTAGATCATACTTAACCAAAGTTGTGACATTTAGTTGAGCAAACTTACGATCATATAAATTTGGAGACAAGATTAGGAAAAGACATGTTTTGAAAAAAGTAGTCACCTAACAAATCTAGAAGCCACATGATATGTGATTGATAAAGTTGTTATCTAACTAATTTAGGTTAGTTAGTTTGTTGAGTAAACTTAAGATCAACTAAATTTGAATGAGATTATAGCCCACTAGAGATATTAATATTTCCAGATAGTAGTGAGAGCTATTGTTCCGAATAAAATAATGAGAGTATCTAAATTTATGATTGAAATCATGATCTTATTTGGTAGTCGTGACATATAACCAATTTTTTGCTTTTCTTACATTTATATTTTGTTCTAAGTAGAATTTACCTTCTTTAGTATTGTTGATACTAAGAGTTATTGAACCAATTTTCATAGACATAGGTTATATTTAAGAAGAGTTCTTAAAGTTAGAAAGGAAATTTGTATGTTTATATGTAATTTGCTATTAATTCATGTTAAAGCTTTGGAACTAAAGTTTTAGAGACATTTCAAAATCATATGGATGACAAAATATATTGAGATTTTAAATTGACTACATCTCATTAACTTTGATGATTTGTCAACATTATAATAGCAGGATGCAAGAAGTTCTATGAAAAACTAAAAGGTATAGTATCTTGATAGAATTGTTCCATTCAATTTAACCTACTAAAAGCATGAATGTGGACTACAATTAAAGGAATTTACTATAATATGACAACAGTCATCAATTGAAGGAAAAATGATTACATGATATATATAAATACTAAATCCATATATATATATATATATATATGGATTTAGTATTACTATAAAGTTCAAGGCATGATAAGAAATAGATTGTTAAATAAAAGTTTAGTCCAAGTTATACAAATAGTTTGTATCTGTTGGATCAATGGAGATTTATTATTCTTAATAGAAGCGCAATAATACAAAGTTAAGTAATGGAGACTATCTTTTTATGCCATATTGGTTAAATCAATATAATGAAAATCACAAAGTTACATATAAGGATATATGTATCCTTTTAATTATGAATCGTATGAAACTTATTAAGCTGAAAATAACTAAATCAACCATTGGTGAAAGGATGATGATGGTATTGAATTATTAAATGCTATACTTTTGTTGCATTAGATGTAATAACAAGTCATTAAAGGATGATACATATACTTCATTATATTACTAATAACTTTTTGAGATATCATCATATGTATTAAATTAAATATAAATTTAAAATTTTGAAAAGTTCAAAGTGTTTAAATCTGAGTAGAAAATAAACATTAAGAATGTTAAAGCACTTTGAAGAGATCGATGTAGTGAGATTAAAGTTTTCTTGGTTATATATAGGGAATGAGATTCTCTGGTGAATACCTCAATAATAAAAATAAATAAGAATATGAAAATGTGTAAGGAGAAATATACAATATGAGTTATTGTATAATTTAATATTTATTTCTTATATATCTATGCCTCATACAACAACTTAGCTTTAAAAGTTCCAATAAAATCAGTTAACAATATTTCATATTAAATATGAAATGATAAGACTTTGAAAGAGTCAAATTTAAAGATTTTGAGATATGATGCTTATTTGAAGCATGTATTATCCAATAAGTTCACAACTAAATCAGATAATAAATGGTTATGATATATCAAAAATTTTGGATATAATCTTATAAACCCTATTGAATAAAAAGTTTGTTCCAATGAATTTTCATAGGAAAATGGTTCTCAAGATAAGTAGAGGGAGTAAGACAAAATTTTAATAGTTCAAATGCCATAACAATATATCTAATTGGAACTAGTGATTTTGTTAATTCATTTGATATATAGTTGAAAGGCTACGAAACATTGAAAGATTTACTTTGATGATGAATTCATAAAGTTTGTATTATAGATGATTGTGAATTTATCATATCTACAAGAAGGTTTTGAGATTATAATTGTCCTTTTCAGTAGGAATATGTAAAGACATATTGCTTATAGAGAGAACAATAACTCATATTATCAATTGTTGAAACTATAATTATCTAAGACCAACTTTTGTTATATATGAAAAAGTAATAAATTAATTATAGGAATTAGATCTATAAAGCTATATAGATATTATTTACATATTATAAGTCCAAATATGTAGATAATGTACTAAATGTGTTTAGTATTTGAGATATTTGATACATATAAATTAACTTTAGAAATAAATCCTTACTAAGGTATATTTTACCTAGAACATTACTATTTCAAGATTGGAACAACTTGAATGAAGCATTAATTGCAATTAGACCAAATACATTTTTTATTTAGTGGAAATGTTTAATTGGATCAATAAGTTCTTTAATGAACTTGGTATAGTTCCTTACATTTTTTAGACAATAATGTCCTGTTGAACATTAGATCCATTTGGCATACAAAAGGAACTAAGTCTTATTAAAGATCAAAGTTTATATTTAGTCAGTTTCTCTTAATTATAATGATAATTAAGATGAAAATTGTGAGATTTAAATAACTACTTACTATGGGAAAATTTATAGAATTATCTCACTAGACCATTATCCCAACAATAGCATTATCGTCATATGGCAATATAGTATAAGATACTTAAATGATTGGCTTAGTGTAAATGCAAGATTATTGGTTTATGTCTTACAACCAATCAGTTGATTTTATTTTATTGACAATTATTTAAATACATTCTTTATCTTATACATATTTGGACGTATATGATAAATCTCATATAGTAAATATACAATGAAAATGAAATTATGATAAGATTATAATTATGAGTTTCATATTGCATTTATGTATTTTTTCTTAAATTGTTCTTATTCATTGTTCTATTGAGAATAGACATTAATATAGTGTAAAAAGACTAGCACATATTATGTTTCTACCTTATGAAAGAAGTACTTAACCTAATAAACTAAATCATGGAGATACTTAAAACAACTGTGTGGTTATTTGTTAGAGAACAACTCATTGAACTAACCCTGTATAAGAATCTCATTTAGAATATTACTTGTATATCTATGAAAATTTTCATTGTAATGATTGTATAAGTGATCCTTTGACTTGAGATCATAAAAGTATCTTGTATAGGGATTGTTATATTTTGATGCTTCTTAGGACCTATTATAATTAAGGAGAGTTTAGTATGTATTCATTGAATTTAGCATAAACTATATGGAGACAGTTAGATGATCAATATAGGATTCATCACCGTAAAATGATTAGGGAAAATGTTTCATTATTCTCGATTAGTATTAGTTTAGGGAATCATTGGCCAATGTGAAGTGACACTTTGAAAATTATTTTCAAATATCATTAATTGAATCAATTACTAATGATAGACAACTATTATGAATGGACTCAAATAGTGTAGATATTATTTCTATGTTATATATCTAATCAGAATATTGTATGATGGAAGAGATTGAATTATACGAAAATCATGCATGAAAGGTCTAACCAAAATCACTTTTACATTCCTAAATATTTAGGTAGTCATGACCAGTAATATTGGTTTCGTATCGTACCGGCCAAAAAAGGTACAAAACTATGTTCAAAGGTATTGGTTGTAAATAAAATAAATATTTTTATTACTAATAATAATTATATATTAAATAAAGCTTAAAATAAAAACTTTAATTAAATTTATTTTAATCTTTTATATATTATTTATTAATAAAGTATTAATAAATTTATTTTTTTAAAATAAATAATTTAAAATTTATTATTTATAAACTAGTATCTATTTTAAATATATTGTAATCATTAAATCAAATTTAGTTGAAATTTATATATTTAAAATATTTTTAAATTTAATGATATTAATTAATAATCATTCGATTAATTTTATAAATTAAACAAAAATTTAAATTAAATTAAGTTATTTATAGTTTTTAGTAATAATTAATTTCAATTAATTAAATATATAATATATAATTAAATTATTTGAATTCTTATAAATAATTAATATATTAAATAATTAAATAATATATATTTAATTGATAGTAAATTAAATAATATATGTTTTTATTTCAGGTTTTACTTTTAGTTGGTTGTTCTTCATCAAGAACCCTTTTTGTAAATTATAATAGTTAGAGAGTTAATGATCTTTATTGTTCTTTTTATTTGATATTTAATGTAATAATTATTTATTATATGATGAATGTAATATTTTAAATACTTTGTATTGTTCTTACGATAATTAAATGGTCTTTTTGATATTAATTGTGATTATTATTTATATGTGAAAATTAATATAAATAAAATTTTTTCATTTTAAATATTTATTATTATGATTTTTGGAGATAAGGATGATGTAAAATTATAAAGTATACAATACAATATACTAATGGACTATTTTGCAAATTCTAAAAAATTAGGGACTATTTCATAAATTTAAAAATTACCTGAAACGGTATCTGGTATTGACCAGTACTGGTACTGGTACAATATCGTACCATAACCAAATCTAGTACCAGTACTAGTACGATATTCATAACATTGGTCATGACACCAATTTTGATCTATTAATATAAATTATTTAATTAGAAAATTAAAGATAAATCAAAGGAATTTAATTTATCTAATTATAAATATAGTTTAAAGTTATAATTTAAATTCATTGTCAATATATTTGAGAACTTAATGAGTTACACACAAAAAAAATGTGTTGAAGAGAGAAAATGTATTTTAATCAAGTTGAACTTAATTGTAAAGTCTGAGAAACTTTATGATTAAATATGAGATATTTAATAAATAAAGACCTACATGAGCTATTGGATTTTTTATGGGCCTAATTAGCATTTAATTATAATTAATTTGAATTCTAATTAAAGTTTAAATAAAATAGAATTTAGTTTTAATTAAATTATTAAAATATCAAAAACCTATTATAAATAGGCTTAGACTCTAAGAAAGCTAATACTTGTCTACAATAATTGTAGAGTTCTCTCAACTCATTTTGTGGATACCATTAGAGGCTCAATACTTATGCAATTATTATAGTTAAATAAGGCAATTTTAGAAACGATTTAAGATAAACAATAAAAAAGGATGAAGCTTCATAATAAGGGACGAATTATGATTTATGTTTTACATGTTAATTAATTTATAAAATTTAAGAGATCATAGATTTTGAGAAATCATATAAAAAATTTTGTATTTATTCCGTTACGATTTAGATTGCATCATGCTCTGATTTTTCAATGATAGATTCATCTTAAGTATGTTTCAAATTTAACGGCTATAAGGACTTACCTTGAAATACAAGCAAATAATTAATGGTATTCCTCAACATGCACGTACGAGATGAGGATTGATTTGACATCAAAGGCCATCATTTCCTATCCATATTACAATGCAATGTTAAAAATCAGGTTAGGATATAATCACGCATACAGCGGAATAAATACAAAACTTTTTCGTTTTGATTTCTCAAAGCCAAGATCACTTAAATTATATAAAATGGTTAAAACATAAATCATAATAAAATATAAATTTTAATTCGTACCTTATTCTAACATATTCTTGCGTATCTATCAAACCGTTTCTAAAATTGCAACTACTGTTGTTGTATAAGCGTCTAGTCTCTAACGATACAAACTCTGCAAATATTGTAGAGAGGTTTAGGCAAGAAATATTATATCCTTTAGTTAAAGAGGGTTAGGCAAGAAGTATTATATCCCTTAGAATTTAAGTCTATTTATAATAGGTTTTGGACATCTTAGTAATTTAATTGAAATTAAATTTTATTTAAAATAAACTTTAATGAGAATTACAATTAATTCTAATTAAATAACAATTATGCCTAAATAAGATCCAATATCTAATATTAATCTTAAATATTTCATATTTAATCTGAAAGTTTCTAAAACTTTAGATTAAGTTTAACTTGATTAAAACACTTTTCTCTCTTTAACCTGTTCTTTATGTGTGACTTATTAAGTTCCTAAATATATTAGCAATGAATATAGATTATAACTCTAAATCATATTTAGGATTAGATAAATTTAATTTTTTAATTTATGTTTACTTCTGTAATCATGCAGTTTATATCTGTAGATCAAGATCGACATTTAACAGCACATCATGACCACCCAAATATTTAGGAATGTCAAAGTAGTTTTGACTTATCTTTTCTTGCATGATTTTTTGTATAATTCATCCTTCATCATAAACGTTCTGATTAAACAAAAAGCATAAAAATAATATTTACTCTATTTGAGTCCAATCAAGTTAGTTCTCTATAATTAGTAATTGATCATATTAATGACATTTATAAGTCATTTACAAAGTGTCACTCCATTTTGACTAAGGATTTTCCAAATTAATACTAATCGCGAACAATAGAACATTCTCTCTAATCACTTTAGGCTCATAAATCATGTTTTGATAACTCAACTACCTCTAGTTTATACTATATGCAATAACTATTGACTGAGCTACTCTTGACTAGAATAAGTCATAAGTATTATCAAAACATATCAATCCTTATATGAGATAACTTTGGAGATCTCAAGTCAAAGGATTATTTATACAATCATCACAGTAAGAATTTTCATAAACATATAAGTAATGTTCTAAATAGATTTTTCATATAGGTTAGTTCAGTGAACGTGTTTTCTAGCAAGCTCTCAAACTTTTCTTAAATATCTCCATACTTCACTCTATAACATTGATTACTTCCTTCATATGAAAGAAATATAACATATACTGTAAAACCTCTATAAATTAATATTGTTGGGATCATGATATTTTATTATTTCATAGAGATATTAATTAACCGAGTCTAGAACTAGATTTTATTATTATTGGGGGTCATCTTATCGCTTCTAGAGCTCTTGACAATTTTTTGGTGCAGTTCGAGAACATAACACTAGAAATTTTGGATGCAATAAGAAAAGTTAGAGATGAGCTCTAACTAGACTTAAATTTTAAGAAAAAACAAACAACACTAGAATCATATTTCACTAAATTGTCT
>JANZXR010000003.1:19704784-19717081 GCA_027575705.1 Erythroxylum echinodendron
TAATGGGACCCTATATTTACATAGGGGTATTTTGAAAATATATTATCTTATTATCTTATCGAAATTTGTTAAATTTTTAACTGGCCCAAGATGGGATCGGAGAAAAATATTATCATAGAGAGTTTATTAATTTAGCGAGTATCAATTTAAAAAGGTTCTACTGTACTAATCTTTTTACGCTCAATTAATGTCCAATCTTAATAGATTATTGACTATGAAAAATTTATAGATAATACATAAATATAATATGAATATGATAATTATGATCTCATTATAATTTCATTTGCAATATATATTTACTCTATAAACTTTATCATATATTTAAATATAAAGAAAGTGTTTAAATTATTTTATCACTAAACTTTAACTAATAGATACATAAATCAACATATAATTAGCCAATAATCTAGTGAAATGTAGAGGTAAAAAAAAGGGTGAAAGATTTTCAATTTATAAGGAACAGCTGCACCGTCCGAGCCCTACAATCCCCCTATTATTTGAATATGCTTATTATCATTTCACATTGTCAATGGCTTGAGCTTTGTCTCGCTTTATATTGGTGTATTCCTTTATGTCATTGACCTGCATGTTTTCCATAAATAAGTTTTAGTTACGTTTTGAGCCTTGCCTCCTGCCGTTTTGACATTTCCCTACAACTCCTTACCATTTTGCTTTATTTTTCTAGTTGCTTTTGCTTCTTTCTCCTCTGCAAGTCTTTTTAGGCATTTCTTTTCTTTTGTATGTGGTTTTTTTCCTATATTTTATGAGTTTTATTCTTTTATTTTCTTCAAATTATCATTTACTGTTATATTCTTAAACTTTACTCCTCGTTTAATTGCAAGTTATCTCTTCTTCACTTCTTTTGATTTCCATTCCAAATTTGCTTTAATTACTAAATTTTATGTTAAAAAAATGAATGTATTAAGCCTTAAAGGCAAATCAAAATGTCACAACTTACAAAATAACTTAACATCTCAAAATAGTGAAAATCGCTACATTTCAACCGTTGTGTGATTAAATTCCAGTAGCACGCAATAACCTTAAAAACCAACTAACCATGTCTCTTTTGCCTCTAATTTATACATCCACCCTGTACATCATTAGCAACTTAACTTGCATGCTAATAGTATAAAATGAAACTGGGATGATTATGATTTCACCATAAAAGTCGCAGCTACCTCTGGTATGTCAAAATACGCTTCCGTGGAACCCTTCATCAGTAGACACAATCTGTCCTGACTTTAACGTTAAACTAATTCACCATAGTTATAAACATGTCACATATTCCAGTATGTAAGTAGGTATTGTCCATGTTGGAGCTTCTACCATTGTAAGCTGATTTAAAGCCAAATATGTTGTATAAAAAATGCTCTTGAGTAGTGCTTTTGTCTTGAAATGTTTTAAAATTTCCTTCTTCCTATGTGACAATGATTATCAAGGATAAGGCTATCCATATACATTTACATCTGGTGTCATTTCTATAGTTCATTTGTTGGCTTTCTTCCGCTTCTCTACATAATCAACACCAGTTGGTGAGTTATATATATTTGGCAATTTTATCAACTGTTTTAATCTATCCTTCATTATAAGTCACAAGGTGAATACTGCCCGAGGTTGAAGATGGTTGGACCATGTGTCTTTGGTCTATGCCAACTTAGGAAGTTGTTTGAAGAATAACTCATTACAAGAGGATTTTGAAAATCTGCAATTAGCCATATGTCTCTAAATGTATTTATCTATTTCAGTGTTGCAATAAGTGCCATAGATTTCGACAACTAGGGAGGTGGGGAATGTTCAGTTTTGAACTTTTTCTTTTCTTTGTAATGCGATAGCAACGAACACTTCTAAGGGGAGGGAACTCTTTAAGGAATCAGCAACATTAGAGGTAATCAAAGGTCCCACTAAAAGCCAATTATCATACCAAAAGTTGATGTATTCTCCATTACCTGTGAGCATAATAAAGTATGGTTTGTGCTAATTCCTCATCTTTAAATTGAGTATAAGAGTGGTAGAGAGAATGTGTGAATAGTCTATTGACCATATACTCCTGTTCTTGATGAAATAGCTATGCATCCATCTACATCATAGAGATTGTTTGTCCTCCATCAATCTTCAAAGCCTTTTTATCAACGGAGTTGAGTTCATAGTTTTGATTGAATAAATCCCCAAACTGCCTTGGTTTCTAGGAGTGAAAATTTCTTTCCATTTCAACATGATTTTGTGACTTCTCTCCTTGCTACTTGTACATAAGAAGTTGTTAAATAGACGACTTATAGCTTTCTTGGAAAGGACAAGTGAGAAGCCTAATAAGTGTTGATAGAATTAAGGATCGAGTTAATAAGTTGGACCATCCCTACTCGCGAAAGATGTTTAGAGCTCTAAGATGAAATTCGGTCTTGTATTCTGTGAAGTAAATCAGTATAATCCGTTGCTTTTAATCTGTGTGGCAAGGATGCCTAAATATTTCATTGGGAACTCCTGTTACTGAAATCCAGTTAAGGAAGTGATCAACTGTTGCAAATTCAAGGCACTGTTAGACAGAAATATGTTGCTTTCTAAACAACTGACTTGTAGTCCTAAAGCTCTGTGGAAAATCTTCATCAGCTTTTAAAAACAGGATCACATCATCTGCAAAACAAAGGTTGGTTAGTTTAAATTTAACACACTTAGAGTGGTATTTAAAATCTTTTATCGATGCTACAACATGCTCAATGATTTTATAGAGAGTTTGCATCACCAAGGCAAAGATGTGTGGAGACAAGGGACCTCCTTGCCTGATCCCTTTGCTACTTTAAAAGAACCTGGTAGATTGACCATTTATCAAGATGCTATAAGAAGAAGTTGTCAAGCATTATTTGATCCACCTTATAAATATTCTTGGAAATTCCATAGCCCCAGTATACTTGTGATAAAGCTCCAATCAATATTATCATAAGCTTTCTTGAGATCAATTTTGATAAAACAATTGGGTTTGCTTTTCTTCTTAGAATAATTGGTAATAAGCCCTTGAAGTAACGGATTGTTATCTCCAATTAGTCTTCCAAGTATATAAGCACCTTAAGTGTGACTAATGTGCTTATGGAGAATTCCTCTGAGTCTTTAGGCTATAATCTTAGAGATGATTTTATACAGGGAATTGCAATAAACAATTGGTAGAAAGTCAGTTAAGCTATTCAATTCATCATTCTTTGGTATAATAGTGATGAACGTCTTATTAATTTCTTTAAGAAGTGTACTTTTACTAACAAATTCCAACACAACTTCTGAAACCATGTTATTAGTGAGAGACTAAGTGTCCTTGAAAATTTTGACATTAAAACCATCTCGTTTATGGGCTTTATGAGGTGAAGAGATATGATTGTGTCCTCGATTTCCTATATTGATACAGGCATGCCTAATTGGATTGCATCTTCCAAAGAAATAGAGTCATTTAGAATTTGTATGAGAAAAAGTGTGGAAGAGTGTGCATTTGTAGGCTTGCATATAAGCTTACAGAAGTGTTTATAAGCTCGCTGCATAAGTTGTGTAGGAGAATCAAGAATAATGTTGTTGTGAGTGAGTGAGATAATCCTGTTTCTAGCCTTTCTTGAGACTATGGCCTTATGAAATACAGAGGTGTTTCTATTACCATAATTCATCAAATCTACTCTTGCTCTTTGTTTGGATTGGGAATAATCGAATAACAGTGCTTGAGAATAACTGTACAATATGTTCCTTTCCAATGCTTAAAGTCTTAAATTCCCAGGATTAGTGTATTGTAACTGTTGAATAGCTTCTAACTCTCCTCTAGCAACGTTGACAAGATGGTGTGTGTTGCCAGTATTAGCACTATAAAGAGTCTTCATTTCCTGCTTAATTAATTGCAACTTCTTTCAATAGATAAATTGCTTAGTTCCACGGATTTCAGACCTCAATGCAGCCCATAAGCCTTCCTGAAACCCAACAAATTGCATAATAAATTCATTGAATCTGAATGGATGAATAGTTCTCTCTGCATTTAAAAAAGTGAGAATAGGGGTGTGATTTGATAAATGATTACTAGCAAATTTTGAGAAGCAACTGGGAAATAGATTCATACATTAGAGATTTGCCTCGCTTCTATCCAATTTCTTCTTTATCAAATTAGGACTCGCTTATTTGTCCATGTATAGAAGCATCCCGTTGATATATCAGTACATTGAGCTTTCTCTAAAAATTTACCAAGATCCATGTAAGGAATGCATACTGATCATGGTACTTCAGCCCAAGTTCTCAAAATGGAATTGAAATCACTTGATAGCATCTTAGCCGCCTGTATTGGAAGTAACAATTTATTTGATGTGGTTCCATAAGAAATTTCTCTGTTATGCCCTATTATGTTTTAAAACTTTTTTAAATTTATTCCAAATTTTCATTAAAAAAAACTTGATATTTAAAATATAAAATAGTTATAAAAATTGTCACTATTTAAATACATATTTATATACAAATTTAATTGTGAATAAATTTTAATTAAAAGAATAAGATACAAAACTAAGGTGGCTGCATCTAACAAAAATATCGAGAACATGATATTAGACTAACACGAATATAATACTATAAATTAAAATGTATATTTTAATTTTTGTGCTCTGTAAAAAAATTAAAATACAAAAAATAAATAAGTTTAGAATGAATAGTAAAAAAATGGTTATGGAACACTCATATGGCGGTATAAGATTACATATCTACAATCTCTATAGGCATTCCATATCTCCCTCCCTGCTTTGTGGCAGTTGCATCTACTCGCTTACATTAGGAAAGCTCCTTCCAAATACTTCAATTTTCTTACTAATCACTCTAATTTCTTAAAGGTGGCTAGGCAAAATTGAATATCTCAAATTAGAGGTTCTATGTTCTTTTGAATGGCCAAGACGCTTAAAGTAAGGTATCAAGACTCTATTGATTCCTAACATTCAACTAATAACAGTTTAACGTAAGGGAAGATTTTGGCTACTCAACAGATGATTTATAACAATCTTAATGATTATTTTTCATATTTAAAGATTACACGACTTTATGTTGATTGAAGGGGTCTCTTGAAGTCGAAATTAAGAGCTAAGAGCTAGATGGCTTATTGAAGAGTAAAAATGAGTTATCCTTTTAACAACGTCTTCTAAAAAGCTAATTGTTATTCAAGTTGTCTCTCTTCTGATGCCTTTCTCTATACAAGAAGTCAGCGATATCAATATTTTTGAACTTCCTTAGTAGGACTCTCGCAATTTTTGGCTTCTCTACTTATAGAGGAATGTATTACTAGTAATTCTTTGTGAATGGAAAAGCTACTAGGAAAGACAGCCATTATCTCTCTACTTTTTCATTCTTTACATGGAACTCCTTAACATCATTATTGCGAATGACATAAAAGTTGATCCCTTGTTGGAGATATTTGGCCACCAATCTACTTCATCTCTCGTATGTATACCTCATATGAAGAACCTAATGCTCCCTAACCCCAAAACTTTACCTGAAGATGCAATTCTCTGGACTGCCCACCCCAGCATCTTCAACTCTTCTTCTTAGAGCATTTTCAGCCCCTAGTCAAACTTCTCTCTTAGTTTTAGCTTATAGTTTAAACATCACTACGCATAAATCAACTGTGTTTTTCCTACCTTGAAGCAGAAACTAACTACTAAAGATGAGCTTAGTAGTTCTTTGGATTTAGCAAAGCTCCAGAATCTCACAACCATTTATTCTTCGAATGTGCATTTTCTAACATCATCTGGCAAGTAATTATCTTGGAGAGAGGCACAATTTAGAAAGAAAAAAAATGTTAAAAAGACCTTGAACTCATCAGCCACTTATACTAATGAAGTGCAGCCTAGCATTATTTTGAGCGTTAACAAAGTAATTTCCAACAAAGTTCCTAATTAGATAATTTGTCCAACGCTGAAGAGGAGAGCTTTAAAACTCGTGTCCTCTCCTTGCTGTCCTGAGGATCTGAGAAGTGCGTAGGCAAGCTTGGATAGTTCTCCTTTTGAGCTTGAATTGTTGATGCCTGTGTTGCTTTGGAGTGAGGTCAATCTCTGTTAGCTTTTTTTTCAATCATGTATTTTACATCTTTTTCAACTAATACAATCATCTTCAAAAACGAAATGGTACCCTATGATATCAACCAGCGCGGGTTCTGCTTGCTCATAATCAAAGCGGGGAAAAAAAATGTACAAAGAAACAAAAAAACAGACGTAAACCCTGGCATAACAAACGCTTCTCATAGCGGAAACCATTGCATCACAAACTCAACCACGAGACAACTTGCCCAGCATTCAATGGCCTTTATATCTTAGTAAGAAACAAGTTTTGATCCAGGACATCCCCGCTCGATTTAATGGGAAGGCAGTTTCTCATTTTGGAATCGTACAATTATTAGTGTCAAACAGAAGTAAAAGTTTCATACTAAAAACAATCCTCAGGGTGGCACTGGATGAGAAGTTGTTCAGTCCAAATTTTTATTAAAATGCAGCAGTGAAACATTTTTCACAAGGTGAAACGGTAAAAGTAAACACTAAACATAACCAAAAAACAAATCAATATTAGAAATTGTTATCTCAAATCCATACCAACAGTTGACAACAAAACCACCCAAACTTGATCCTTTATTGCACGACAAGTGATGTCCTTGACCTAGGCAGAAGCTGTCTTCTTCTGTTGAAAAATGACGGCATAGACAGGAACTAAAACACCAATGCTGAAAGCACTGAAGACAGCAAGTGGCATTTTTATTTTTTGACCTTTCATTCTATCCAAATTGTACATGTGCTTTGCATGAAGATAAAATGGTTCATCATGACCATGACCTCCACCCATCCTCTTCATTCCCGTTGAGTGAAATCCTCTATTCACTGCTCAAATAGCGTGTAATTATTCTGTAAGTTCATCCCAATGCCTTGAAAATAATCATACTTAAAACAAAGCTCCTAAAATATTGGAAAACAGTTTCTCATTCAAACCATAGTTATAACTACAATATGCAACAGACTGAAAAATATTTGACTTCGATGTTTTCCAGAAATGCCAAGGCTATTACAGTCTTTAAAGGTAATTTAGAACTCTATGGCAGAATACGTGGAAGATATTTATATCTAAAACGAATTTGAGAACAATCTCGGACAAAATAGGTAAAAGGAGCACAAAACTAAGTTTCCTGCATCACTAATATGAAAAACCACAAAGCACCTAACCAACGAGCTTATGGTTAGCTATGCCTTTCTCTTTTCATGAGCAGAGTAATATGAGAGGTCAAAAAAGCATTTAACAAGGTCTACCAACATATCATACAAATGCTCAAGTACGTCAAAAACAATTCCACCAGAAAATTGCTGCAACATTGGCTAAAGATATCAACTGCTAAACACAAGTCTGACATATGTTTCATAATATGCCAGCATATTATTATAGAAACTAAACGGCATCTTCATTTTGGCAGGTGCAAATGCATTGAAAGATAGCGAACAGACAATTTGACATTTAATATGCTGGCATATCTGAACAATCTACGAAAGATGTTTTTGTTCAAAAGAACAACAGACAATCAAATATCTTGAAGAACTCAAACAACTAGATAAATGGTGAAAATGTAAATATGATAAGGACTTAACAGAATGAATAGGACTATTTAATATTTAATACAATCGTTTAAAACTTCTTGCAAATTTCTAGTTTAACACCACTAAAGGAGATAAGGATCCAAGCATGAAATATAAAGAAAAATAATCTACATCTTGTATTACTGTTTAAAGAATGAGCCCAGCAATAATTAAACATGAAAATATTAGAGTGGAAATGAACACAGAACAGAGGAAAGATATAAATGTGGATCCCCAAAAATTTTACTGAAACTAGAAAAATGAGAAAGAAACAGAATCATGTATCAAAATAAGGGCCAATATATGGCAGCAGTGGACGTTGGCAAACAGGTGAGCAGAAAGGGCAACAACATAGGAACTGAACAAAAGGAGAACCAGTTCAAGGCTTTTAGTCCAATCACTTGACAAAAAGTGAATTGCCTGGAAATTATCTATGAAAAAAGATACGAGAATAATCAGATCAGCACTAAAAATTCATTTAGATATAAATATGTATAAAATCAAAGAAAAATGACTAAAAAAAACTATAAAAGGGCAAAAACAAAGGAAAGTAGCAGGAATAAACAGTTAGCAGATTATACAACAAGAGAATTAAAAAGAAAGATAGAAAAAATGGGTAATGTAGGAAGAATTAGATGTTAAGTCAATAGTTAATAAAACTCATAACACTAGAACATGTGGGCTGCTGAGTTTCAGGTCTGAAATTTTGGTATGCTCCGCTAGAAATTCAAGCTTGGGTTGCTAAAACTTCATGCTTCATTTGTGAGGTCTTTTAGTAAAGAAAACTAGACAAGAATGGTTCTAGGAATCACTACTACGACAAGCAGGACAGGAGCCACTTCTAAGATCTAACAATCCCTCTTAGATGAGAAAGCATCAAATTTCCACAAATGCATAGCCTGAAAATTATGTCTTCTCCTTCATAATTGAAACCCACTCGATCCTATTTGTGGATTTTGTCCTATATTTGAATTTTGTCATATATTTGAATCCTATGCTAATAGACGTTCTTATTATTCTTCGATAGAGTTCAATCATAAACCAACAAGGACAAACCAAAAATAAATATACTTCAAACCATTTTCCAATTAAGGAAAATTAACATCTAAGAACATAATAAACTATTCATTCTTGTTGGCTTGACGAGAGTCAATTTTGATGATTATAAGTTGTTGCTCGAGGTCTCCGGCACACCAAACTGGTTTCCTTGCACTCCAGATTGTTTGATTTGCTTGTCCTTCAATAACTTCAGCCTGTTGTTAGAATCATTCGCATCTTTGAAAGTTCAGATTTCTGGACAATTTGGTTCCCTTCATTAGGGTTCGTACCAACTTCAAAATGAGTATTAAGGCCATATAATTTTCCTAGAATTTTCAAAGTTTCACGTTGCCCTTGGTTGCTGAATAGTCCCCTATACGCTCTTTGTAATCTGTTGCCATCACTGAACCCAAGCAATAACATCAAGTTTATGTAGGATGAATAGAAAATATGTCAATTATTTAATAAAACTCACGAAAATTAGAAAATCTGGGCTGCTGGGTTTTTGCTAAGTTGTTGCCATTTGAGTTTCAGGTCTGAAGTTTTGATATGGGCTGCTAAAATTCAGACTTGGGTTGCTGAAATTCAGATTGGGATTGTGTGGTCTTTTAGTAAAGAAAACAAGACAGGTAATTCTAGGAATCACTCCAGGATTAGGGAACTAGAAATCACTCCTAAGGTCTAAAAATTACTCTTAGCATCTCAATTTCAGAAATTCATAAAATGAACATGCCTTTTGCCCTATTGATCCTAATCAAATAAGGACTCTTAATCAAAATACTTAAATATATATTATATCTCACTCTAATAAAGATTCTATTATGTTTTTTTTATAGACTTGAATCCTAAATCAAAAAAGGACAAATCAAAAATAAATATATCTCAAACTCTTTTCCAATTAAGGGAAACTAATAACTAAGAAAAAAATAAACTAATATACAGTCTCCATCCTGGTATACTTGGAGTTCTCAGAAGTAAGGATTCAGCTACAGTAGAAACAGCTAAGTTAAAACCACTATCCATCCAGTCACTTACTTACGTATACCATTCATATGGACGAGAAAAAAATAATGAATTTTTCTTCATCGATGAATCAAGATTATTTTTCTTAAACAAGAAACTCTCTGCTAAAGTGCAGAAGCACAACCAAAAAGTTAAATTTATTAGCAAAAAATTAGTTTAATTTCACCAAAAAGCCAGCTTCAAAAAAAAAAAAAGGCAATTCCAAATGTCATAACAATTTAATTCGACAAAAAGAATGAGATAACACATAACCAATAAACAATCGAAGGGACAATATTTCTATGCAAAAGCTACGAAACACGAAACGCAAGAGAACCATGAATGTTATTAAAAATTTAGAGATTAGAAACTTGCAATTATTCTGTCAAAATCGAGCTACATGGAACAACGTTTACTGTTTTCATCAGTACAAAATTAAAGTAAAGTGAAACCAAATCAAATCACGGGAACCTTTCATTTATCTACCAGGAAAAAAGAAAATTAAAAAGACCCAGAATCTCCAATTTGCAATTCACATACTTTCTCAGCAACCAAACAGACCAAAAGGAAAACGATGAGAAAAATAAACCTGATTTGGACAAAAGCGATTCGGAAGCATTCAATAGCCTGGAGGCAGATCTGAAACTGCTGTTTAAAGCCATAAGTAAACCTACTGAAGGAAAGAGAGAGAAAGCTCTACTTTGATTTTCTTGGTGGATTATGGTGTGATAAGTAACCAAGGGTCGTTTCTGTATTCGTTATTTTGGCAAGTTGAACAACACATTGCGATTCTGCCTCTGGGGCTTCTTATGCGGGCTTCGGCTTCAACTTCAGCCCTGTTCTAAACAGTAGGGTATGCAATAAGATGTTTGCGCTGTGGCTAGTATTTATTTAAATATTTTAGCTGACAATCATACTCATGTTAATGAATATATTTTACTTTTATCTTTTTATCTTCTCACCCTTATTATTTGGTTTCTTATCCCTCTTGCACTCGTAGTTACTTGGCATTTGAAAAACATATTATCACCATAATTAACGCTAAGATAAAATCCCACTAAGACGTAAAATTTAAAAAAAGTCTGATAATATATAGTCTTACCTTTATTTAATAGAGAGATTGTTTCTGATATATCTAAAAGCAACGTGTCATAAAGATACTACAAAATTAAAAATAGATGTGCATACATACAATAAACAAAAATAATAAAATAAAATAACTAAGTAAATTAGTCAAATATGTTAGATTATTTTATGTCCCATGTAACTTATCGATTTGAGTCCCATGAAAAGCACCCAAGATAATGGTTATTGGGTATTATAGAATGGATCTCAAATGGGTCAAAGACCCTTTTCCTTTCTCTTCCAACAATGAACCATCATGATGGTTGATGAACCAACATGATGGTTGGTGATTGAGTATTTAAGTGTTAGAAACAAACACTTATGATATGTGATATCTCAACAATTCTGAACCATTGACGAATCACTTAAAGGAAGGAAGAAGAAAGGAAATAAATCCTTGTCAAGAACGTTGCTAAACTATGGAGACAGGTTTGTCTTTATTATTGTTCGATCCTTAAAAGTATCTACAGACGGCCTCCACAACTTCATCTCGACCACCAAGATGGCCGATTGCGGTCTCTCCTACGCCGTTATTGCTATCATGGGCCCTCAGAGTAGTGGTATGCTTTTGGTGCAAGTTTCAAGGTTATAGACCCTACGCGAATTGATTCCATTGGGGAATCATTATGTGGCCCAGGTGTTTGAGTAAATTAAGCAAAGAAACAAGAAAGGGAGAGAGAATAGTGCAGAAGAAATCAGAGAGCGCGTGAATTGTCATATTCCATTATGGTTGTTACACAACCCATTCTGGTACATATATATCGTAATTCTATTATAAGCAACTATATTACTATTGACCTGACACGTGGCCTTTAAGGAATAACAGATAATATATACTTCAACTAATATAAAACGATTCGTTTAATCTGTGTTTATGAATCTTTATATTGCATTTTCTTGCATCAGTTACCTCCTCCTTCAATTAAGCCTTGTCCTCAAGGCTAAACTCTGGAAACCGCAATTTCATGTCATCCACCCATTCCCATGTAGCTTCAACAGGAGATAATCCCTTCCAGTGAGTCAAAACTTGACCCTTTGGTCGATGAGCCTTTTTAATCCATCGTTTGTCCAAGACTGCAAGGGGTTGTGGCAAGGAGCTGAGACCCAACTCAGGAAGCTCTTGTAGCACAGGACGTTTCCCTACTGACCTCTTGAGTTGCGAGATATGAAAAACGGGATGTATGGTCGAGCTTGGTGGCAATGACAATCTGTAAGCAACTTGTCCTATCTTCTCCATTACCTGGTAAGGCCTATAAAATTTGGCTGCCAATTTATGGAAGGGTCGAGATGCTACTGATCCCTGCTTGTATGGTTGCAGTTTAAGATAAACCCAATCTCCAAGCTCAAACTGCCTGTCTGTTCTGTGCTTGTTTGCTTGAACACGCATTCTATCCTGTGCCTTAAGTAGATTGCTTCTTAGTAGCTTAATGACATTCTCTCTTTCTGTTAATTGTTGATCGAGAGCTTCAATGGTAGTGTCTTTAGGGAAGTATGGTATGTGCAAAGGGGGAGTAGTCCCATAAAGAGC
>JANZXR010000003.1:19717181-19729240 GCA_027575705.1 Erythroxylum echinodendron
TTATGATATGTGATATCTCAACAATTCTGAACCATTGACGAATCACTTAAAGGAAGGAAGAAGAAAGGAAATAAATCTTTGTCAAGAACGTTGCTAAACTATGGAGACAGGTTTGTCTTTATTATTGTTCGATCCTTAAAAGTATCTACAAAATAAACATAAAAAGTAAAAAAAATACATAAATACAAATAAATAATAAATAGAAACAAAAGTAACATTAATAATAAAAATAGGTAATGCAATACAAATATTGAAAAATACAATAAACCTATGAAATTAAGAGAATTTCATCTAACTATTTAAACTCATTTGACCCCATCAAATATTCCAAAATATTTTCGTTTACACAATACATTAAATTTGTATAGTGTACCAGCCACACCATATTTTCAATAATTTTAATATTGAATTATAAAATATAATGCCTTAATAATAAATTATAAAAATTAAAGCAATTTGTAAAACATGTTGGATTCTTGTTATAAGCTAATGTTTTGCGTAAAATAAACCTCATCAAACAGGAAAAGCTTTATACCAAATATGATATACTGTTAAAGCTTGTTAGTTAATATTAAAGGGAAGCACCATGTTTTGTAACAGTCGATATGGCTTGAAAATTAATGTTTGGAAGTTTATTCATTTATTACTTTTGGAAAAGTTAGGATAATGTGCATAATTTTATTTAATTGATAAATAACAAAACAATAATATCGAGTATGTCGTGATTTTTACATATTATAAGAGCATTCTAATAATGTTTTTATCTAATCAAGGAGCATGAAATAAAAGCAAAAGGTATTTAAAAATAATATTAAGACATGTGTTTGTATTTCATTGTAAAAGATAGAGCTTAATACTACTGAGATGAAATATGCAATAGTGTAAAGAGATGATGGTGCTTTAAAAAGAAGGACTTTGAAATGACTTCTAACATTAAATTAATTTATATTAGTATATCAAATCAAGCATATGAGATACGATTCTTAAACAAACAACAATAGTATACAACCCTTTTCTCTAACTCATGCTCTTTTTTCTTTCTTGTCCATTTAATTTTCTATACTTCTCTTTAACTCGTGAAACTAAATTCTTTGCCTCCTTTTGTCATTATTATTTAGGCAGACTTCTTTCTCACTTAACCATCAGTCTGTCCTTGGTCACCTCTGCTTACTTCATTGCCCTACTTCTCTAGCCTAGCCTCCCTTCTTTTTCCAATGTCCTATGGTTGCTTTTTTTCCCCTCATGTAGAACCTTTGCTCTCCTCTTCTTCAACATCACTACCAGCTCTATTTACCCCTTAAAAAGCTTAGGAAGCTCAAGTTTTGTCTCGTTGCACTACCGTTATGGTTACTTCCTTGTGCGCACCTGTGTTTGCTTTTTTCCTTAGGAAGCTCAGGGAATGCTCCCTAATGCTACTATTGCCCTTCTAGAACTTCTCAAGAAGTTTTGGTCTCTCCAGTCCCCTTCACTCTAGCCTTGAAAAGAACCTAAAGTCAAGTTGTAGATGATCCCTTGGCTTTTAACAAACTAAGCTTCCTTTATCCACCGGTTGGATCTTCTTCTTCGTAAGGATCCTCCCGTAGAAGTTCTTCAATAAGGAGAAGCTAATTAGTCAAGTACATTAGTAGGATTCTTTACTAAGAAGTGACTTACTTTTTTTTACTTATTCAATATTGCAATAATCACAAGTGTACAACATAGCTGTAGCTAGTACCAGTAAGTACGGGTCAATCTTACAAAAACAGTGATTACTAATAATTAGTTTTTTCTTATTATCTACTCTACAAATTGATTTTGGATTTTAATAAAGAAAATAAAAACTTAAACATCAATCCCTTATCAATTTTGATATGTCCATTCATAGTACACATCATAATAACCTATCGAATCAAATTAATATACAACTGGAATCAAATTATCCTAAAATTAACTTTATAAGTCAATATTAACAATAATTATATCAATAATCAGAAATCAAAAGTATTAATTTTTACACCTCCACTAAGATTTTGCTCATTGCAGTCAAGTGTTTAGGATAAAAAGTATCAAAACTCTCAATCAACTCATAATAGAACCCTTACTATAAGATTGAAATAATATCACATCTCTACCTCTTATGTGTAAACTAGAAACAAAAGTCAAAAGTTCTTTATAAGGTTGTAATGGGTAGGAATGTCAATGGGTCGGGGGCGAGTGCGGCCCGGCCTAGCCCAGCCTCAGTTATGGGGGCCATGGGTCGGGATAGACCGGCCCGCAGCCCAGCCCATCTGCAGGCCATCCAGTGGGCCAGCTCGGCCTGGCCCGTTTATATATTTTTATTTAAAAATACAAAACAACGTCGTTTTGTCCAAAATGGACTAACCCGTGGCTTGGCCAACCTGGGCCAAAAACAGGCTAGGCCTAGCCAGGTCGAAATTGTCATCCCTAATAATGGGGCTTAGGTATGGTATGGTTGGGATATAAAAAAGGGTCCAATTGAAGGAAATTTATTAAAAAGAATTACAATACTTGTTTACAAAACATATAGGTCTTTTCTTTATAAATCTATTAGTACTATATACTTATCGACAATAGAATGCATTTAGAAAGTTTTTCATAAAATAAATTTAACTTATAAAGGCTCCCAAGGAGAATCATAGTACAAACTTGGTATAAGTAGGACTATAGAAATCCAACAAAGTAAAGGAGACATGTAGACTATAACATTAAGGCTAGGTGTTTAATGCACTGTAAAAAGACAACCTGCAAATCATAATGTGGAATTTATAATATTAGTATACTTATTAATAGCAAGATTAGCTGATTGAAGCATCCAATGACTTTGGATTTGAAAGAAATTATCCATGGTCCAGAGCAGCAACAAATGATATATAACACCCCAATCCTGCCCGATGCATGCACGAGCGTACATATGTCCGACATAATTGGTATGTTACCTATATCGCCTTCACTTTATAATATGGCATCATAATTAAAATCCCAAATCACACATTTGCTAACGTCCAAAATTTCCTTATTTTATATCATACCATCATTTACATTGTAGCTTTAAGTTCAACATCATCCATAATTATATAACATCGTCCTATGAGCATAAACATGTCAATTTACACAGTATGCTACAAATATGAGAAATGCACAAAAGTTATTAACAAACTATGTCTTCAATTTCCAACTGACCGACCTTTGAGCCATATCTGATCGTCAAAGTTGCACAAAATAAGCTTCTATGGAGTCTTAGAAGCTAAGTTGTCTCACTCTCAAACCTGAAATTATCAACAGTGCAATTTTGATGAGTTTTACGAACTCAATAGAGTAATCATCCTCGATGGTTCACTCGTGTAATAAAACACAATCAGCCATAAACATATTATCACATAGTTCATATCAACTTGATTAATATTAAATTCTATCCCAAACGAATTGTATTTCAGTCAAACAATTCAACCAGTCTATCACTTCATTACACTTGAATAAAACACAGTCATTGGTTTAATACCACATATTCAAACATGTAACATTCTTACAACTTTGCAAATCATTCAACGAATTCAAATCATATGTGAATACTATTGATCATATGTGAATACTATATGTATGAGACTCAAATTCGTTTTTACATTGTTGTGACTGTTTGCTTTTTCAATATCCCGTATCATCGGTTCATTAATTACAGTGAACGTTAGGCTCTATATGTTTGAGCTTTAAACTCTTTTCAGTAGCAGTCTCAGTCAGTAGCATCACCAGTCACAACTGCCTTTATATTACATGTATTGAAATGAAATGCTTGCCACAAATCATTCAAATACAATCAATCACTTTCATTCACATTATCTCAGTCAATATAATCAATCATAACATTCTGTCACTTTTAGTTGAGAATCATTTAAGGAGTCTTATTCACATACAAGTAGCACTTCTAATAATATTCATATGCATCAAACGCCTTGGACAAGTATTATCTGGAATTCAGTACACAATTAGTATATATTCATCATATATCAAATTCAATTTAGTAGTATCAGATTAAATTAAAATGAGACCATCTTAGGTAACTCACAATTGCTCCCTTAAGCCTATTGCCTTGATGTTTCGGCAATATTAGGATGTGGTCGCACTACTTGCTCTCCTATATACATTAACACAATTTCACATTACTGTACTGCTTATGTAATTGAGTAAACACAAGTATAAATGTATCATGTATCATGCATGTTCAATGAAAAACTCTCATGTATCTTTCTGTAACAAATTGATGCACTTCAATAGTGCCAAAATTCACACACTCATTCATTATTCACACACTCATTCACTACTCCAGATTTTGTTGAAAGCATCCCATTCGAGTCAACCTTGCATATTCAATAAGATCAAGAAAATGATATATTTCTGTAACACTTTCTTCTAGACAATTGTTCTCTATGTCTTAAGTTTCTAATGACACTAAAATCATTCAATTTGGTTTATTATTCTATAAGTTATGGTCATACTATCACAAACTGTGCACATTTGAAATTTTGGCTAGAGAATGATTATGCATTCAAGTTGTACAACCAATATCTCTCAACTCCAATATCTAAAAATTAATACCAGTTTAAAACTAAGATACCTACACCTTTAATGAAGATATCTTAGTCTAATTTGGCCTAAATCAATACGGTTTATTCATGATTTCTGTCCCTAGTAGTGCTATAACTTAAGCCAATACTCAATTTCATGCCAATTTTGAAAGTTTTAAAGATAGAATTAAAATTTGACTTCTTCAAGAAAGTTGTAGAAATATGTCTCAAGTTTAATTTGAATCAAGAATCAACTCATTTGTAAATCTACAGATCAATATATACTCAAAATACCGAAGCATGTTCAGTGAAAATTCTCCAGTTCATAACATTCCAACACTTCCTCACTTACATCCTAAATCCATTAATCAAATCTTTCCCGAACGAATTCAGATGGCTCTAAATTTTTATGGAGGGAAAGAAAAATGTCTTAGGAGTCTATTGGTTCAAGTTCCAACTTATTTGGAAATCGGATGACAAAGTTGTGGCTAAAAGAATTAACAAAGTTTGGTTTTGGAAAACCCTTCGGGTGCAACTCCTATTCTGTTCTCTCTCTAAAACGCAGATTTCTTCTTCTTCCATTGTTCCAGTTTTTCTCACTTCTATGTTATTCAATAAACATATTTAATGTATAAACCAACTTTTCTACTTCTTTTCAACCCCCAATTTAGTTCAGATCATCATTAACAAATCAAAATCCTTATTTACAAACAATCATAAAAAACCATAAATCATTCACTCATATTTCATTCTGTATATATGTTTTCTACATTTCTTAATTTCCATTAACAACTTCATTTCATCTTAAGTGTTTCATTTTAAGTCTTTTCTCTCAACTCTAATCCTACTCAAATGCAAGATAAAACACAAACATCAAAATAGATCACTATCAAAAGCTCTTAAAAGTCACAATTACACAATCTTCACAATCAAAATTCACATACAGTTTTTCCTATCAAATTTCTGTATACTGTTTTTCCTAAAATTTCTGCATTTTTCTGCACTTCCATCTTCATTCCACTTCATCAAAACATATCATTTTAGCCTCTCTATATCACGACCTTACCCCATCCTCAATTCTTAGCATCATGACGGCACTCAATAGAATCACACATACGCATTACAAACTAGTTATATATGTGTTTCTCCAAAACAAAATAGAGTATACATTTACCCTTTTTTAAGAATTTTCTGCACTTTTTTATCATGTATTTGTTGGATCGAAAAATAAAACATGCAAGATTTGGCGAACACAGTAAATTTCAAAACTTTTTTAGAAATCAAAACACAACGGAAGCGAAAACACCAAATCAACATGCTTTAATCCATACATGATACGGTATAAGGAAAATAAATAAGATCAGAATATTACCGACTCCTCGCTATAACTTTGATCCTTGGTATTGTGTCCTCAACCAATCCGATCTACTACTTGTTCTTCTTGGGCAACGTGGTTATCAAGATTCTTTGGTGAGAAAGGAGAAGAAAAATAGGATAACAAACCTTTTGCTATTTTCTGTTACGTTAGAGACCAAAATTGAAGAGCTTGGAGAGCCAAAATTCACGTACACTTCTCCTTGTTTTTTTAAAAACCTTTCTTTAAGTCCAACACTTGGACGATTATATGGAGAGCTTTACGTATATGTATTTAAAACAAGCCATTAAAACCATTTAACAAGAGAAATGATGCCCACTCCACCTACATGCCTTTATTAATAAAAAACATAAATTAATGCTCCATATGCGTTGAACATGCAATCCACTCAAGAGAGCTTTACGTATATGTATTTAAAACAAGCCATTAAGATAATGCCCACTCCACCTTTTGTGCCTTTATTAATAAAAGACATAAGTTAATGCTCCACTTCATTCTTTAACGCAAAGAATGCTAAAAGAGTTAGCCATTTATGATATTAAAACAAGCCATCAACTTTTTAAAAACAATTATAACCGAATTTTACATCATTATAAAATTCGGTTTTGCTTATACCTTTTTTTTAATAATTTTAATTTAATTAATCTAATTATTTAAATCAAAATCTAGCCTAATATTAAATATTATTTTAGGCTTATAATTAAAAATTAATTAGTGTAAGCCCAACATTTATAGGCTTTAGACCCAATTTAATTAACTCTTAATTAAATTGTTCCTATTTTATTGGTCCGAATCTAATTCGTCCATTTCTCTCCAAACTGTCTCATTTTCTTTCCGATAACTTCTGTTTATTTTTCTTACTTTCCTTGATAACCTTCCCAGAAGTCAAGTAGGGAATTTAGTTGGACTTACATAATTCAAGCTCCAATAAGCCCAGAATTAATTTAATCTCATTAGAATTAATTCTAGCTTATTAATTAAATGTCATTCTACTAAAGACAATTAGTTGAACTCTTGAATTACTTAATATTATGAGAACCCATATTTCAAATAATATGTCCAATTACAAAATCTATTATGAATCTTATTATAACCATCCACACAATAAAGGGTAAAATTACCGTTTTGCCCTTATATTGATTTTCCCTTCTAAATCTCCCATTTTACTCTATATGGTGATTAATACACAAGATCTCATCTTGGTGTTAAGACTTGATGGGTAGCTAGTCTATCAAACTTCTGGCGCTAGTTTAATGATCGATCTCTATAAAATGTCTAGAAGTGATGATATCACTATAAACTCTTTATTTGAGTGAATGTTCCTTAATACATGTTTCAATTAATAATTCCAACATACAGACACTGGATTAATACTCTGTAAAAATCTATTCCGCTCATATCAAGAATTATAATGAAACACATATGAGATCACTACTCATCAAGATTGTAGTCCATAATGAGCAAATGCTAAAATGCATGTTTTAAGTTTAAGTAATGGCTTACTTTATTCATTAAAACATACGTGATTCCAGATTCATCTAATAGTGTCATCATCAATAGTTAACTATTATTATAATATGAAACTCATCATTCCCTTGAAGCAAACTCCTTTACTTATATAGAGATAAATCACAACACTACAGTCTAAATCATAATCAAGTGACCAACTTAATTATTCAACTGTGAATCAATTAATTTAGATTCTAATACTATACATGTTTCCCATACATCTTTATATATATGTATATTACTTACAAAAGAATTTCGATGCCTTATGAGTAGATATATAATGCTCATAAAAACCAAACTCTTTTGTTTTATTAATAATAAATATTTTCATTACAAAAGTAACGGGAAGAAAATTAGGTTATAAGTAAATACACTTGCTTTCTAGGGCACTATATTTACATAACTCCAATAGTATTTTTAACATCACCAACCCTTCATGCATGAATTCATTTCTAACACTAAAACATCATCAAAATCATTCTCATAGATCCAGAAAATTAAAACACAACTTACTCGATTTAACTAAATTTCCAGCAATTCAAACTTCAGTAAATGGCTGAAAATTGAAATTTTAACAATAAGCAAACTCTCTCTCTATGGACTGAAATTCCTATTTTGATGTAAGATTCAATAACCACTTTCACAAAATACTTCACAAGCTGTTTCGGTGGATGAACAAAGAAGAAGGAAGAACAACTTCGCGTTGCATGCTTTTTGGTGGAGAACATCTACAGTACTTGTCCATATTAAATCATACAACGTGTTTTCTTACTTCACTGCCACATTTCACCTTTGCATGTGAGCCACTTATCACTAACTAAGCAGTCCACATTTTACATTATGATTGGTCCATTATTTCACCATTTGGCTTAGTCCAAAATACTCCAAATTTTTAAAATATCTAAAATTTTACCAAAAATTTCAAATAATATTAATAGTCTCCAAATAAAATTTTAACGGAAATAAGTCACAATGCACATGTTAATCAATCAATCATACCTTGAAAATGTTAATGAATGCATGTACAAATCTTTTAATATATCAAAAATAAATATTCATATGTGTATGAATATACTATGATGCATGAGCATGAAATGCACTTCTAATTTCTCACTATACTCTCAATTCACTATTTTGGGGTCTAATCCCGAACATGGGATGTCACAAGATAAATGGTCTAGGACTATATATATACATGCCCATGAAATCATGTCGTCCCAATTTTTCATATTGCAAATATGATCACTGAGACTCTAAAATGATAACTAAAGTACCTTGAAGAAGTCATATTTAAATAATAGGAGGTCCCCAATTTCCTCTCCATAGTCATAGAACTTGTACGTTATAGAGAAAGGTAAAGATCCTTTGATTATATCAATAGGAAGTTTATTCCTTATAGTACTATTTTTTATATTGTAAATATGATCACTGAGGCTCTAAAAGGATAACTAAAGTACTTTGGAGAAGTTATATTTAAAGAATAGGAGGTCCCTACTTTCCTCTCCATAGCCGTAAAGCTTGTAGGTTATAAAGAAAGGCAAAGATCCCTTGATTCTATCAAGAGCAGGGAGTTTATTGTTGGATCACCTATGGCCTGGGTATTCACAATATGCAGCGGAATGGACAATACCACACAACAAGAAGTATAACCCAAAATCACAACACTTACGAAATTACCTCTTGACACGGATTGGTATTTGTTTTTCTGATTTGTAGACGCTGCAGTAAGTGAATGTCCTCTACTGGTATCCACATAAGGATGAACTATTAGGACTCCGCTCTTGCGAGTCAAGTGCCTGACATCTTAAGTGACATCTGGACGCGCATTCCACAAGGGTGACGTGCCTACACCAGTCAATCATCAAAAAGAACTCACTTTTCCTATTTCCGAACGGATTTTGGGAAAACTTAAATTGGAATTTCAATTGGACCTCTTCAGAACATTGGTTCCCCATTGTCTTAAGTCTCTAATGACACCAAAATCATTCAATTTGATTCAAAAATCTGAAAGTTATAGCCTAAACATTTTGGACTATTTGTGCACTAAAACAGTACATTATACCAAACTTCATTCCAGAAATTGAATGTCTTAAGGACTTTATTAAAATTCGATTCCTTCAGATAATTTGTAGCTCTATATATTTATCTTATTTAGAAACAAATATAATCTCATTTGGAGCTTTACGGATTAATATATCATCAAAATACTGAAGCATGTTTAGTAAAAATATCTAACTCACACTCTTCCAACCGATCCCCTCACTTTGATTTAAGCAATCTTTTTCATATTAACATGAAAAGCTATAAAATTTTATTGAGAGATAAAGGAATGTGTTAGGAATCCAATGCTTTAAAAATCAGCTCATGTGGAGGTCGGACGACAAAGTTATGGTCAAAAGAGTGAAACATGTTCAGGCTGAGAGAAAGAACCTAAGGATCGCGATCATGCTTACTTGCTGGTCACGATTGTGGATAAGCACGATCGCGACCTGGCGCACGTGCCCGCAATATCTTGTCGCAATCGCGAGTTTCCTTTTCTCTCTTGTCTTTCTCCGACTTGTCTTGGTAAAAAGGGCATAACTTTCAATACAAGTATCGGATTAAGGTCGTTCAAAGACTGCTTTAAAGAAGATTTCTAGATATACAACTTCCATGAAGGCCTTAAAAACAAAATTTGCCTCTAAACATATCAAAATTTCAAAATATTGTAGCTGTCCCGAAAGTCATCCTATGCAACATCCCAAACTTATAATAATCATATCTCTCAACTCCAATGTCCAAAAATTTTATACTTATATCAATGGAAAGCTAGAAAAATAATCTACAACTTTTTAGAGACAATTTTGTCTAATTCAACCTAGATCAATCCAGATTTTCCGCTGAAGTCATAACCCAATTTGGCCTTTATGAAAAAACTTGAAATTTGTAATGTACAACTTGGAAAGTCATGAGTATAACCATTCAACTACCCACTTTACTTCATTAAACTCCCTAATCTCTACTTATTTGACTCATCCCTTACAACTATTTCTGATCATTCACAAAAATCTTATCTTTCCTTTTTCCATAATATCTCACTTATATGTATATATATGTCAACGATTCATGTTCAAAGTTCATCAATGCAATTGGATAACTTTTCCAAATACATCTAATTTCAACCCACATCATCCATATTTCATTAACAATAAAATAGAAGTTTACAAAACTTTAATGGCATTCCAAGTCACATTACATCATCGATATCCAAAATTCAAAATACAAAAGATATCAAACTCAATAATTCTCCAAATGCATCTAAAGTCTTGCTTTTACAAAATATAACTTAATATACAGAAACATTGCAAAAATAGAGTGATGCCTCGACTCTTAGTTACTCGATCTCATTTTCTTCACCTAAAGATGGGACGAAAAGGGGGTGAGCTTAAAAGCTCGTAGGTAACAAGTTTATAACGAATAACAACTAAAACAATTTTAAAATGTTCATTTTCGTAGAAAATTCTTATTGAATTATAAAACATATGGTTCTTAAATTTTCAACCAAATTTACAATAAAATAAATCATGTATGCATCAATCTTGTCAATATATCATGAACACATAAACACATTAGAATGGTTTGAGTAGGTCCAAAATAGAATGTACTACATATTTCCCATAATGGTCCTGTGTAGCAGTGAACATAACGTACTATTGCATTCCCACAAAATGGTTTTGTGTAGATGTGAATTTATGGGAGTCCATGAAGGAGCTCCATGCTGCTAGTCGGCAGGCGGGAGAAGCCTTTAGTCAAAGTACACTTGACATATTTAAGGGACCAAATCAAACCCATATAACATGCATTTCATAACTTATAAACATGTTGCCCAAATGGCACATTATCAAAACATGTCTTTCATGAACATGAAATATTTCATATGCACTTCCATCATCTTTTTCACAATTAATCAACCAAATTCAAATATCAAGCATATTGCAATTTCTCAAATCATTCAAAAGCAACAAATGCCACAATTATAAAGCAATGAAAAATTATTTTATTTTCTTGACTAAAAAGAAAACATAATGGCTCATTATCCAATTATAAACATGAAACCTACATTGAATTTCCTTGCTTAAAACTTTGCTAAAAAATGCCTCTACTCTTACTCCTCTTGCCTTCTTTGATTCTCTTTTATCAAAGGCAAAATTCCTATTCAATAGGGATTCAAATTGGAGAACTCACAAGATATATTCACTAAAATTGATTTGAGAATTCTTAAATCCATACATTTCTTAGGCTTTATGAACCAAAACTCTTTCAAAAATCCAAAATATTAAAATCAAACTTACCTTGAATCTTCACCAAATAGTGAGATTGTTGGCTCTAATGGAAGCACTAATCCTCCTCTTCCTTTTTCCCTTCTTCAACAACTTCAAAATCACTCTTGAAGACTAAGAAAAATCAAAACCTAGCTTAGCTTTCTTTCACTCCTTTCTTTTCTCTCCAACGACTCTCTCTCCCTCTTCTATCTTCTAATTTTCATTTTTTGGATGCTTCACATGCAAGCCCACCTTTCATCTTCTCCTTTTTACCCTTAATGAGCCCAAAAAGTCCATTTTACCCTTCCTTATAAG
>JANZXR010000003.1:19729340-19747083 GCA_027575705.1 Erythroxylum echinodendron
CGTGATCATCAATCAGAACACATACTAGCCTTGATTTATTATTGTTCCACCAATAACGATCGACCAGGGACAGTTTATAATAGTATTATAATGCTTATGGTTTTACTATCAAGTCACATACTTGATGACATAAGCCTAATACTATTCGTGGAATGTAAATCACATTACGTAAACAATACATATGCATATATAAAAGAATACCTCATAATATATTATTAATATGTCATAATGTCAGTACAAAAGTCACATATTTCCATTAGCCTAGGGCACACTACTAACATTTATTCCTCATAGTAAGCCACTAGATGAATGAAAGATTTTGAGGAACTTTTAAGTGAAGTGGTGTCCCTTTTAAGCTAAATCTATCATTTGAAGACTAGTCAAGTAATATCTAAAGTCATTACAAGGAAGTTTAGACCAACATTCCCCCTCAACTTCATTTGAGAAAAGTTTACAATTAAACTCTCCTAGTAGGATCTAAGCAACAAAAATGTTAGCTCCATTATTAACAAGTTCATTCTAGAAATTTTCCCTTTGGAACCCATGATTTGAAGAAAAAATAAGGGAGAAACAGACTTGGAGGTTATTCCATTTAAGTTTAGTGAGCACATGAATGTTGTTCATTGATTAATGAGTTAATTACCTTAATCATCTTCAAATTAATGACAATGACTGCTCTTTCCTTATAGTGAGTTTGATAAATAGAAATTATTTGCATCCTTCATAATAAACCAAAATTTCTTCCATTGATCCTCCTTGAGTTTAGTTTCCAAAAGCCTAGAAAACACTAGTTTACATAAGATAAATAATTGGCAAGAACTTACTATTTATTGGGGTTATTAGTAGCCCACACATTTTAGGTTAGAATTGACATTTAGTGGGGGAAGGAGAGATAAGGGGGCCTTTAGAAGAATTATTGTTTTTGACTTTCTTACCTAATTTCCTATATGCAACAATTAGGAATACATCAGAATTAGATGCTCTAGTGGTGTTCAAATCTAATAACTCTTGTGTAGCAGTCTCCTTAATAGATTTAAGTGCAAAATTAAAGATAGCCTTAAGAGGTGCAGGTATATAAGTAATATGCAAGGAGTTTAGACCTTAATTATCTAATTATTCGTGGACTAGGGCCACTAAGCAAGAAGCATTCAAATCACCAGAGGTTGTAATAAGAGGAATATTAGACACTTCCGTGCTTAGAGAAGCTACCGTGCTTAGAGAAGCTACATACTTTTTGGCTAAATCTTCATTCAAATTTCCTGGTTTCTTAACATTAGGAGTGACATAATGGGAGCTTATAAAAGCAAGATCATCTTTTGTCGATCCATCATTGAGACTATCTTGCACTTTAGTAATTAGAGGGATAGGAGCTACAACCATAGAGCTAGCGCCAAAATTAACCTCAACTATGAAAGAGCTTGGTTTAGACTTGAGAGATTCCATCCCCATAAGTTCTGCATAGTCCCCTTTAAGGTATAATTTACTTGTCTTTTTCCATTCCTTACCTTGTGTGCAGGAGTAGGTTTCTAATGATGACATAGATCACATCTTCAACCAACTTTCATGTTCATTCAGGTGTAGTATTCGTATTTCATCATGTAGGTTTAAGACATTTCAATTTGGACATATAAGCATGCAAATCAAATCCTCTTCATGGAAGTTGTGTACTCATCCATGCATAGAGGTTACCTAATGAAGTTTGTAAGATAACTTAGTCCAATCGTGGATCAATATTCCAATGAAACATCATGAATATTACTTAAGCTTCATTTACTCTAACTTAATACTAAGTGACCACCTTTGGATGAAAATTGGCATATCATTCATATGCCAAGAACCAGCCTTTAACACCATGTTAGCTTCATCTAAAGATCCAAAATTGAAGATAAATAGACCTTGAAGGTTGATGAGAGTTTCCAATAATCCTAATTTGCTCCATTGAAAATTGCCATATGCAGTTATAGCCAGATATGTAGGCATTTTGATAAAGAAAAAACCAACCACGCAGTCATTCCATTTAGAGGCTCCTTGTAATAAAACCTCTTTCAAATGTGGGGGATATATTACCAATATTTAAGCACACAACAGATAATAAGCCTGAAATGGAAGTTGATAAATATTTAGACTGAAAAGGATTTGAAATATCGTTCTAAAAATGAAAAGAAATAAGGTGAAAAACAACTTAGCGAGTAAAATGACCAAAATGCCCTTACCAGATTAGAAGTTGAAACAAAGTTGGAATAGCTAAAAGACAAGGGAATAAAGCACCAAAATGCTAAGAGGAAAGCAATAGAATCAAACTGGCACTCCAGAGCAACTACAAAGAACATCAGAATGCCAAGAGCAAATGACAAACTTGATAAGAATGAACAACAAAGAACAACATTTTTCTTTTAAAAAAAAGAGAACATTTTCTAAGCCAAAGCTTGATACTATAGAGATGTAGGAAGTTAGTGCTTCTAATATAATTGACAGCCATTTTTATCTTCATTGTTGAGTCCATTTTTGTTTTCATCATGAACTATGAAGCATGGTCTATTTGAAAGTACTCACGAAATTCTTATTTTCATTTTGCTTTGCTACTACGTTTTGAAGTTAATTCAAATAAACGAAAATGGCCATACCAACTAGTTTACTTGATAAATTGCTATTCCGCGTGTTAGAAGTTCATAACAAATATTAAAGGCATTCAAGGATATGGCTGATCTTATATTCTTATTTATGAACATGTCCTTACTAAAAACAGATACAAGTGAAAATAAAATTTTAAAAATTAGTCATCACCCCACAGGTTTGCTTATCAACTTTTGAATCAATGCAACTTGAGCATTCGCATGTTGGTGAATAAAAAAGAGAGTATAAGATAAAACACATTACATGGCTAAACTAATCCAAGAAATCTTCGATTAGATTGAAATTGTTCGCGGTAAGACAACTATCGTTAAAGTTTTGCTTCCAACAAAAGCGGTCTTGGGGGAACTCCCAAGCTTGCATATTTAAACAACAATAGCAAATTGAAGTGCAGTTCTCGCTATAATAGTTACCTGACAATCCTTCAAAGGATGAAAATCAATCATCAACCGAAAACATTACACTTAGAAAGCATCCAAAAGCATACAACCATCCCTCTACATTGCTACAGCCTAGCCTAATGGGTTAAGACATTTTTACATGCAAAACAGTACTTGCTACACAATCCTACCATATGTCAGACAAAGGGTATATACCTCCTCACATGACAAGACCAGAGAACTACTGGACAGAGACAAATGACATTGCTCGCCTAAAATCTAACGAATTCAAAGCAACATCGGGGAAGCGCTGCCCATTTGGTAAAATCAATCCACCATCTTTAGGCATAATGACCTGTAATTGGCCACTATTAAGACCACCTTCACCAGTTTTTGTAGAAGAAATTTCTTTCATTTTCTTCACGTATTTGAAAAACTCAGCAACTTGCCGTGCATAGCTTGAACAAAAAGATAATAAATAAATTAGAAATGTAGAACAAATGCAACTTATTGTAAAGTTGGACACAGTAAACCATGTGCCAATCAAGAGGGCGATACATGAAATCGCGCATGCATATTAGAACACTATCATGCTCCCAAAAATTAATGATAATTATAAGTTTGCGTAGAAGATAAGATATCAGATAATTACTGCTCCTTCGCTTCAATATCTCTACTCAAATCAATGTTGGCTTCACAGTCGAGAACCAAAGCAGGAACCTGGTTCATCAAGAAAGTTAGGCCCAGATGTATTTGGAAGAATGTGAAGCTTCGAACAAGAAAGAAGCTTTACCTTTTGGATACTTGAATGCATGTGATCACCTTCCAAATTAAATACCTTGTCTCTTATATCAGCATGCAAAGTACTGTCCAAACATAATGGTGGTTTATGGACTGATAATACCCCGTGATTACCACTCTGGAAAGGGAAAAGCCAGCTCTCATGCTTTTCATGCAGGTCACGGAGATAGTCCAAGGAGACTCCACCCTCTTCTGCTCTCTTCCTAAGCTTCATTCTCTGGTGACAAGTATCAGGACTTGCTCTAAGATAGATGAACCCATCAGGGATGAGCCCAGGTAAAACAGAAACAACAGGATCAAACCATGAATCATAAATACTGATCTCCATTTCATTCATCCACTTTGCTTCATGCACAGCTCGTACAAAGACCTTCAATAAGCAACAACAAGATTGAAATGCATCAGCCTTGAAACTCTAAAACCCAGGTCATGTTCCTCTTGAATTGTATGAACCAAACGAATAGGAATTGCACCATTTTGCAACAAGTTTTATCATCAAACTTGATCCAGTGCAAAAACGATTCCCGTATTCTTATTCCTATTTCAGTTTTCAATAGAAAATTAAAATATGGATATGCATTATTCTCTTGAATCATCAAAAGAATTAATCGAAGTAAACAATCTTTTTGTTTTTAAATTTGGAAATGACATCAAAATAAAGGGCACTCACCATTCTGTCACTAAAAACACTCCTCTCCATCAACCTTAGAGGCTTCACTCCACCAGATGATTCCCTTTCCTGCATTACCCTCGTGACAAAAACATAATTCTGAAAGGTGTAGGCATACCTCTCTGGCTCAGCATAGAATGCATCAAGTATATTAAAGTGGTCAGGTCCAATATCCTGCCACTTATCAATGGGCTCTGGTACCACCTCAACAAGATCTCTTAGTTCAATTGTATCACTCACAATCTTCTGGAGGAATGTGGTCTTTCCAACACTGATGTTCCCCTCAACACAAAATGTAATTCGCTTCTTAAGTGCAGGCTTCACATCTGAGTTTAAATCCTTCAACTCCTCATCTACACTCTCTTTGATAAAAGTTGTTATGCTCTCAGCATGGTTCCTGTGAATTATTCCCACAGAACTCTGTAGATATTCCACCATCGTCTCATTTGACTTTCCAAGAAACTGCAGTTGGTGCACAAAAATCCCTGTTAGTATGCAATCTGAGAATTCTCGGATAACGGGCACCAGAACTTCAGAACTTTTTAGGCTAACAGAGAACCCAAGCCCAAAACTAACATGTGCTCATGCTCGAGAAACCCTTGCTGCATTCAGAAATTTCATAAACAACCATATGCAAACTTAAAAATCAAACAATCGGGAACGAAAACTGAAAAGAGAATAATGGCTACAACCACCAAAATAGGGAAAAGAGAAACTGTACTTTTAACTACAATTGCACTTGTACCTTTTCCTTGTAAAATTGTTTGAGCTCGGCCATTCCTCGAAACCCTTTCTCCACAAGCTTTCTCAAGTTCTTGGGCCCCACCCCCGGAATCGTCAACAAATCCGCATTACTAATCACCTCACTCGACGCTCTCTGCCTCCTATTCAACTTATTCCCCTTCTCCTTCTCCCCTTCAGAGCTCTTCAGCCCCTCCACAGCCGCTGTCACAGAACCATCTGTCCCTGTCGTGGTCACAGAGCCATCTGCCCCCGCCGCCGTCTGGTACCACACAGGTCGTCCCATGGTCCACGCCCTCATAGGCGATTTTGGGGTTGTTCCAGTTACATTGTTGATGGAAATCGCGCAGCGGCATGAACCATAATTCAGGGAAGAGAACCAAGAAGAGACAGACGTAGGAGCGTTGGCCGTTTTGGAGATGAGACCAGCACCACCGGGAAAAGTTGGCGTGAAAACCGTCATTGAGAGAGAGTGAAAGGGTTTAAGAGAGTAACAGAGAAAAGGTGTTGTTTTGGGACAAAAGCGAAAGGAAAGAGACAGAGATAAAAAAGCGGAGGTGGGTTTGGTCTTCAAGCTTGAGCTAACACAACCAGAGAAGGAAGGCTTAGGAGGGGTTCGCTGGAGCAGCTTCTGCATCATCAAAAACAAGCATTTCACTTTGTCTAACAAAGATATTTGTCTACACTATACAGTTACCTTACTTTGGCAGAGGCGGGAAAGTGGGAACATTCAACAGGGCAAGGGGGTTTTGGACAGGAAGAAAAAGGCATGATTTTTGAAAATGGGTAGTTTTTTTTGTTAAGAGAAGAGAGAAAGGGAAACTAGGGTTTCTTGAGGACTTTCGCCTTTTGGCATGATATGATACCAAAATTAACACAAGGGGGGAAATACGCATTGACGGAACTACTAACCATCATCACGTTTGCTCTATTATCTACACGTGACATCTTTATGTCTGAATTATATGGATCGTCAGATTTGTATAGTTTCCAATTCCATTCTGTTGCGAATTGTTCCCGTTTCCTCGGATAGTGCTTTCCACACGTCATAAGGGCCTTGGAGTATAGGTGGCTGTAATTGGAAGACCAGCTGCCACCTGCATACTGTCACGTCTCATATCGGATAAGTAACGGGAAGGATCCTGACTTATAAGCGTGGGCGCTGCACACCCCATCAAGTGCATCTTTTGGGGAGAGGGTAATGGATACGTGATAAGTGATATCAGAGCCAACCTGTTCCCAACTCCGATGTCCCGCCAAAGGCCCCTCAGGGTGGGGTAGGCAGGGGGCCCCACCTGTGACGAGGGCGTCACAGGATTGGGTGGGGGAGAGTGTCATGTCCCATATCAGATAGGCAACGGAAAGGGTCCTGGCTTATAAGCGTGAGCGCTGCACACCCCATCAGGTGCATCTTTTGGAAAGAGGGTAATGGACACGTGACAATACGCACGCCCCTTTCCTTTCCATTTCGTTTCTCGTTCCTTTTGTTTTGCTCCAACACGTGACAGGAAGCATTACTTGTCGAGAAAACTAATCATGCGACCTCTTAGACACTAAATCACTTATTTCTTTACACGACAGATTCGTTTTAAGTAAGTTTTTACCTTTTCACTTGCAAGAAAACTATATAAATGTTAAAATATTAATGACAACAATAGAAGCATAAAAAAGATACAAAAAATACTAGCATTTATTGCTTTCCTTAAAATATACAAATTATTGCTCTCTCAATCTATTATGAAGAGCAAGACTTGAATGAATTATTTATAGACATTTGTAGCTTGATAGCCAATTTTGAATCTTGCCAGGATCACATTTCATCATTATTAAATGTCATCACATTATCCAATTAGATGACATCCCCTGATAAGATTTAGTTGCATCAAAACTAATAAGATAAAAAAATAACATCTATCTAGGAATGATCCGTTCATATCCGTGAAAATCTCTATAGATGATCCTCTCACATAGTTTTTATCTTTAGAGATGATATCTATTCATTGTGATCTTAGCAATCACATCATCCAAGATTTTCTCATGATCTCTATCTGTTATTAATGAGTCATCTAAGCCCAAAGCTTGTCATAGCACATTGATCTGATCCAATTCTTACCCATGTCAAGTCCATTAGCCATGGTCCGTTCATTTAAGCATACACTTAGTCTTTAGCTAAGTTAACTCAGACAAGATCTAAAACTCTACTAAAACTTGCACTAAGCTTGATCTAACTTATTAAGTTACCTTAGAACTCTTGCATGCCACCGTTTTGCATATGATCCGATTAACCTTCCACCCAGGGCCCATTTCCAACTAGCTGTGAAGTGTCTACGTATGCTAAGGGTTAACAAACCGCCCCTACCAGATGAATTCAACACCCTCATCGAACTAGTTTGAAAGTAGGCATCGCCTGATCCTCGAATTGCCAAAAAGTCGTGTCTTTCTCCTTCGTAGCTTTTGTAATTGACTTTTCCTTCCACTGGATTAAGAACTCAATCCTCCAATTCTTCTCACCATTGTTTGATGATTTAATATCTTCTCTACTTGATCCTCGAATATTTTTCTCACAACTGGTGGAGTTCTTTTTATCTGACCCCTATTCAGATTTGATGCATCCTTATAGTAAAGTTTGAGAAAACTGACATAAAAAGTAAGGTGTACCTTCAATCTCTTAGGCAACTTCAATCTGTATGTTATGATCTCTCAGGAAACTTCAATCTATATGTTATGTTCCTCACTTAACTTAACAGTTTAAACGGTCCATTGTACTTCAACACTAATCCTCGATGTACTTGCTTACTTGAGATCTTCTTCTAAATTTGTGGGGTAAGTTTCGACATTTTCTTATCTCCCACACCAACCTCTAACGGCCTCCTTCGTAAGTCTACTTGCTTCTTTATCCGTCGAGAAATTTTTTGAAGACTAACCCTCGCCTCATCCAACAACTTTTGCTTCTCCATTGCGAACTTGTACACCGCAGGACACTTGTCACCCATCCTTTTTTGTGCAATCTTAAATGGACTGAGAGGTTGTTATCCTAAGACTATCTCAAAGGGACTCTTCTCCGTAGCAAAAGATCTGTACAAGTTATGGAAAAATTATACGATATTAAGTAAACTTAACTAGTTACGTTGACTTGCACTTACATAATGCCTTAAGTACTCCTCCAATAAACCATTGATCATCTCCATTTGGCCATCTGTCTATGGCTGATTTACCGTTGAAAACTTTAAGTCACAACCCATCATGTTAAAAAGGGACGTCTAGAATCGACTCATAAATTTGGCGTCTTAGTCACTCATAATGTCCTTACGGACTTCGAGTATTTCACCATGTTCTTAGAGAACAATTGTGTCATAATATCCAAGGGATATGAAAGATTGCATACATGGAGAAACTATCTATAATCACTATGAATGACACCATATTGTCCACCTTTGGAAACCCTCTAATAAAATCCATCGAAACTGAAATCCACGATCTTTTGGGAATGGATAAGGTTTGTAGCAAACCAGTGTCTTTCTTTCTCTCCAACTTATCCAACTGACACATAAGACATGTTTTGACATACAACTCAATGTCATTCTCTATCTTTGGCCAATAATAGGAACGAGTTAGGAGCACTATCATCCTCTGATCTTCGGCGTGATCGACTTATTGTGAGTTATGCATCTCCTTTAATAGTTGTTTTTGCAAGCCACCAAAACTCAGCACATACACTTGATTACTCTTATTCATCAACAATCCATCACTGTCGACTTAAAACCTGGGCACAACACCTTCCTTAACTTGTGAGATTAACTTATAATATGTGCTGTCCAATGGAGCTGTAGTTTTGATTTGCTCTAATAGGTTAGAATCTACCTTTGTAATGGCATATAGGGCCACAAACACCTCCTTCCGACTCAAGGCATCTGCCACATTGTTGTGCCTCCCAGGTTTATTATAACAACCCACTACTATAGAGTATACACCCGAACATTCAGAGGACATTGCAATACATTCCTTTTGACAATGATATGTTAGAGCAATATTATGCACATATATGACGTCATACAGAATAATACAATACTTAAAAATTTAACTCCTCATTTCATTTATTAACAAAATTTATATTGCAGCAATACTTCCATTTAAACAAATATTTACACCATCAAGTATCTAAGAGTTTACTACTCTTTATACAAAAGATCTACATAAAATGAGAACTACGTATACATAGTCTATAACTCCTCAAATGTTAGTTGACCGACCTTTAAGCTATTCTTTAGTCCAAAATCAACAGTACTATTCTGTCTTAGAAACTATGTCTCCTCTCTCGTACCTGAAAAGCCACGTTGCAAGTTTTGATGAGTTTTGTGAACTTAGTGAGTGAACCATCATTGATGTGCTCACTCATGGCAAATACATAAATATCTCACATCCATCCAAATTCAAAACATTTCTTATCTTAATAAGACATAGTGAATGTCACATATTTCATATATTCTTTCGGAACATGCATATTCCAATCAATCACTTTCTTAACAATTACACAAATATGGCATATCACATTATCATCACAATTTCATAAATGGATTCATGATCATATAATTCATAATCATAAATGTACAAATGTAGATGCATATGAGACACCACATTTGTTATTATTTATTGTGACCGAGCATCTTTCAGATAAAAATATAGATACAGATACTATCCCGTACCCGTTATGGAGACCGGGCTCATTAATCATAGAGCCAAGCTTTACGTGTAGATTACAGATTTTTTAAGCTTAAAGCTCTTTCAGACTTGCTACTCCGGTTATTAACACCTTTATCTGATCATGCATATGAATGTGACGCATCAAATCACAGAATATGCTAACAATATCATTTATTCATGATGCACAGATAGAATCTCATGTTCATTGGATCTCAGTCTGACATTCAACTTTTGTTGAGTATACAAATATTTTTCAGAATTTAGATGCAAATAGAACACTTCCAGTGCATTCCTAAATATCAATCTCCTCAGACTATTAATGTCCAGAATTATCACTATCATAATCAGATCATTAACAATTCAATAATTAGGAATTAAGCAGAGATAAGTCGATCATCGAGAGAACGTCTAGGTTACTTACAGTATGCTCCAAATTATGCTATTACCTGGATGGTCCGACAATGTTAGGATGATGGCGTTCATCTTAAACGTCTAAAATCATACAATTCACTCATAATTCACATTACAAAGTCGATAATTCAAATGCATTTTCAATCATGCACATATATATGTGCCATATTCAATGCATGCTCAATGACTTTCCTGGGTTTGTTTCCTTAATCACAATTCATGATTATTCAAACATCATAGCTTGTTTGCAATTAGGTTAATACCTTAAGTACACTTGATCATGCTCAATTCATTAACCATAAATTTGCTAACTCTTTTCTAGCGTTATAAGTATTCACATAATTCCCGATTCTCATTCATTCATTCCTAATGCATTATTTATATTCTTTGGGATAGACTTGCATTCATATAAACATCTTCATTCCTTTAATACTCCTACAATCCAAAATTAGACACGTTGATATCAAACAATATTTTTCGTAAGGTATAACATCAGTTAACATCTTCAACTTATCAAATACTTTAATCAACTTATCAAGCATCAATTTAGGTTTATTTCAAGCCTTAACCAAGTTTAAATACACCACATTAACATGATTTGTCCTTATATGGTTCAACCATTGAACAAATCCCATGATCGTGGGGTACCTCCCCACAATCGTGACAAAAGCTACTGCATCTGTCAACGATCGTGGGATAGGTTCCACGATCGTGACCTACCCTTTTCCTACATTTTTTTCCAGATTTTCTCACTTTGATACCAAATTCAAAACACCTTTTTAATAGTCCATTAGTTTTAACTCAATTGCACACTAATTATACTTCAATTCCTCATCAATATCATCTTCAATTCCAGCTCAAACTTATTTAATTAGCAACCCATAAATCAATGTCTATCATGCATCAAAAATCAAACCAGAAACTAACTTACCTTATCATGCATATAGTCCCAATTCTTTCTCAATTTAAGAACACTATGCTATCATCTTTCTTTAGCATAAATTCACCTTCTTTATACATCAATTCTAGACCTAATTCATCCATAATTCAACCTACAATACCATGGTTTTCATACTCCAAAAACAAGAATAAAAAACTTCCAAATTCATTCAACACATATCATCACTAATATCACCTGCATTTCATTCCAATTCAAGCATCATTCTTATACTATTAAACATGTTGTAAAGATCAAGTCTACTTACTTATTAGGCTTTCAATTCTGCTCAACACTTATCCTTTTAAGCAAGCAAGATCAATCACAAATTATATGTGAAATATAATGATTTTTTGGCAACAAAGTAAAGATATCATTCAACTAGTTTCTTGGCTTTTTTGTGAAGGGTGTATGTATGATTTTGGTGTAGAAACGTAGCTATGGTTCAAGCAAATTACAGAGAAAAAGTAGGAGCAATTTCGGTGGTGAAGGAGAATGAAGGAACTAGCAAAAACTTTGTTTCATCAACATACTGGGTGTCTTCATTAAATTAAGACATATGTTACATGACATGACTCCCATTTGTCTCCTTATTAAGCTGGCCACTAATCTCCTTAAGATGCTTCCATTAGTCACCAATTAATTAGTCTATATATCTCTTAATTATTGGTCCACTTGTCACGCAATATTTGGTCCATTTGTCACTCATTTAACTATGCCGAATTCCACTTAATTATAAACTTAATCAGCCTAATTTTTCATGTATCAATTTATCCTACCACTAGGCATTTGCCCTAGTCCAAATGTACATATTATTTCATCAATCTCCAAATCACTAATTGAAATCCAATCATATCATAATTCAAAACATAACAATTCACAATTCACATCATAGTGACACGTCAATTAAGTGTATATGCTAACTTGTAATGTGTACAAATTATAATTCGTGTATGAATACTAATGTTATACATGTATATTGATAGGTGTGCATTAGGTTATGTTTTGCTATGTAATTAGCATGTGTTTTCTTGTATAATTGTTGATTATTGTTATAGTTTAGGATTCATTTTGTATATTTTTGTTTAGTTTGATTTCCATTTTTTTTATATTTGATGTTAATTTATGGTAAGAATTGACTATTTTTATGTAGGAAGGAAGATGGAGCAACTTGAAGGTTGAGCTAAAAATCAAGAGGAAAATGAAAAGAGGAAGTGTTCTGTGGCCAAATCCCACGATTGTGGGAATCATGTCAATTCCTATGATTGTGGGAATTACAATCCGAAGGATTATGTAGGGCTTCATCAAATTTAGTTCTTTTTTGGACTATAAAAGCATCATTAAACCTCCATCTTAAGAGAGACAAAACCCTTCTATAGAAAGATCATCTTTGGAGTAAAGAACATATGTTTGGAGCCTTGAGGAAGGATTGATGTCAAGGAGCATCATTAAGATTAGGGAAAATAGCACAGCAACACAATTTCAAGATTTTGGAAAAAAAGAGAAGGAGTCTTTTTATTCGATTTTCTGTCAATTTTACTTATTCCATTCTTTGTAAAATAATTTATTTGAATGTTGATGATGTTATGGAGACCATATTAGGCTGATTTAGTTTTAAGGATTGCTTTTGAACTATTTTGTTAGAACTCCTATTTTATTGAATCGAATGAAGTTGTCTTTGATGATTGTTGATTTTATTTGTTATCTTTCAACAACTTGAGAGAGTGAGTAAGATAAATTTGTGTAGGATTGTACAACGAGAGTTGGCGACCTAAAGACTTACAATTATCACGTTAATGAATAGTTAGAAGAGAGATCTCGGCTAGTCAATTGATCACCCGTAAGATATTTTAATAACTAGTTGAATAGGTCGAGTCATTGGGTAGGTTGAGAGATCGTCCAATTGATTCTCTTTAATTCAATTAGGGACAATTAATTACACCTTGAGAAAGGGTAGTTAATACATTCGAAAATCTCAAGTGAGGCATAATTCAATTAATAAAATAGGGGGAGACAAAATGGGGAAAAAAGTAATCTCTAGTCTTTAGATTCTTGAATTCCTATTTTTCTACAAGTTGGTATTGTCTATTGCTTTGGTTTAGTCATTTAATTTTAATTTAAATTTTCCAGACTATTTTTATTAAACAATTTCGTTTCTTAAATAAAGTTTTATCTAAATTAAGTAGTGTCTGGGCATCAATCCTTGTGAGATTGATATGCGCTCTTTTAAGCTACAAGCCATAACCCGTTTACTTGTTATTTTTTAGCATAAAATAAATAGATAGGTTTTACCATCAACATATATGCAATGCTTGATCTAGGGTTCTAACCCTAAGCATGTTCCGAAAATAGGATATTAAATTTACTCTCCCACACGAAGTCATATTCAATAAGAAACTTTTGTCACTGGGCTTGCTTTGTGGACAACTTCTTTTGAGTCCTGAAAAATGTGTTGACAACATTATCTGTATATGCAATAAACCTAGTCCTCGACAAATATACTCACTATGTGTCAAGGCAATGCACCACTATAAGCATCTCCTTTTCATTCATTGAGTACTAATGGTTTGCATTATTGAGCTTTTGGTTCTCAAATGTCACGAAATGACCCTTCTATACTGGGACTCCACTGATGGCATTGTTCGATGCATCTATATTACCTCGAATGGAAGATCAAACATAGGCAGCTTCAATATTGGTTTGGTTGAGATAGTGGCTTTAAGTACCTTGAATGCCTCCTGACATACATCTAACCAACACCATTCTTGCTTTTTCTTTAGCAAATCCATCAATGGCACTACTTTCTTCGAGCATCCCACTATAAAAAGCCTATAGTAGTTAGTCAGTCTGAGAAAACTCTGTAACTCTCGTACTATCATGGGAATCTATCACTCAACTATTGCCTTCGGTTTCTTCAGATCTATCCTGACCTAACCTTTACTCACCAAGTAAGCAAAGAATATGATTTTTGACTGTGCAAACTCACACTTCTTCACGTAGAGCTTGTGTTACTTTAGCTACTCAAACACTTTCCTCAAGTATTTCACATGTTCTATCATAGCCGTGCTAAAAAGCATGATGTCGTCAAGATACACCACAACGAACTCATCAATGAAATCATACAACATGTCATTTATTAGGTTGTAAAATGTTGCAAGGGTATTAGTTAATTTGAACATGACTAAGAATTTGTATGATCCATACTGATTCACATAACATTGTCTTTTGCTTATTGCCTTCAGCTATCTGCACTTATGAATACCGCTGCCCTCAACAATTTGTCCATCAAATCTTAAACTAAGGGATCATGATACTTCTTTTTCCTTGTTACCTTGTTCAAGGCTAGATAGTCTAATCACATTTGGAGTGTTTTGTCTTGCTTCTTTTGGAACAACACCGAGGCAACATATAGGGCTCTGGAAGGTTGGACAAACCCCAACTCCAACAATTCTCAAAGTTGTTTTTGAAACTCCCTCAACTCCAAAGGGACATCCTATACATGATGCATATAGGTGGGATGGCTCTAAGAGCTAACTCTATCATATGATCGATCTCTCGATGAGAGGGAAGAGTCTTAGGCAACTCTTTCGACATTACATCCCAAAACTCCCTCAGTAAACTTGCAACTGAATCTAGGATTTCCACCATATAGTCCTCATTAATCTCCCATATGGCAGCGAGATAGGTCTCCATGCCTTCTTTAACCCTTTCTCAGTGCTCATGGCTAACATATGTGCTACTGCCATTGTAACATTCGTCGTTCCACCATTAGATCTATAACAATTAACATAGAAAGAATTTTATCATATATGATCATCATGCCTTCCAAACTTAGATACGACACTACCTTTGCTACCTTTAAGAAATCAATCCTTAGTATCAGCTCGAAATCTTCAACTGATATAATCATTTTGAACTTGGCACACCAACTCCCTATGCTTACTAGGATGCTATAAGTAGCTCCTGTTTGACACCTTAAGCCATAACTTGTGCACCATTTTTCTGCCATGAAAGAGTGTGTGGCATCAATATCTAGCATTGTGGTTACCTCCTTCCTATTGACCTGTATTCCCACACACATTAGCTTGTCAAAAGGATTAGATTCACCTTTAATTGCATTCAGAAAGGTGATCAGATTAATTGTCACTTCTGAATCTTCTTCTCATTCAAAATGCTACATGGATGGGGATTAACAATTTTCCAGTTTTCTTCCATTAAAAATATTTAATTACTTAAAAAGTATGTTTTAAATTGTCAAGTATCAAATATTTAATTACCGAAATCTAATTATGAGTTATTAAATAGTAAAATGAAGAAAAGTTTTCAATTGGAAGGGCTGCTCTTAAGGGGAAAAACGAATTCCTAATTAGAATTATAGGATCTCTTTTAATTAATTTTTTATTATATTTTGATATTTTTCATCATTGAATGGATCCATTCGAAAACAACTGGATGATGACAAAATTATCAAAGATTGACATTCCTTATTTCTATTCAATAATGTACTAATAGTTTTTTGATTTTGTTTAAGTGATTGTGGAATCCTTGCCTTGGAAAAAAATGGATTAATATTGGTGCAATCTAATCTATTATCAAAGGTCAATCCCGAACCTAATAGATTATTCCTTTTTTTGCTGATATATGAAATATGGGATTTCATTAAGTGAATTCTTAAGAAATCACGAATAAGACCATTTGTAATTACTTCAACAAACAAAGTGTGAGCCTCTTCAACTGAAAAACCTTTTTTATCTTGGTCCCAAATCAACACTAAGCAAGTCCGAACTAATTGAAAACTTATGTCTGAAATTTCCTAAATTAGTTTACCATTTCCACAAAGAATATAATTAACAACTCGAAGTTTTAGATTATTCTTTTCCTACAATAAATCCTATGGGAAAAGTGTTTCTAAATTTATACTGTCCACCATCTCATATATGATTACTAGTCGAACTAAAACAAGAAACTTTTCTTAGTAGGTGTTATTCGTTAGATTTAGATTCAATTTTTGGCCTTTTTTTTTCTTAAAATGGGTTTTTATCATTCCTGGGGATATAAAGATACCACTATTTCGGGATATCTTATTTATTTCTCCTGGAAATAGATATCACCAGAAAGAATTTTAAGTTCATTTTCTTAATTCTCTCCGCCTGGACCAAACCGGCTACTCTATTTCTTGTATTTAAAGTTATTTATATATCACATTTAAAAAGATGATTAGATTAATTGTCACTTCCAAATCTTCTTCTTCTTATTCGACAACTAGGGCGTTTAGCTTCTCCTTCCTCAAACATTCTCTCATAAAATGTAGAATACTGAATAGGTAACAAGCAAGTTTGCCCTTCTTGGAGGATGTCACTCCACTCTTGAGATACCTTTTTATTAAGAAAGATGCAAATTTGAGACTTATTTGATAGGTGTTGCTTCTACAAGAATTTGACATAGAGATTAAAGACAATAAGGCAGCAAAATTTTTTGTTGTTGATCACCTATCACGCCTAAAAGGAGGGGAGGCGCAATAAGGTGAAGAAATCAAATACCAATTTCTTGATGAATCCTTGATAATGATAAACCGCCTATTTGTTCCTTCTCTGATACCATCACCACCACAATTCTTATAAGTTTTCTTGCCCTTTTTTATTTCTTTTTATTTATGTTTCTTCCATTACTTATTTATGTTTATTTTTAGTTGTTTTCCATTTTCCACATTGAGGATAATATGTTATATAAGTGTGGGGATGTATATATATTTGCACTATCATTTGTGTGTGACTTTGCATTTGCATTGTGTTGGTTTTTTATTGTGTTTACATTGTGTAAAATTTTTGTTGCATGATGTTGCATTGTGTATATTTGTGTGAATGTGTCAATGGCATGCAATTGAAAGGAATTAACTTAACTACGAGCATGATCATTTAATTTGTGAAGAATCATTAGTTTGTGAAGTTTTTGTTTTTAGTGTTTTTGAGGTGAATATGCATGTTGATCGGGATGTTATACCTATTCTTTCATTTTATGACACTTGTTTGGATGCACTTATGATTGAATGAATTTAATTTAGTAGGCATCATTAGTAACTTTTCATGGAAATGAATTGATTAGGAAGAAATTATGTAGGTTAAAATTTAAAAAAAATTTGAATAAATGTGTAAAAAATCAATTTCTTATTATGCTAGCCTTTATTGAAAATTTAGATTAAGAATAGAGCTAATAGCCTATTGTGAGTTATGATATAGCCAAGTAACTGAGGGAAATCCATGAAAAAATGTTTGCCTTCAAGTTAAAAGGCTAGAATGATACTCTAACCAAGCTTGAAAGAAATTATCCTAGTTAAGTAACTTGGGAACATTTGCAACAAAATGATTGTCTTCACGTCAAAAGATTAGATGATCATTAAATAAAAATCTAAAAATGTGGTGCTTTAAATAAAAGTGAAGTCTACTGATCTTCTTGTGAAGTGATAAGAAATTT
>JANZXR010000003.1:19749677-19779396 GCA_027575705.1 Erythroxylum echinodendron
CTCGAACTCAAGACCTCCTTTTTAAAGGAGAGCCTTAAGTGAGGAGCTGAAGCCATTAGGCCACACTCCTCGTTGTCCTTTTAGTCACTTTTTGAAAGGCTTAGATTTGCCTTTGTTTCGTTTTTCCTCTCAATACCATAAATTTGTCATTCCGTTGAAGCAGTTATCAAGTGGTTGCTGATTTTATTAATTGCAACATAAGTTTAAACATCGCACGAATTCACGCAGCATGTGTTGTTAGTACTTTGGACCAAATAATAATGCCGTAGAGAACCCATAAAAATCAATGTGTTGGTGAAATGTAAATGGTGTGTGCAAAAAACTGGATATTGAACCTGCACAAGCAGATACGACGGCGACACTCATGGAGATTGTTGTTGAGCATTCTTCTTTCAGAGCAAATCCTCGACTCTTCCAGTCTCATAACTCTGCTCCTTCACGTACTCACGACAAGGTTTTGATTCTTGACCAGCTACAAAAGAAATACGCATTACTTGGCTGTGTTCTCCTAGTTCGTCTTTTTAGGGATTGCAATAAAATGAAAAGACTCTATCTTGGGTTCGATTTCGGGTTTTTCCTTGGTGGGTTGCTGAAGATTTTCTTTAGTCTGAGTGCATGTATTTCTTTCTTTTGAATTTGTATGAATCAGGAGGGTGGAAGATGGAAGGCCCTGTTACTAGCATACAAAACACTGGGAGTTGTATTTGGAGGACTGGTAACATCACCACTTTATGTCTATCCATCAATGCCACTCAAGTCTCCAACAGAAGAGGACTATCTGGGTATCTATAGCATCATGTTTTGGACTCTTTCTCTCATTGGGGTTGTCAAGTATGCCTCCATAGCCGTCAACGCTGACGATCAAGGCGAAGGTAAGCGCTTACTAGTCTTGTTCACTTTCTTTGTTATCTCTTTTGCTGTTTTGCACTTAGCTATATTCCTGGCTCGCTTTTTTCCACATACTTGGTTAGCAGAGGATTGAATGTTGTGAGAATCGATTCATATTTTGTTTACATTTGTGCATCCGATGATTTTCGAACACCATATTGCATTAGTCATTTTATTAAAATTTCTTTTCTTATTTACTTTTTCTGGTCTAATGTTTGTTGTTTTCTGCTGTAAATAGCTCCCGACTTCTTAAGTTGCACTCTAAAGTCCAAGTAAAAATTTGATGGTTTGCTTTACTTAATTATGAGTTTCAAGCACTGGATGGATATGTAATTAAGATGTTGGGAAGTTATCTTAGTGAAAAAAGTTTTCTTTTGCTCATTGAATGTTGTTACAATGGTCTTGTTGTGGTTTCTTTTGCTATTTAAAACTAAACTTTATGTGTTGATATTCCTTAAACAAGACAGTGATAACTGATGTAAGCCTGAAAGAAGCTCTTTAGCTGTCAAAAAAAGCCTAGATGATTCGCTTTTAAAACTCTTCAACGTCCCTCTCTCTCCTTCTACTCAAAGACAGTAAATTTTCTATGTTATAAAAGTATTGCATTAAAGTCAACAATTTTGCTTGGCGCCAGGGTAATGCTTCTAGTGCTTCGAATAAGGTCACTGAAAAGTTTATAACGTCTGCCCCTTCTGCTAAGTAACTACCATAAAGCACAGTTATGTCCTATTTTGCCTCCCTGACAACAGCAAATATTTGGATGAGCTTTTACATCTCTGTGTGAAAGATGTATTTGGAATTAAGTCTACCAAGGTTCTTCTTGACACATCTTATCAATTTTTTTTATTTCTTTTAAGTCTTTTTGATGATATTTGATATTGTTGTCACTAGGGATATTTGGTCTCATTTACCAAACTAGAGAAGGATGAAACGGGACCTACTGGCTTGCACTTCAAGAAAAACAATTTTATTGATATTTTTTGGTAACTTTCTATTCGATTTATTTGTGTCTTCATGGAAATAATATGACACTGTGATGCTGAGAATGATAAAGGTTCAGGTATTGCACGAATGAGCTGTTTCTAAGCTCTAACACCTTAAAAAGCGGTCATCTGTTATCTAATTGTCTGTGGCTGTGCTACTTTTGCACAGATTGTGTAAGATGAGTGATGTTATTGGTGGAGTTGTAAACCATAAGATTGTGAAGAGACACATGTTAATGTGTTTAGTGGCAAAGATGGTTATTCATGTAGTGAATTTGATAACTTTATGTTAACATCAGATGGAAATTTGTATATGCCATTGCAATGTCCCAGAGATAAAATTTGATGCTGTAAAGCAAGGTTATGGTTTAGCTTTTCTCTTGTTGCTGGACCTGCCAAACTTTGGCAATATTACTGTCTCTTCTCATATCAGCATTGCGTTAAGAGCGGACTTTGATTCTCATTACTGATACTGCATAATGCAAAAAAAATCTTCTGGTCTCCAGAACAATTTCCAATGGGGTGTATTTTATTATACTTCGTGGAATGATTGTTATTATGTGAATCTATTTTTTTTTTTTTTGGCAATTTTTAGTAGTCACCCTGTATGATTTTCTTACTATTAACAATTTTTTTATTTGAGATGTGTATGCAATAGGATGATTCTTTTCCCTTTTGAGTCACCCAAATATTAGCACTGCTGGTGTTGCAATAAACATCAAAGTCTGCGAGAAGTCAGCCCCATAAAATGTTAGTTTTAACTGGTCATTGACTATTTGTGGCAGGTGGAACGTTTGCGCTGTATTCATTACTCTGCAGGAAGATGAATATTGGAATACTTTCTTCTAGAGCAGAAGAATCTAGTTCTAGTTTGTCAAATTCTTTCTTGCATGAAGAGATTCAAAATAAAACCAGGCTGGGAAAATTCTTTGAGAGAAGTATAGTTGCCAGAAGGGTTCTACTTTTCATTGCTATGCTAGGAATGTGTATGCTAATAGGGGACGGTGTACTCACACCAGCTATTTCAGGTTTCTAATAACTAATTTTACTTACCTATCTTATAGATTGGGATCTTTTTGATTTGACTTCACTATATTTGTTTCATGACAGTGTTGTCAGCAATGGATGGCTTAAGAGCACCTTTTCCTTCTGTCAGCAGATGTGAGTTGAAAAAGTGTTCTAGCATCAAAGAATGTATAAACCTTATTAAAATGCACTGCTGGGTCATAACACGCATAATACATGTGCAGAGCAGAGGAGAAAAGTGGATAATGAGTATTCAAACATGTAGTATTTGGAAACATAATTTGACAGTATACTATGAAATTTGATAAAATATTCTTTTGATATAACTTATTAATACACTTGTTAACAATTTTCTCTTTCAGTTTAAGGATATCCTTGTTCTGATGAGGTTTATAAAATTACAATAACTTCAAACTGGCAGGCAAATATGTTTCTTTGAACATCTCTCTAATCAAGTAGCAATGGGTTAGTAAACAGACATTAGGTCCAATAGACAATACTGTGGTTTGACTTGGAGAATTACAAAGTATAACGCCGAAACTAGTTTGAATCTAAAAGAATAGAAAAAGCAAAAATCATTAGAGAGAAGAATTTTGAAGCTGTGCAAGACTAAAAAAATCTTTGAGAAGTATCTTTCTGATATTCTCAAACAGCTAGGTTTATCCCCTAGGAGTGAATAGTCCAACAGTGAGGTGCTAAAATTTCTATTTATTCCTAGAAGCATCTCAGTTTATATCTGTCTTATTTTACTTATTGTGGCATTACAGCTTTGGTTGAAGCTCTGTCTGCGATTGTTCTAGTTTTCCTTTTTCTGCTTCAAAAGTTTGGCACCTCCAAAGTGAGTTTTCTCTTTTCACCCATTATGGCTGCATGGACTTTATCTACTCCACTTGTAGGGATTTATAGCATTATACGAAACTACCCTGGCATATTCAAGGCCTTATCACCCCACTATATTTTAACATTCTTTTGGAGAAATGGCAAGGAAGGTTGGCTGCTGCTAGGGGGAACTATCCTCTGCATTACAGGTTAGCTGTTCGCTTTGTACTATTTAATGTAGTTTCTTGCTTCCCATTTCTTTTAGTTTTGAAGTACTGTTATGGATATCAGCATACATAAATTCTGGTTAAAGTTTTATTCAAGCTGTATGTTGTATATTCTAAAGGGTCTGAATGTTGGTCATGTAGCTTTATGACCTTTAAACGTTGCAACTCTTCATAATGTAGGCATATTTGATATTTCTTTATAAAATCCATCTACTTCAGAGTTATATGTTGATTTAGGTGGAATTCTGTCTCAGTAAGGCCCAAAATGACGATCAGAATGAAGAGCTCAGATGCATGTTGTGTGCCTGCCAAGATTCCTATTTACGCAAAAACCATTTTTTTCGCTAACATAAGTGAGTGATTGTTCCATAAATTAGGTTCTGAAGCAATGTTTGCAGACCTTGGTCATTTTAACAAGAGCTCTATTCAGGTATTACCTAATTCCTTCTGCAGATCTTTGGCTTCCACCTTCATGTATGGAAGGCCTATCTCATGTAATAATTTTGTTTCAGATCGCTTTTCTGTTCACTATATATCCGTCACTGGTTCTGACTTATGCTGGGCAAACAGCATACCTCATCAGGAATCCTGGTGATCATGATGATGGATTTTACAAGTTCTTACCTAGACCAATATATTGGCCTATCTTTTTCATAGCCACGCTGGCTGCAATTGTTGCAAGCCAATCACTGGTATCAGCCACATTTTCTGTCATCAAGCAATCTGTAGTACTGGATTATTTCCCTCGTGTTAAGGTGGTGCATACATCCTCCAGCAAAGAAGGGGAAGTCTACTCCCCTGAGGTTAATTATATCCTGATGATTGTCTGTGTTGGAGTAATACTTGTCTTTGGGGATGGAAAGGATATTGGAAATGCATTTGGTACAAACACTGAACCTCTCATTTTACTTTGATTGCATTAAGTTTCCAAATAATTTCTTTTCTTTGGATTGGGCCACAAAATCCTTCAAACCATTGCTAGTGTAGTCAATAGTTTTTCCTGCACAGCTCCCGCCAAACAAATGTTTGCCAGCCGACTAGAGGCCCATATGTAGATGAATGTAATGGTTATCTTTTAAACTTTCAGAAACATTTTTTAAAACTTAAATAAGTACATAATATGGGACTGTTTCAATATTCTTGCATCTGATATTTTTATATCTACACAACCTTACCTTACAAATTTATGAAAATCTTACTTTCAGGTGTTGTTGTTAGTCTAGTAATGCTTATCACAACAATACTCCTGACGTTGGTGATGATAATGATATGGAGAACTTCAACATTCCTGGTTGTACTTTACTTCATTGTATTTTTTACAATGGAAGGTGTTTATGTCAGTGCAGTTCTAACCAAGTTACACGAGGGTGGATGGATTCCATTTGCAATTTCGTTCATTCTTGCTTTCATTATGTTTGGCTGGTTTTACGGCAGGCAGAGAAAGATAGAGTATGAGCTGGCTCACAAGATAGACTTGGGAAGGCTTAAAGTGCTATTATCTGAACCAGGGGTTCAAAGAGTTCCGGGGTTATGCTTCTTTTACACTCATATTCAAGATGGCTTGACTCCTATCCTTGGACATTACATTAAAAACATGAAATCGCTACACAAAGTTACCATTTTTACCACACTTAGGTACTTGTTAGTTCCAAAGGTTGATCCACTTGAGAGGATTTTGATCAACCAGCTGGGCATCAAAGGAGTGTATGGGTGTGTGATTCAATATGGCTATGCAGATTCTCTAAATCTTGAAGGAGCTGACTTTGTAAATCAAGTTTCAAATAGCTTGAGGTTGCACATTCAGAACTCCTCAGGGAGTTCACCGAATAATTGTGAAGAGATTCAGGAGGAAATTTTTGCCTTTGAAGAGGCAAAACTGGCTGGTGTGATCCACATTAGAGGGAAAACGAGGTTTTACATAGGTCGCAATTGTAGCTGGTTTGACGGAAAGATGCTTGCTTTTTATGAAGCCATACATAGCAATTGTAGGTCAGGAATTCCAGCTCTGGGACTCGGGGTGCCACCTCCACAACGTATTGAGGTGGGCATGCTTTATGAGGTTTGATTTTAGCATGACTATTGTGGGTTTTTAATCTTTTGTTTTTGTTCTTGTCTTATATATCTTTTCAACTTTATACAAGTGTACATGTAACAATGAATTTTTCAAGAAAATTATGGGGGAATTTCTGATTTTTGCTAACCATATTTGTTTCTTTTGGGAAATTTTAAAGGCTTTAGGAAGATTTGAATTCTATTTATAGTGAAGTTCTGATGCAGAATTTGATCGTTAATCACATTACTAAAATTTATTTTTTTATTTTCCAAAAATATAATGGTTACACCAAATTTTAATTTAGATTTAATTTAAAATTTAAATTGATGGGATTTTAACTTCTTATCTGACGAGAGTGGCTTATGAACAATGTCCCCCTCTGTCTAATTCCCTCAAATCCTCTGTCCCTCTTCTCCGGTTCTTACCCTGTCTCTTTGAATCTTAGTTATCTATTTATGTAGGGCAGCAGCGAACCACGACCCCTGTCTAATGGTTTTATTTTCCTTCAGTTTTGTTCAATGTCCTCTCTGTCTAGTAGTTTAATTGTCCTTAAATTTTGTTTGTTCATTTCGCTAGATGGTATCAAGAATCTTCTTTTTCTCCTTTTGCTATTTCTAAAATGAGTTACTAGGTAAGAAGAAGTTGCAAACATAAAAACTAGAGGATAGTTCCCGAGATAATTAAATAAGTTAACGAAAAGGTAGTCAATTGGATCCAATGTCTCTTCTACATGCCACCTAATGCATTTGAAGAATGTTAAACATGTTTCTTTTGAATCCGATCGTGAACCTACAAAGTTCAATTTTTTAACGCAAAATTAAATAATTTTCCATTTAATTGATAACTAAAAGAATTTACACCAAGGTACGTCACAAAATTGGCCATCAATTAATATATTACACTATATTGTACCAATGAAGAAGAGAGCCAAAATAACATTTGGTAGCGATATTCCCGAAAACTAATATCTCTTTAATTCTAGAAAATGATTAATAATTAAATCATAATAAAGTATGAATCTTTGCTCGTATCTTATTGCGAAGCTTGATCATATTCTTGTTGTATCCCTCAAACTATTTTTGAAATTGATTCATCTCAATCTCCGTAGCCGCACAAGTGTCTGTTCTCTAACAGTATTCACAAAATAGGTTGAGAGAATTTTGTAACTCTTATATAGATATTTAAGCAAGAAATGCTAGCTTTATTAGAACTTAAGCATATTTATAATAAGTTTTGGACATTCCAGTTATTTAATTGAAATTAAAATCTAATTTCAATTAAACTTTAATTATAATTACAAATAATTCTAATTAAATACCAATTACGCACAAATAAGATCTGATATCTCATATTGATTCTTATTTATTAAATATCTCATATTTAATCATAAAATTTCTTAAACGTTACAATCAAGTCCAATTTAACTAAAATATCTTTGCTCTCTTCAATCCTTCTTTATGTGAGGCTTATTAGGTTCTCAAATATGCTGCTCCCCTCACACCCTGATGAGATGTAAAACTTTCATTCTCCTTCCCTGCCTTTGCTCCTTCGGTTAAAGCTCTCTCTCTCTCTTTTCTTCATTTCCACCCTTGTCCATCTGCAAATCCGCCTTTCTCTGTCCTTTATCCTCCTTCTTATACCTTTCCTTCACAAACCTTTTTCTCGCCCTCTTCACATTACCATTTCTAGACCAACATTTTTCTGGTCTAACTCTTGAACTACAGCCACCTTACCTAAATTAGGCTTCTTCCTCACAATGTCAGACCTCACACCTCCCAACCTTGCTAATTTTCCACCTTTACCCTCATACATTTCACCATCCTCCTTTGCTAAATCGCCCCAGATCCGCCACAAGCTAACATAAACCCAAACATCCATTCCCCTGTGTTGAAAAGTTGGGTGCCTTGGTCCCTCAAAAGCATCCCAGTCAATGTTTTGGTGAGTAAATGATGATGGCCTCCTCCAAATTAATTGTTCCACATTTTCTTAGGCAAGAAATGCGTGCTCCCACATTTAGCTTGTAACAGAAATTGTCTGCATGATTTGAAAATTTTTTAGTTGGCCAAATTCATGTTTAACATTTGTTTAAAATTTGTGGCAAAATTAACGGAAGCCTTGAATGAATGCTTGGAATCTTCCCTATAAATAAAGAAGTTTGTAGAAGCTCTCCCTGCACCATTTGCTTCTTTCAAAACTATCTCTCGTGGCACTCATCCTTTTATTTTTCTTGAATTCATTTTGGGAATCTTCTGATTAAAAGGCTTCTTGTGCCAGCCTTCTATAATTATTTTAAATTCTCTACATATTAGTGAATTTGTCTCACGCTCCGGTCATAGATATAGGTCACATTGACTGAATCACGTAAATCCTTGTGTTCTGTCCCATTTTATTTTGTATTTCTCTATTTTTTACTATTTTTCAGACTATTAAATTTGACTAGGATCTGATTTGAGGACATTTTCCCTAACAAATTGATATCAGAGCTTCTCTTCTTAGTCTAACTTACCATATGCTCTGTGGTTGTCACTAAGGTGGATCCTCCACATCAAAAAGTAAATTAGATGTTATTGTGAATCTAAGCAAAGCTTACTATTCTAGTTATATCTATGGGTCCCACTATCTCGGTTTTATCTTTTGTGACCATTGCTTCGATTTTATAAATGGAGTTCAATTTTACTTGTGGGGCCCACATCTCTACTTTACCTGGGCCCCACGTCCAGTGTTTTTATGGGGCCTACTATCCCAGTTTCTTATGTGGGGCTCACTTGTTGAAAAAAGTCGAAATATCAATTTTTTAGCCACCATGACAATAACGAAGACGTCTATTGAAAAGTTTGATTGGAGTATTAACTTCGATATGTGGCAGCTCTAGACGCAGGCCATTTTAATACAAGATGAGTGTGAGATTGCACTTGATGGAGTGGAGAAAAAGCCAGTAGATGTAGCGTCAGATAAATTCACAGATCTAGATAAAAAGGCTAAATCATTCATCATATTGAATCTCTCTGATGAGATTTTGCATTAGGTTGCTAGTGAAAGCACAACTAAAGGTATGTGGGACAATTTGAAAGCCATATACATGAAGAAGAAGGTGAAAAATCGGCTTTATTTGAAATAGAAGTTGTACATGTTGAGGATGACAAAAGGTACAACTAGTCTTTCACATCTGGATAAATTTGATTCTCTTATTTTGGATTTAAAGAATGTAGATGTAAAAATTGAGGATGAAGATCAAGCCATATTGTTGTTATGTTCCCTCTTGCAGTCCTTTAAATATTTTTGTGATACTATGATTTATGGGAAAGAGTCAGTCTCATATAATAGTATTAAGTCTGCATGAAAGTCAAAAGAGCAGATTGATAGGGACATCACTGGGGGAGACGAGTGGAAGTTAAGCAGAGGGACTATTTGTACGGGGTAGATATGAAAATAGAGATTTTGAAAGAAGTAGATCCAAAGACAAGTCAAAATCTAGACATAGAAATAAAAACTGTAATTATTGTAAGAAAAATGGGCACATAAAGGCTGACTACTATAAATTGAAAAATAAGGAGAAAATGAGAAGATTAACAGCAACACTGTCGAGACTAGTGTAGTAGCGAATAAGAATAAGGAAATTCTTCTTGTAGCCACAAAAGATAAAGTCAGGTCTAATAAGGAGTGAATTTTAGATTCAGGTTATTCTTAACATATGAGTCTTGACAGGGAGTGCTTTTCCACTTATGAGTGATTGGATGGTGGAATTGTTTTGATGGATAATAATGCTGCCTATAAAGTTGTTGATAAAGGTACAGTCTGGATTAAAATGTATGATGGTATCATTAGAATACTCAACGATATTAGACATATTCCTGATTTGAAAAAAAATCTCATCTCTTTGGGAACTCTCGATTCTCAACGGTGCAAGTTCTCATCTGAAAGTGGAGTTTTGAAAATTTCTAAAGGTGCTTTTGTATTGATGAAAGCTTGCAAGTCTGGTAGTTTGTATGTTTTGCAGGGATCTACGGTAATAGATGCTGCAATAGTCTCTACAGATGGTGACATTACCAAATTGTGGCACATACATTTGGGATACATGGGTGGCAAAGGCTTAACGTTATTAAGCAAGAGAGGCTTACTTTATGGTCAAAGTATCGGTAAGATGGACTTTTGTGAGCATTATATCTTTGAGAAGCAGAAACGAGACAGTTTCAGTTCTCTAGCTGCCCACAAAACTAAAGGTACTTCGGATATATTCATTATGATCTTTGGGGTGCCTCTCGTGTTCCATCTAAAGGTGGTGCCTAGTATATGTTGACTTTTATTGATGGTTATTCAAGGAAGGTGTGGGTGTATTTCTTGAAACATAAGAATGATGTTTTCTTAACCTTTAAGTATTGGAAAGTTTTGATTGAAAAGCAGACAGGAAAACATGTCAAGTGGCTATGGACAGATAATGGTTTGGAATTTTGTGGAGGTGAATTCATTGAGTTTTGTAAGAATAAAGGAATTGCTTAACATCACACTGTCAGAATGACTTTGCAAAAAAATGGAGTCACCGAGCTCATAAACAGGACTCTTTTAGAATGAGCTTGCTTTCTGATCTCTAATGTAGGGAACACTTATTTTTGGGCAGAAGCCATTGCTACATCTTGCCACATCGTCAACCGTTCACTTTATGCTTCTCTTGATTTAAAGACTCCGAAGGAAGTTTGGTTAGGTACTTCTGCTAATTACTCTACTTTAAGAATATTTGGGTGTCCAACATATATGTATGTAAAAAAGAGAAAGTTAGAGCCTAGGGCTAAGAAATATACAGTGTCCTGATCCCAAGTTACCTAAATTTGTAATTAGTAAGGATGTTACATTTGATGAATCCTCTATGTTGTATCATAGAAAAGAGTCTTATAATCCTTGTAATTTAGAGGATAGTACATAAAAATAGGTGGAGTTAGAGATTGGTAGTTCAGGTCCTTCACAAACATCTTCTATATATTATACAGATCAAGTTGATGAAACAGATCCTGATCATGTTCAAGATGAACTAGTATTAGAAGTACATTCTATAGCTACAGACAAACCAAGACGGGAGATTCAACCACCAAAAAGGTATGCAAATTTAGTTACATATGCTTTATCAGTGGCATAAGAAACAGGTAGAGATGGTGAACCTTCCACATATATAGAGGCAGTTTCAAGTGCTGATAAGTGGGTGGTGGTTATGAATGAAGAAATGGAATCTCCATATAAGAATGGTACTTGGGTTTTGGTGAAGTGGCCAAAGGGTAAGAAAATTGTTGATTGCAAATGAGTCTTTAAAAGAAAAAAGGTACTTCAGGTGTTGAAATTGCAAAGTATAAGGCATGTTTAGTTGCAAAGGGCTACAGTCAAGTACAAGGTGTTGATTTTAATGATTTTTTCTCACCAGTGGTGAAACATAGCTCTATTCGTGTATTACTTGCATTGGTTTCCATATTTGATTTGGAATTAAAACAACTTGATGTCAAGACATCATTCCTGTATGGCGAATTAGATGAGCAAATTTATATGAAATAACCTAAAGGTTTTGAAGTGATAGGAAAAGAAGACCAGTTGTGTTTGTTAAAGAAATCCTTGTATGGATTGAAGCAATCTCTAAGACATTGGTATAGGAGGTTTGATTCATTTATGTTGGGTCATGATTTCTCCAGGAGCATGTATGATAGTTGTGTTTACTTCTGAAAGTTAGATGACAGCTCATTCATTTATTTGTTGTTATATGTTGATGATATGCTCATTATTGTCAAGAATATTTTAGATTAACCATTTGAAGGCCTTATTACTTGGTGAATTTAAGATTAAAGATTTGGGAGCGGTAAAGAAAATTCTTGGCATGGAGATAAGATATAATCGAGGAGCTGGTAAATTAATCTTGACCCAGGAGAATTATCTCAATAAAGTTTTGGAGAGATTTGGCATGCAAGATGCCAAAGCAGTTAGTACTCATCTTGTTAGTCATTTTAGACTATATGTTACTCAATCACCACAGTCACAGGAAGAGAAAGAATATATGGAACGAGTTCCTTATCCTAGTATCGTCGGCAGTATTATGTATGCAATGGTATGTACTTGTCCTGATATTTCACAAGCTATTAGTGTCGTTAGTAGATATATGAACAATCTTGGCAAAGAACATTGGTATGCTGTGAAATGGATTCTCAGATACTTGAAAGGTACTTCAAACTTTTGTTTGGAGTTTGGTAAAACTAGCAACATTTTGGTTAGTTTTGTAAATTCAGATTATATCGGTGATCTTGACAGATGCAGGTCTCTGACAGGTTATGTATTTTGCATTGGAGGTTATGCCATTGGCTAGAAAGATACTCTACAACATATAGTGGCTTTATCTACTACTGAAGCAGAATATATGGCAATTATTGAAGCTATCAAGGAAGCATTATGGATGAGAGATCTATTCGGCGAGTTATCTCTATATTAAGGGGTTACTATCATTTATTATGATAGTCATAGTGTTATTCATTTGACAAAAGACCAAGTGTATCATGAGAGAATGAAGCATATTGATGTTAAGTATCATTTCATTTGAGATACTATTGCAGAGAAGAAAGTCCTTATTTAGAAGATCAACACTAAGGATAATCCTGCTGATATGTTTACGAAAGCTCTTCCAGTTTACAAGTTCAACCAATGTTTAGACTTGATCGGTGTTTATAGTTGGTGATAGAGCCCTTTAGGGCAACGTCGGAGAAGGTGGAGCAGATCACTAATTGTTCGAGACCAAGTCAAGGTAGAGATTTGTTGAAAAGTTGGGTGCTATAGTCCCTCAAAAGCATCCAAGTCAATGTTTTGGTGAGCCAATGATGTTGGTCTCCTCTAAATTAATTGTTTCACATTTTCTCGGTCAAAAAATGTGTGCTCCCATATTTGGCTTGTAGTAGAAATTGTCTGCACGTTTTGGAAATTTTTTGGCTGGCCAAATTCATATTTGACATTTGCTAAAGATTTATGGAGAAATTAACGAAAACCTTGGATGAATGCTTGGAGTCTTCCCTATAAATAAAGAAGTTTGTAGAAGCTCTCCCTGCACCATTCGCTTCTTTCAAAACCATCTCTCGAAGTAATCATCTATTTTTTTTTTGAATTCCTTTAGGGATTTTTTTTGATTAAAAGGCTTCTTGTGCCAGCGTTTTGAATTATTGTAAGTTCTCCACATATTAGTGAATTTGACTCACCCTTTAGCTGTAGACGTAGGTCACATTGGCCTAATCACGCAAATCTTTATGTCTTGTCCCATTTTATTTTACATTTCTCTATTTTTGTTACTATTTTTTGGACTATTAAATTTAACCGGGATCCGATCCGAGGACATTTTCCCTAAAAGCCTTCATCCTCATCCTCTATCAAGGCCCCTGTTATCCAGAACCCTTCGTTCCTTTCTCCCAATATTTGGAGGCAAGCACCCACCTTAGTTACAAACCCAAACCTACCCAAACTAGTCACCATAGCTTAACAAAACAATGGGGAAACTAGGAGAACTTGGAAATAGGTTGTAGGGGAAAGCTCTGAATTCTCTCTTTTCCATAGTCCTTCGATGGAAGTTGATGGGAAGTTGATGGTGGCCTTAAGTCTTGACATCCTATAGAAGGGTGTAAAAACTTAGGAAGTAGCAATCATTGGCTTCTTCATGGATAAATGCCCGCCTTTTCCTATAATACAAGCTTGGGTTCAAAGAAACTGGAAAGAAAGAGACATATAAGAGGTAATGTTAACAGAAAATGACAACATCATTATTTCCTTTAGCACAAAATCAGAGGTTCAAAAAGCGATAGAAGAAGGACCATGATATATCTCACAGCTTCCATTATTTATATAGAATTGGCAGCCTGGTATGGAACTAGAAAAATTAGAGTTAAGAACATACCTCTTTGGGTGAACATCCACAGTATTCCACTAGAATATTGGAAAATTAAGGGCCTAAGCTTGTTAGCTAGCTAATTGGGAAAACCAATATGCATGGATGAGAATACATCATTGAGGAAACAGGTTGGCTATACTAGATTATGTGTGAGAATGGATATTTCAAAGGAGATGAAAGATTATATTCCCATTCTAAGGTTGGCAGATGGAAATTCACTAAAGTAGGATAAAGACATGGTTACTTATCATCGGAAACCTTCCCTACAAGTTTAGGGCAACAAATGGAAACCTACAGGGAAAGTTTTTATTAGGGGAGATTATGGTGAATTCATGGGGCTAGATAAGAATAATATAAGGGGAAAACAGAAACTGATGAACCTGAAGTGCAGAAAAGGATACCGGTGGATCAGGAATTGGATATTTAAGTAGATAGTAATCAGTCCTATGAGGCTAAAAGGGATCAAACTGAACACAATGTAGAGGATCAACAACATATATGATTGGTAACAGGGAATATGAAAGCATAACACATGATAGAGGTGTTAAGTCAGGAGGACTTTGTGATAAATAATTTTGATGACAATCAAATAATAATAATGTTAGAAATAAATGAACTAGTTTGATGAATGTGTTAAGTGTGTAGAAGTACAAAACACAGAGGAAAAATATAGAAGAAGAGAAGCACAGAAGAAGTAAAAAATAGAAAAAACAGAGACAGAAGAAGTAAAAGATAGAAGAAACAAAGACAAACGAAGTAGAAACACAGAAGAAGCGAAACGCAGAAGTAAAAACACAGAAGGAGCAAAAATAAAGAAGCATACAGAAGAAGTAGAAGATAGAAGAAACATACAGAAGAAGTAGAAGACAGAAGAAAAATACAAAAGAAGTAAAGAAACAGAAGAAATAAAACACAGAAGAAAAGTATAGAAGAAGTAGAAACACAGAAGAAGTGAGACACAGAAGAAAAGTAAAGAAGAAGATATAGAAGGAAACACAAGTACAGAAGAAGTAGAAACATAGAAGAAGTAAGAAACAAAAGAAGTGAAATATAGAAAAAGGAACATACAGAAGAAAACACAGACAATACAAAGTAGAAGATACGCAAGTACGTCGAGCAGTTAGTTAGTTGGAGTTAATTACAGAACTCAACTAAATAGCGGTTGTCAAGAATCAAGAAGCGGTTGTCAAGAATAAAGAAGCAGTTATCAAGATTCAAAGAAGCAGTTGAAGACTTAGACTATAAATATTGGTTGTAGTCGAAGACTTTTTAACTTTTCGAGAAATCTTTGATTCTACAATTTTTGAATGTTCAAGTGCATACCTAAAAATTTTGTAGTGTGATACTGGAGAGATAAACTACTGTAACAATAGCTCACGATATCTTTCTAGTGAGAGAAAGAAAAGGATAAGATCCTGGAGAGGCTAAGATAGCTAAAAAAAATACTTAGTGTACGAGCCCTGAAGAGGCTCTTAAAGGAGAAAGAATACTTGTACATTTATTGAAGTATAGTGAATACTCAGACAAAATTTGAGGACTGGACGTAGCCCATGGTTTAGGATGAACTAGTATAAAATCACAGTGTCTATTTTGTATCTCTCAACTTAGTATATTTTTTTCTTAAACAAGTATATAGAAGTTATTTGCGATTTAACTCATAACAATTTTGTGATATTCACGAACAAACAAAATGTTATTTTATAGTGGCAAACTTCAGATCCTGAAATATGTTATTCTGTCTATGAATACATATTGGTGTTCTCACATTTTCCTTTCAAAATTATGTGGAAAAAAATGATGAAACAATTCCTACGGAGTAAGGGGAAAGGAGAAAGAGGGATCGCTAAGGTAAGTTGGACTCAAATATGTCAGACTAAAGCAACTGGAGGACTGGGAATGGAGTCAATTGACAAAAGCAACAAATGCTTATTGTTGAAAAGGTTATAGAGAAATTTAAGTGAAAAGGAATCATTATGGGTTAAATGCGTTCATACCTATATATTAAGGGGTATAAGTCTATGGGCAATTAGACCGAAATACAACTTTTTAAGGTTCTTTAACCAAATTCTGAGACTACATGAGGAAGTTCAGCATCATATAACTTACAGGATAGGGACGGGGGATAGAATTTCTTTATGGTATAACAATTGGATAGGTTAGGGTGCTTTAATTCACCATCTGACTGCCAGGGATACTCTAGATAGATTAAAAAAAAAAGAAGCTAAAGTCCAAGAGTTAATTGCAAATGGAAACTGGGATCTCACCCAAGAGGAGATCATATCTCTTTCGATACCACAGTATCGATACAATAGATGAGAGGATATATATCTATAGAATGGACTAGCAGTAATGGACATAACAAAGAGTCAAACAAAATAACTAAAGTTTGGGACAAACCTAATAGTTGGATGGGGTAAATTAATTTAGAGTAAAACTATTAAGCCAAATGCCATCTTTTTGAGCTGATTAGCCATGAAGGACATACTAAGCACTATGGCTAGATTAAAATTTCTATCCTCCTCTAAAAGTTGTATCCTTTGCAACCTAGATAAAGAGGACAAAGACCATATATGAGTTTTCTAATAGATTATGGTAGCAAATCTCCTCCTTATGTACACTTAATTGCTATCAAAGCAATCTGAATGGCATTATTTAAGAGATACTACTGAACTATGTACCTAAACATGAAAAGGATGTTTACATGGTAGTTATTACAACATGTATTCAGTAGATCTGGAGGGAGAGGAATAACAGAAGATTTGCAGAAAGGTAAAGAGACATACTTTCCCTCACGAAAATCATCTCTAATAGTATTAGAGAACAACTGGTCATAAATCAGATGGATAAAAAATGCAGCGTGAGACTAGCTATTTCTTGAAGACTCTAACGAGAACCTAAGAATTCCCAGTACTTTAGAGTAGTAAATCTATACAACTTGATTTAGCCAAATACCACACTTATAACATTCTGCAGGAAACGAAAGTTGGATTCTTACCTTATAAAGTCTCTCCTCCATAAGGTCTTTACGCTTGATTCTTCGTGGGTGTTGAAGACATGCAGTTGGGAGAAGCGAGACAGTTGTTAGAGCTCAATACACAGGATGACCCTTTGCGTATCCCTAATCAGGAAAAATGAGTGAAGACGAAAAGAGAAGATGAAATAACTAAGCTCAAACCAGAAATCTCTTACCTTCTTCATCGTCTGGAGAAACTAGAGACCTTTGAGCCCTAATTTGGAAACTTCTGGAGAAACTTTAGATGGGGAATTTTTGGTTAACTCATTTTAGGAAGATTCAAGTCTTTACTTGAAGTTGTTTGCTAAGCGGGGACGTTCTTGAGCTTACGTTGTCGTTTTGGTCTTTGTTTTGCTATCTTGTTAGTAGGATAATGTTGTACTAAACTCTATTTCTTTTTAATTCACTTTTATTTTTCAAAAAAACCCTAAATCATATTTATGATTAGATAAATTAAACTCTTTTAGTTTATCTTTAATTCTCTAATTAAACAATTTATATCCATAGATCAAGATTGGCATATAACAACACATCATAACAACCCAAATATTTAGAAATGTCGAAATAGCTTTGAATAACTTTTTCGTGCATGATTTTTTTGGTATCATTTAATCCTTTCATCATGCAATGTTCTAGTTAGACATAAAACATATAATTAATGTCTACTCTATTTTGAGTTCAATAATATTAGTTCTCCTCCATTAGTTATCGATTCAATTAATGATATTTGTAAACTATTTACAAACCGTCACTCTTCCTTAACCAAGGATTTCACGAGTCAATACTAATCAAGAATAATATAATGTTTTCTCTCATTACTTTAGGGTGATTTATCTTATCTTGATCACCTAATTACCTCAATATAGCTCATGCTACATCCAATGACTACTGACTGGCCTATCCTTAGTTAGAATAAGTCATTAGTAGTATCAAAATATAACAATCCTTATACAAGATAACTTTGGAGACCTCAAGTCAAAGGATCAATTATATAATCATCACAATGAGAATTTCCACATACACACAAGTAATGTTCTAAATGGATTTGTCATATGGGATTAGTTAAGTGAACTTGTTCTTTAACAAGTACTCACACGTTTGTTTAAGTATCTTCATACTTTAGTTATGAGATCGACTACTTACTTCATAAGAAAAAAAAACGTGTGCTAATCTTTTTATTCTCTACTAATGTCCAATATTAATAGAACAATGACTACAAATAAGTTAGGGATAATATATAGGTGCAGTATGAATCTCATAATTATAATCTCTTCAAAATTTCATTTGTAATGTATAATTATCTCATGAATTTTATTATATACATATAAATATGTATATGATAAAGAATACCTTTAAATTATTTTGTTACTAAATTACAACCAAACCTGTTGATTGTATGGCATAAACTAACACTTCCCACTAAATTAGATAAGTTGTGTTTGTTTTCCTCAACCTATTAGCTTCTCACATTTTAGACAAAGTAGGAGCTCCTTGCTAGATTGTTTCAATAACTAGGCTGCATGCAACCAATTTATCTTAATATAGAGCCTTGATGTCTTCAAATTTCTGGCTATAAGAATCAGTAAGTCATTACTCTGTTTTCTCCTTTAATCTAAAATAAGTATGTAAAGTAGATGAGGCATGGTTTTCTAAAATGTGAACACTTCTTTTTGCTCTAGGATACCATATGTTACTTTCACCAAGATCAGTAGCTCTATGCAAAGAAATGCAAGATCCAAATTACATGTAGCTAATTACACATAATTAGCATAGCTTCCTTTTTACGGCTAATGTTCGTTGTAAGTCCCTACTCTAAAAGCTGTTTACTATAGGAGCATTCATGCAAATAAATTGAGTTATATTTTTTAGTTGTGGGATGTTTTTGCGACTCTATAAAGTTATGCAATACTTAATTCAAGTCTTTGGTATTGTATATGAATGTGGTAACCCTTTATTCTATTCTCTATGCGTGTAATGTATGCTCACCTAGCTCTGTAGAATATTTACAAAAAATTAGTTACCCTCTTATACAAGCAAGAGTATAACCTGATGCTATTTCTATCTATCTCTCTTGTTGCTTAAATCTCGTAGCATTCCGCTCTTTCAATATAATTTGTAGGCAATTACCAAAGGAAATTAGATAGGTAGTAAGATCACCTTTAAAGATCTTATTGTAGTTTTCCAGCAGACATTGTATAATACCTAAGTAGCTTTTTATAATACAACTCTAATTCATTAGTTCCTTAAATGACTTCCATATGGCATTAGAGTACCTAAAAAAATGAAGTGAAAAAATTTCAGGTTCTGGTCCATATAAAATGCAAATGTCTAACATTTGGAGAAAATAATGTCTCTCTATTATGCTAATTCTATTTTTATCTATAAACAATATAAGGAATGAATCTCTAGGTATGAGATTATTATCCCAAACAAGTTTATGTTAATCCACAATCGAACCTCTTGTTCTAATCAACTCCCTACAAGTTTTATTATTGAATTTTCCATTAAGGAGATTATTCCAAGTATAATAATCACTTAGCTCAATATTAAGGGAGAAATTAGGTAACAAGTGACTTAATTCCTTAAGATAATTATTCCAGTTTCATTCAACAATTGACTTGCTAACCTTACCTTAAGCTAGAAATTGGTTTATGAAATAGACCAAGATTGTAATAGAGAAGAAGAAGATGAACAGGGAGTGAGACATGATCTTTAGTGCTTGGAAAATAAAGAAGTTATGGGTTTGTTGGCTTGCTTTGCCATCTCTCTGTCTCTCTTTAATGCATAGTTAAAAATTAATAAACTATATATATTTTCTAAAAGCAAGCCCCATATTGCCAGTGGCATGGTAAGGCTCGTATAAGTAATAAACAAATATTAATAATTGATTTGGTAGAAAACCAATGATGTCATATAGCCTTTAATTTTTCCATTATTATAGGGTTATAGTTAAATATTTTCTAAATGTTAGAGTCTTATTTGTACTCTTTGAAATCTTAGAGTTAAATTTGTCAATTAGTGTAAAACTTAAGGTCAAAATTAACCTTTTCATCAAACAATTTTATGATTTCTCATTTTCAATAAAAATTTACTTTAATTAATTGAATTTTTTTAATTTTTAAAATTATTAAAAATTAATTAAAATTTTAAAATACTTTTTTTAAAATTAGTCTTAAAAATAATAGCGAAATACGTGTAATATAAACATAATATGTGAATCAATCAAATAATATTGACATGATAATTACTTATTTTAAATTTAATACGAGCTAATTAAATATAATCTAAATTTATAATTTATTATAGTTAAGAATGACATAACTCAATCATGACTCAAAATTTTTTTTGTTAGGCTTGAATTCAACTCAAAACTTGATCAAATAAAAAATTTTTAAACTCGAATTTGATCAAATTAAATTTTAGGTAGTTCACATTTTGACAAAATTCCTGAATCTTTAATCACTTTTCTAGTATGAAACAACTCAAACAAGTGCAAAATGTTTATAACACTAAAATTAGAAAACCATTCTTCATTTTTACTTATTAAAACATATTAAATGCTCCATTAATAAGAAATTGCAAAACTTACCCAGTAAACCATGGAATGGATCCCTTGAACAATATCTATTTCACTGGAAGATTAATCATAGTTATAAACCTTTAGTAGAAGAAGATTTGATCTTTGGTGCTACAAAAGCAAAAAATGGAAAATATATGAGGGGACCACACATGTAATAATCAAACATAAGATAACAACTCATACATGTAATCAAACATAAGATAACAACTCATAAATATGGATGGAAGCTTAGCAAATTTTTTTGGAACGAAACAAGTAGGCAACAATACTGAGATCAGGTGGCATGATGGAGTTAGAGAAAAAGAGTTAGCCGACAATACAGCGGTTGGCAGAGCTAACGGATGGGTAAATGGGCATGGATACAGATTTGTAGATTTCTTTTAATTTATCAATTAAAAAAAATCATTTTAAATATAACTTGAAATCAATTTTAAAAGAACGAATTTGTAATTTTTAATCGTATTTATCTTAAATTATTAGTTATAATTAACTTTAATTGGTTTAGGTAAAATTTAAGCGTCATGTGAATAATATTTGATTAATCTACATATTTACTTCATATCATATGTCCTTTCTAATTATTCTTTAGAGAAGGAATTTTTTTTGAAAATTAAAAAACAAAAAGAATTTTTGCAAAAAATATAAATATTAATTTTTTGAAAATTTAATTAAAATAAAATAAATCGTGTGTCTTTTATCCTATCCTTTAATTTTAATAGACCTAAATATTTTCTTTAATTCAATTAAGTTTAACTTTAATTTCAATGAACCTAAATCTTTTCTTTAATTCAATTAAATTTTACTTATTGTACTTGAACGTATTTAAAGTTTTCTAGTTTTACCATTTCGATGAGGAGATATTAAAATTTTAAACAAACTTATAAAATAACATTTAATACCATAATATGTTTAAAACTAAATTATAACATATGATAATTTTCTCAATATAACAAATCATTAAAAATCTATCTTTTTAAAGTGAATGCATAGCTATGATTTTAGTTTTAAATATTTTTAATTTTATTTATGCATGTATAGATAGACATAAACTTTTGTTAAAAGATCATTGTCACCTTTATATTTACAATTACATACAAGAATATGTTTATGCATTATTTATTTTTAGGGAAAATTAACTTTAATGTGAACTTTAGTTAATTTTGTAATATTAAATAGAATTATAAATTATATTAATCAAATACTTAAAGTTTAATTTGTTGTAAACATAGTTTGTTGTTTACTCTATCATTGATGTTGTTGATGTAAAACATCATGTAACTAAATATCATTCCACATTAGCAGACATGAGGAATTTAATAAAATTAAAAATAAATAATAATTTTAAATTTAGTTAAATAATTAAACGGATATCTCTTATTAATTGTTTAATATCTTTTTCAAGTTGTTATACTAGATGAAAGCTCCTTGACATGGACATGATAGTTTATCATGTTGCATTTTTAGCTCTCAAAAGGAATATGAGTTAAAGAGTAATGAGCCATGTGGGAGGAATTGTGCTTCTCGTCAGGAAGTGTTCACATGGCCATTGATGGTTTTTAGACATGCACAATATGGAATGTTGAATGAAGTAACAAGTGCATTAGTTCAAATGCCATAAAAGAATTCAATTTCATATAATACAATAATTGGAGGACATAACATCAGATTTGTTTGAGGTTGTGCCTTCTATAAACAATAGCTCGTAGAATACAATGATCATATGATATGCTCAAGATAGAGATATTGACGTGCTAGAATTCTGTTCAATATAATGTTTAAGTGTGATTATATCCTTTTGGGTTAGCTATGATTGGTGGTTATGCTCAAAATGGTAGTAGCGAAGAAGTTTTAAAACATTTTGTAAAAATGAAAAAAATGAAGATTGAATAAAACATCATTTAACTATTTTTTGATACCAATTACTAATATTGGTACTATATAGTTGGTCAAGCAATTACATGAACATTTGCTTTAGAACAAAGATTTCTTCCTTGTCGCTTCTTCAACTTATCTTCCTAATAAAAGCTAGAAAAAACAGCATGGATGAAATGTCCTATCCTAGCTGGGGAAACTTTCTTCAAAGAAAGTAGTTTAAAGAAGTATTAGATAATAAATGAGAAAATTCCTTTATTACTAACATTTTTTAGACATCATAAAAAGAGATGAGGGTCAAATGTCAAATAAATTATTCAATAGAGTCATCACCTTACCTTATTAAAAAAGGTGTAGAAAAATTTAAGGATAAATAATTAAAGAGGTCTTAACTGAAAACAAAGACTTCGATATCTAATTGTAAAATAGGGAACGTAATTGTTCGCTCAAGGTTACACGCTCTAAGTTTCAATATGTCGTTCATGTAGTACCTAAGGTATCGATCCTACGAGGAAGATAACTAGCCCTAAAATCTAACGACAGCTAAGTTTGCAAAACCTAATTAAACAACTATTGTAGTAATTAAAACTAATCAAAAATCAAATATAAGAATTTAAATCACCAAAAGAACAAACAGAAGCAACTCTCACAAATAACCCAATTTTTAACCTAGAAGTGACCAATTGAGAGAAAAGGGGGAATTTATTCAAAATTAAAGAAAATTTATCCAATTATGAAATTTTTCTGATTTAATGGGCCTAAATGGTCTTAGGGTGAATTACTCTCTCGTAAGTTATAATTCTTAACCCTAATTGATATTCCCTAAATCAAATTATAGAAATTGCGATATCTCAATATGCAATTTGTTCAAAACCTAAATTAGTTCTGACGTTGCCTATTAACCTACTGGGAATCTATGCTTGATCTCTCATTATAAGACTCGACCAGTTTGATTCAATTCTCTACCTATCAATTTACCTAACTCTCGTTAACCTAAATCAATGATTTTTACTGGCTCACCTCTCGGTTTGTTGCCCAGTTATGAAGAATCAAATTAAATCACAATAAATCAAAATAAAACACAATCAAAACAATCTTATTAATCTCAAGAATAAATCAACCCTTTAAACAACATCAACATTCTATGAAAAATATTTCTAATCAATCTCCAAAATTCCATACATCAATGAAATCAAAATAACAATTAGAATATACTTTCGGAATGGATCTCGGAGGTGCGACTGCAGGACACCACCTGTTTCGGGAAGTACGTCACGTCAAGCGTGTCTTCATGCCTCTCTTCTTTGGTCTCCTTCCTCGATTGATTGATCTCTAACTAGGTTTTCACTCGAATTTTTGGTAGAGTCTCTCTCTTTTGTAGCTCTTGGCTCCTTCTTCATCTATCACATCATATTCTATTTATATCTTCGAGGCTCTAGGTCAAATTTTTGGTTAAAACGGTCCAAAAATTTGTCTGAAACTTGAGTGTTTCTATCAGCTCGACACGGTGCACGATCGTGGCCCCACCTGCCACGATCGTGGCTGGCACTTTTTCCTTTCTGTCATGATCGTGGCCTGAATTGACGTTCTTTGTCACGATCGTGGCTCTTGGTGCATGATCGTGGCCTGGTTGCTTCTAATTCTTCCTCTTCTGTCACGATCGTGGCCTGTGTGCACGATTGTGGCCTGTGCTTTTTGGCCGGAAAAGTCTTTAACCCTTCTCGTTCTTCTCTGTTTACCCTGCAACACTAGCAAACACATCAAGGTACCTCAAAAATATATAATTTAAGCTCAAAGATTCAAACTAACCAATACAAACACTTAAACACAAAAACTAACCTAATTAAACTCTAAATGCATACTAAACACTTGAATTGACATTAAAATACTTATCAAATCTAATCCTAAAATATCATACAAATTGTAACTATCAACATCCCCCCACTTAAACGTTTGCTTGTCCTTAAGCAAATAAAACAACAACACATAACAAATAAAAAAAGCACGCAATGTAGTAATGAGGCAATGGATTTGACTTTGTAAAATAAATTTAATCTCGAACACAATCATTCAGTTATGTCAAATCATTAGCATGCAAAATATGTGTCTAGGGGCTTTGAACTAAATATACAACTTAATCGAGACCTAAGTGTTAACTTATTTACCGTTTTCAATTGTACACACACATTAATAATTTTTCGGTCCCTCAGATTTCGTAACTATTCCTGACTACATTTTTCATAAAAATCTAAGCTTATTACAAGTCCGGTAGGTTTTTATTTAAAGCACATTTTATTTATTTATTTATCTACTTTTTTTTGGAACCTATCCTTTTAATTAGAGGCTAACATTTGTGATGAATGTCGATCCGGCTACTCGACTAAGTTAATTGTTTACAGCTTGGTTGAAACATCGTTATAGCCTTTTTATGCGAAGGCACACATTTGTGATGCGTGTCGATCTGGTTACTTAGCTACATCATGTTTTCAACTGACTACTAGCTCTTCTCATGACCCGAAGGTCAACGGAATAGTGATTATTGAATTAAACTTTTTTTATTTTTTATTGCCTACCTTATTGCTTTTAGCTATTCGTTTCCATGAAAAATACTAGTTGAGCTACTTAACCTAAAAGGCCTCAAATTATGAATGAATGCGACTATCTATAGGGCTCTAAATTTCCACTAAGTCCTAATTAGGCTGTATAATTCTCCAAAGGCTCCCTAATTTACTAATTTCACAAGCTAATGATTTTCCACAACCTAATAGGCTATGTCCAAAATTAAATCTAGGCGATTGACATATTCACACACTTCACATTACGCAACCTAATACTATCGTACATGATGCTAAAATTCATATACAAATGAAAAAACATAGAATCCCTCCCTACACTTGAACAACATTGTCCTCAATGTGAGAAGGAACAGACCAACACATACATAAACAAAATATGCAAACAAAAATTTAAAATAACAAGGAATATAATAAATTAAAGAAAATAAAAGTAAAAGTAAAATAAAAATGACAGAAAAATAAACACACAAAAGATAAAATAAAGTTGTAGATTTTTTTTAATGGGTTAGATTTGGATCCTAAGGAGATGCTATTTGTGATGGTGTGGGAGGTGGTAGTTGAATCTCCTGAGCTTCGAAATATCGATAGAGTCGGCATATTTCTCAGCTCTGGTGTCTTTGTGTACGCACCACTTACTTTAATGTTATGTTGGTTTCAGATAGTGTATCCAAAACCTTGGTCCAGCATTGGTCCTCTTCTTCTTCTTCTTCTTCTAATTCCTTACTCATTAAGTCCCTCACTTGCCTAGTAGGCACGGAGCTTAAGCTTTCCTGGCCCGTCCTAGTTCTCACATATTTCTTTTCATTTATATCCCGTAGACTCATGTTGGTGGAGTGAATAATCTCTGCCCGATATAGATGATGGTGGTCGAGGAACTCAGGTAGAGGCATTGTTAAACCCCTCTAATCCACAACAAAATGCTCTGCTATGGAAAAAATCAGGTACCCCATTCCAAGATGGTTGCTTCACTTTCGTGGAACTGCAGAAAGAACATTTAGCACATGCGTGGATGTGCAGAATGAGATACTATGGTCCATGCACCACAGTATGAACAGTTCCTTGGTTGGAAAATTGTTGGTCTCTGATTGATCAAAGACCAGCTGGCACATAAATTTGTGCAGCAACAAGTGTTTATATGACCAGATAATGTTATTGTGGGCATTTTTGTATAAAAACGCTTAATGTTGGTAAGCTCATGCCAGTATTGGGAGGGGCAGAAGTCATCATGTTGGTAGACAATGGTGGATTTGGGGAATCCACATATGTCACACATAATTTCTATTGTTAGCTCATACGCTCGCCCTCTCAACTGGAACTATAATTCTTTGGTGTTCTTGGGGTCAAAGGTCAGGGATGTGAAAAATTCTAAGGTCAGCTCCTCATAAACAGGGAATTGAAGCCTAATGAATTAACGCTAATGGATCCTCTCTGCTAAATTTTCTATTTGCTACCGCACCTTTATCCTATCCAATGTATCAAAATCAAAACATTTAGGCACAACTATATGCCTAGAGCAAAGGGAATGAAAACGAGTACCTTCCTCCTCAGAGTAGATGGGAATTGAAGCTCCAAAATCTGTTGCTCAGTTCTGCCTCCCCCTTCCCGCGACTTGTTATGCTTCGTAAGGCTCTCGTTGGGCGGTTTGTTTGATACGAGTCAAGATTGGGTTAAATTTGGAAAGTTTTCGATGGAAAATTTCTGGAGAGATGTTAGAGTGCTTGGAAGTTGAAATTCTAAAGAGATAAAGTAAAAATGAAAGTGAATGTGAAAGTTAAGTAAGAATTGAATAAATAGGTGATAAAAAGGGTAAAATGGTAAAGTTGTCACTTAAAATTTACGTCCTTCCCTTTTGTCCATTGTTGCAGGCCACGATTGTGACTAGCTATGCCGCGATGGTGGCACGCGGCGTATCACTAAAGGATTTTCTCAATCGCAGGCCACGATCGTGACCCGATTGGTCATGGTTGTGGCCATTGCCTATAACTTGATTCCAAGACCTTCTTCTTCTCATCCTTTCCTGCTCTCATTTAATAATTCTTCTTCACTTCTCATAATACGCTTGTGTACTCTTCCTTATGACTCCAAAATAGGCATTCAATAATTCTTCTTCACTTCTTATAATACTCTTGCGTACTCTTCCCCATGACTCCAAAATCCTATTGCTCTTTGTTTTTATTCATGCAATCCAAAATAAACTTAACTACGAATTTCACTAATCTAACTAAATTCAGCATGAATTAATTTTTCCACGTGATGCCTCCCATGCAACGCTTCTTTTAATATAGGTAGCTCGACGCTCCTTTTAAGTTCACAGTGGTTGGAATGATTGATTTGATGGTAGCGTCATCATTAATCTCAAAGTCTGAATGTTTGCTACCATATTATGACTACCACCTTCATTGGAATTTTCTTTACGTTGCCTTCTCCTTCGTGAGCGCTTCCTTCAGAAGAATTTTTCAGGAGTCTCAATGTGTTCCCATTCTCCTCGAGGTTTAGGTTTGTTGCGAATCGCTAGAGTTGAAGGAGTTTTGAAGGTTAGTTGCTCCTTCCCTACTTGTAGAGTTAGTTCACCCCCATCTACATCGATAATTGAGCATGCAGTGGCCATGAACGGTCATTCAAAAATCATCGGAGTATCGTTATCTTCATTAATATCCAAAATATAGAAATCTATGGGAAAGATGAAATTACCGACCTTGACCAGCACATTACGTATAATCCCTACCAGTCTCATGAAGTTCTATCGGCTGTCTTAACCAAAAACTTTGTAGGCACTAGCTCTTATAACCCTAATTTAAAACTAAGAGTGTAGGGCATCGCATTGATACTTGTTCCTAATTCTATGAATGCCATATCTATGATAATCCTGTTGATACTGTAGGGGATGAAAAAGTCCCCTGGACAACCCTTCTTCATTATATTGGGCACGGTTTCAAGCCTTTGCTCCTCTTTTCTCTCAGTGACGGATCATTGTAATTTTAACTTGGCATGTATCCATTCCGTCACCTCCTTGATTTTTTTTGGTTCGATTTCTTGTAACATTTCTGCTTCCTCCTTCTTAGCATATAATTCCTTTTTAACAAAAAATTATTATGGAAATATCCGTCGAGTTAATTACACTGATTTGTTAGTAATCTTATTTGGAAGGTCATCTTTAATTACTTGGCTTTCTTCTGTGTCCACGGTTTCCAGTTCCTTGTCTTGCTTCTGACTTATAACCATTATGCCCTCCTTTGGGTTCGATTTAGTGTTGCTTGGAAGAGTTCCAGCATTCCAAGTCGACATTGCTTCCGCAAGCTGCCCCACTTGGACTTCTAGGTTATGGATAGATGAAGCGTGATTCTTTATGACTTGCTCGAATTTACTCTCGAGCCTCCTGTGTGCTTCCTCCATTCCTCCTATGTTATTCAAAATTTTGTCCAATTTCGAACCCATCGAGCTAGTTTTGTCTTATTGGAAGCAAGATTGTCTTTGGGGTCTGAACTGTCCTCCATTGTTATTGCTGGACCAGGAGAAGTTTAGGTGATTCTTCCACCCAGGGTTATAAGTGTTGGAATAAGGATTGCTACCCCCTCCACGTCCAAATTATGCCCCCATATAATTTACTTGCTCTAGGTTATCATCTCTCATCAGATAGCAGTCCACCGTATCGTGATCCATTTGGATTTATAGCTCAAATTTCAATTGCGCGGCCTTTACTGGAACTGAGGATGATGCCTTCATATTACTGAGTTGTCGTGTCAAATTATCGATCTTAACTTGCATTTCTGCCATTTGATCGACAACGACAACTCCCTTCTTCTCCCTAAAATTAGTAGGTTACATACTACATTCACTAGACCATAGACAACTATTGCTAGTCATCTCCTCTATCAGCTCTTCTGCTTCATCGACCTTCTTTCTCATTAACGATCCTCCTGACGCTACATCAATGGTACCTCGAGTATGTGGGTTCACTCCGTTGTAAAATGTCTGTAGCAGGAACTCTTTGGGTAGATTGTGATGTGGGCATCTCCTCTGCAAATCCTTGTAGCACTCCTACGCTTCATAGATAGACTCCCCATCACCTTGTTTTATGATCTCCTTAATAATTTTAGTGGTCTTCGTTAATAGGAAGTATTTATCTAAGAAGGCTCGCACTAGCTATTCCCATGTCGTAATGTTGGCGAGGCTTAGTGAATGATACCAAGCCTTCGCTTTATCCCTAAATGTAAAAGGAAACAACCTAATCCTCATTGCGTCTTCTGACATCTGGTGATGCCGAAAAGTATCGCAAATCTTGAGAAAACTCACTATATGTGCGTTCGGACACTACAAGAAAATAGTGAATTACAGACGGAAATTACCGACGAAAAAAACAAATATACCGTCAGTATACCAAATTACCGACAGAATAAACCGATGGTCGAAAACGTCAGAGATTCGGCCGTAGCTAAATTCACTGACGGAACTTGTCCATACCGTCGTTAAGATTACCGACCGAAAAGGCTAACCGTCAGTAACATCAACGGAAAAGTTACCGACCGTCCGATATTTTCTGTCGCTAAATTTAACATCGGAATGTTTCTAATACAGTCGGTAAACTTACCGACGGTAAGATTGTCCGTCGATTAATAAGTCAATATTACCGACGAAAAATACGTTCCGTCGGTATAATATGTTGACAATTACTGACGGAAATGTTGCATAGTTCTGTCGGTAAAATTTTGTGTTAAATTTTTTTAAAAATATATATTTCCATTATATTTAAATTATAATCGTCTTACAATTTTATTAATAATATATATT
>JANZXR010000003.1:19779496-19795540 GCA_027575705.1 Erythroxylum echinodendron
AGTATCCTCTGTGATGACGTCACACACAGAGGCTAGGAAAGCTTAGAAGCGTATAAGTATCCTTTGTGCTGACGTCACAACACAGAGGCAAGGAGGATATAAAAGTATAAGTATCCTCTGTGATGACGTCAGAACACAGAGGCAAGGAGAGTCGAAGAGTATCCTCTGTGTTACTGTTCACAGGCATCGTCTGTGTTACGGTTCACAGACTTCGTCTGTGTTACGATTCACAGACTTCGTCTGTGTTATCGATAGAGCTATTGTCTGTGTTACTGTTCACGGGCTTCGTAAAAATGAGACGGAAGAAAAATGAGACGCAAGATAGAAATGAGACGGAAAGAATAAGATGGACGAAAAATTATACGCAAGATAGAAATTAGACGGAAGAAGAATGAGACGTAAGATAGAAATGAGACGGAAGGAATAAGATGGACAAAAAATGCGACGCAAGATAGAAATGAGATGGAAGAAAAATGGGACGCAAGATAGAAATGAGATGGAAGAATTGAGATGGAAGAAAAATGAGACGCAAGATAGAAATGAGACGGAAGATATGAGACTGAGGAAAGATGAGACGAAAGATAGAAATGAGACGAAAGGAATAATATGGACGAAAAATGAGGCGCAAGACAGAAATGAGACGGAAGAAAAATGACACGCAATTCGGAAATGAGATGGAAGGAATAAGACGGAAGAAAAATGAGACGCGAGACAGAAATGAGACGGAAGGAATAGGACGGAAGAAAAATGAGACGCGAGACAGAAATGAGAAGTTATACCAATAGCCCCGAAGAAGGGATATGTGCAAGGTGTTAAGAAGATGACCCGATTGTGATAAGTCTGATGATGTTCCGAAGGTTAGGCTCTGGGGAGCGGGCTCTCACATCTATGGTATTAGAGCATGAAGCATGAAAGGAGTGAAACTCTAATAACGGGGTCTCACAGTTTATGGTATTAGAGCAAGAACGTAGGAGTTGGACTCCGATAACTGGGTCCAACAGCTTTGGTATCAGAACAAGCAAGTAGGGGTTGGACTCTAGAATCGGGGTCTGACAAAAGTATTCGAAATATTAATAATTTTGAGATTTTTGAAGTTGTGAAACCTTTAATTAGGCCCCCAAGGACCGCTATTTCCCCTTCCTATATGTGGAAAAATGTAAGATTTAGTTTCTATACACTTCGTAACTGAACTACCACCATCTTTTGGCAAGATATCTATAATGGTGGTGGTGCATAAGCTTTTAAAGCACGCTTACTTCTCTGCACCTAGCCTTTACTTCACTGCCCCTTAAGCAGCAGACTTGTTTGTTCAAAAAGTTATGATGCTTTGTAGGTTTCCATCAAGTATAATTTTAAATTGAGATCCCTTTTTCATTAGTTCCTTCTAGTATGAATTGTTCAAACTCTAAAGAACCGAATTGGCCACTAGTAGTTTATACCATCCTCAAACCAATGAACATATAAGGTTTTGAATTGTTGCTTAAAAGGCTATCTTAGATGCTTCACCTCATATCACCCTTATTAATGGACGCATTACCTTACGTGGGTCAAATGGAATCATAACGCCTCTAGGCATTCTACCATAAACATGACTCCATTTAAGGCAGTGTTTAATTACCTGCCTTTGTCCCTCGTCAATTATATGGGTGGCACCTTTGTTATGAAAGTTATTGATGCTTTACGTACTTCTAGTTCATTAGTATTAACTAGACTACAAGATAATCTATTAAAAGCAAAAACATGCATGTGAAATCAAGACAAAGTTAAACGTATAGAGAAAACTTACGTTGTGAATGATTGGGTATTCCTTAAGCTCTAACCTGATCGATTCCTTAATTACTCATCGATAGTCAAATAAACTTTTTTAATAGTTTTTTTAGTCCTTTTCAAAATTGTAGAACAAATCAAATCACTTGCTTGTAGTCTAGCACTTCCCCCTTATCCTTAAATCCATAATGTCTGATATATGTCTCTCCTTAAAGAATGTGATGGCGATTCCTCTGTACACCAAGTTCCCCTGCCTCAGTAATTTACTTATCACCACCTCATTTTGAAGCCTTCTAGAATCTTATGCTACCATAAAGTTCTACAGCAAGGGACACTTTGTTCTCAGTTGTTGGTTTAATGGGAGAACCAACTAGAAGTTAAAGCTACTTGGGAGCCACTCCAAAAACTTCCTTTAGGATTTTTCGAAACTTAACCTTAAGGATAAGGCTCCAATTAAGGGGGGAATAATGTTGTAGGTACTACTTCCATAAATTTAAGTATTGATTTTCAACCCAGCCATAAAAGGATGGCACTAAGAGGAGTAATATAATTAGGGAAATTTCATATAAATAGCATCACTTCATTAGCTAGGGGTTAGTTAGTTAAGAAAGATATTGCACGACATGGATTGTACTTGACTATTCGATTACCATAATGTTGTTATTTAATTGAGAAATGTAATAGAAAAGGGCATGAGAAATATTCCCTCAGTTCACTTCTCTTTTTTTCTCTCTCTCTCAGCCCTTCTTTCTAACATTTTCCTCTTTCTTTTCTCTACTTTTTGCCTTATCATCTTTGCTTGTGTCTTCTCCTATGACTAATATGAGTAGCAATATTAAAATAATTAAAAGAAATTACTAGGACATATACACCTATTGTTTTCTATAATATATATTGGCGAGTGTGAGTGTCAATCCTATGAGGACTATAATAACTAGTACCAATTCTCTTTCTATTTTCTAATCTAACAAAAAGAATGATTGGATTTAAAATAATTAACTAAACTAAAACAAATAATAAAAACAACTAATTAAGGTAATAAATAAGAATAAAAAACTAGTAGATAAATAAGATCTAGGTGAGAATCTCCCTAGAAACTTTCCTATGTTTAAATTTATCCTTATTTACTGATTAATCCTTATTTCTTGTATCGATAGGAATTTTAGAATTACAGCTATATTCCTTCTCAGGACATATAACCTATATCCTTAAGTTGATTGACTGAAAGCTCACTCTGAATAAAAGCCCCTAAGAACATATTACTTCATTATGTAAATTCCTATGATAATGTTCATTATAATCTATAAGAGTTATATGGTCCTAATTCTAGGGCTTCATATAAATCTCATTATCCATGTCTTGATGTATGCACATATATGATCTTTTATATTCACTACTTCAATTCATATATATGAAATTCAAAATTGAATGTTTTTCTTTCGATACTTCAATTCAACACGTTAAACAAACATGAATAATTCTTAAGAGAACTAGAATATTGCATAAATAATAATCCAAAACAATAGGTTAGGCTTCATACTATCTATATTTATATCCCAATTTAATTTATAAAAAGACAAAGAAAACCAACAATAAACAAGAAAGAATAGAAGATAATAAGTTCTTATGGATATTGAATCTTGATGTTCTTGATTAAATACTGATGGGGCTTCTTAACTCTTCTCTGACTATCTTCTTTTCACTAAAAATTTGCACCATTCGAAATAATGCATTACCGTGCATCTTTTAGGTTATCTTGAAAGCTTCATTTTCTTGCATTTTGTTGTCCTATCTTCACCCCAATCCATCTCCTTCTTATTCCACAAAGACAAATGAATTTGAACATTAATAGGATGGCTAAAGGAATATGCTTTTAACTTATTTTAGCTTTTGTGCTTCCAAATTGTACCTAAAACTAAATATGAACTAAGATGAATGTATTAAGAATTTCAAAGCATTAATCACTAAGGTCTTAGAATAAATGTATAAACAATTGAATACACATTAAGGTATCTTTGATTGTGACGAAAAGTGGTCCTAGACTACTAATTAAGCTAGATCCAGAGATTAAAGGTATTTTGCTTTGGAATAAAAGGGAGAGAAATATAAGAATTTAAAGGTAGCTACAATGTTCTTAGGTTACAGCTACTAGACACAATGGCAAGAAAAGGAGGACAATGCTATAAACAAAATTTCTAGAAAAGCACTTACTACAATATAGTCTAGAATTTTTAGGCCAATAGGATAGACAATCATTCATATGGTTTAATAATTTGTGTAGTTTGATGGCTCTCCTAATAAGGATCCAAATACACACATTGTCAACTATTTAGAAATCTATAATATTTTCATGATTAATGGAGCTTAAGATGATGCTATTTGGTTACTATTATTCCTTTTTAAATTTTAGGATAGAGCAAAATCATGTTTGAAGTATTTGCCTCCTCAATCTATTACCACCTAGAATAGGCTTGTTGAGAAGTTTTTAGTCAGGTATTCTCTTTTAACATGAACAATAAAACTTAGGAATCACATATTCTCTTTTCAATATTAGAGAGTGAGACATTGTCTGAGATGTGGGAGAGATAGAATAAGCTATTGAGAAAATGCCTACATTATAGACTCAATTTAGGATTGTAAATATAAACATTTCACAATAGATTTAGTTATCCATATAAGCATTTGATTGTTGCTTCTTTAAACAAAACTATTATCTTTAAGGCTCTCGAGGAACTGTAAGAGCTTATTAAAATATTTCAATAAATAATTACTAATAGTAAAATGTAAGGCTGGAGCCAAGATCTGGTGGCATCCAAACGATGTAGATGTGGTTACAATATTAGAGGTAAATTTATAAGAATTTAGTAGAAAGACTAATAATATGGCATTGGCAGCTTAACTATCATAAATGATGAGTTGTGAAATTTATGGTAGCCGACACCCAATTTATGATTTATAGGCCCCTTATAATATGAGACAACCAATTTAGCAAGCTATTTTTATGAGGAATTAGTAATAAAGTAATTCCTATGGTAACACCTATAATATATGATGGATAAACCCTTTCATTTTTTTTAAAAAAATAATCAAGGACAACAAAGACAAAGTCCTTAACCCAAATTTTAGAAATAATAACATCAATCAAGAAAGCTAAGTCTTAAGATGAGTATTAAAGTGTCTCTTTAGAATCAATAAGCCTCCATTTATAACTTGGAACTAATATTTGATAGCTTGTTAAACTTGTCTCTGAAATAAAAAAATTATTATGCTTGGAAATACTAAAACAAATCCAAGGAAGCAAGTGAATGCGGTGACTTTAAGGAATGGAAAGGACTTGAAAGTTAAAGAGAAGGATATTGTATAATAAAAGAATAAGAAGTAGAAGGAGAAAGATAAAGAGAAGCCAGAGAAGGAACTAGTCTAATTTCAACAAAGATCCTAACATAAAGAGTTAACTCTGAAAATTAATTTCAGCAAAGTCTTTGATTCTATAAAATGGGGGTTTCTCTTTGAAGTTTCTTAAAGCTTTAGGATTTTTAAATGAGTTTACAACCTAGATTCATCAATGTGTATCCATTAACTCCTTCAACAATCTCATCAATGGTGAACCAATGAAAGCATTATAAGGTGAAAGGGGGCCAAAGATAAGGAGACCCCCTATTTGCTTACCTGCTCAGCATTTGCATTGAAGCTTTATTAAGATTAGCTAAGAAAAAACATCAACTTTGCTAATAAATTCTATTATCACTCCAAATATAAAGATCTTTAATTCTATAATCTCATTTTTATTGATGATATCCTTATATTTTAAAGAGCAAGTCTAGACTCGAAAATTTCTTACTTGAGTCTCTAAATACCTTTGAATCTTGATTTAGGATTAGCACTAATAAAAGGAAAATCATAATCCTATTTTTAATAACAACAAAATGTTCTATATCTGATGTCTCTAGAATTTTAGGGTTCTAACTATCAAAACCTCCTTTTAGTTACTTAAGAGTCCTTATAGTTGCCTCTAAACTCACTTACCATAATTTTTAATCAATTTTAGATGCCATTCACAAGAGAACTAGAAGTCAAGTTGGAGCAACAAATTTTTACCTTTCATAAGTAGACTACAATTAATCAAGTTTTTTTCTTTCTAGTATGCTAGTCAATTGGTGTACTTATATTTTCCTCCCTATTAAGTTTACTAAACATATTGAAAGAATTCTAAAGAATTACCTACAGAGTGGAAGTTTGACTAACAATAACAAAGCCAAAGTAAAATGGATGGACCCATGCAAGCTTAAAAACCATGGTAGTTTAATTATCAACCAAAAGTTCACACTTCAAGGACTATGCTTCAATTACTCAAGTTAAGAGAAATTTTATCTCTTAATAAAAAATAATGAGAAATGGTGAAAAAACGTGGTTTTTATATGATTTATTAAACCTTTTACACCTTTTGTATAAAATTCCAAATGTTTCTAACTTGAAGCACTACATCCCTACTCCTTTTAACATGAAGATGTTCATTAACAACACCAGATAAGTTTGGTCTCATCACTATCTAAGTAGTTACTCCATCATTTTTAACATTATGCCCCTTATCATCCCAATTCATCAAAAGTTAGTAAGAATGTTTGGTTGAACTATAAATTAGGCACAATCACAAGTAGTCATGTGTGAAATTTTTGAATAGTCATATCCTAAAGCGCCTTGGCTTAATCTGATATAAAACCTTATAAACATGCCTAAAGCTTCCTTTATTCTCTATCTTGTAATTAAGGATTGACTAAGCACTAATGCTAAGCTCTATTTTGGCTCTTTCAACAAACTTACACTATCTAGACTAGCAGGCAGCTTGAAGACACAGGTCATTTGTTCTTAAACTATTGCTTTGTCAAGTACACTTGGAACTTGATCCTATAATTTTGTAAGTTTTAGTGCATAAGCTCTAGTTGGGAACAAACCATAGCTTAGGAATGCTAAACTAAGCTCACTTATGTTAAAGAGGAATTCAAAACAACACTTAATGGCCTGGTCTATACAATCTGGAAGTAGAGAAAGAACAAACTCTTCTTAGATACAAATAAAGATTCTAACTTCTTTTGTAAGGGGGACCTTATCTTTTAAAGGGGAGTATCTTTTACCCAAAATTAACACCTCAAAAATCTCGTATAAACTTGTGGAAATTTGGAATATTTATTCCTCAAAATTTAGGTATTCTTTACGAAAGACAAATGCAGTCTCTTCTAGTTAGATTTTCGTTCTCTTTTACATACCTATTGTGATTTGAAACTTTAGAGCTTTTAGTAGTAATTAATGCTCTATTTCACATATTAAGAGTACCTCCATACCTAATCATATGGAGAATAAAAGGTAATAAAAGACCGCTAATTGTTGCATAATATCCATATCAGTAAGAGTTGTACCTCAACTTTAGATATTCATAATTTTTATGGATACTTGGGGGCTCTTCAAGCTTACATTACATGATCTCCTTCATCCTCACGATCCAACTTTAACTTTTAAGGATCCCCAAACTTCATAGACTAGAGTATAAGGCATTTTATTTCTTTCATTGAATCTTTGTTTTCAAACTTTATATAAGATATGCTTTGTTAGCTTATAATCAAATATATATAGTTATGTTGGACCCCATTTTCGGAGTCTAACCTATCTCAGATACCATAAGAATGTTGCCTTCCAACTGTAGGTACTTTTTACAAAGCTACCTTACTAAAGAATCAGGTAAGGATCATGTACAAGGACCCATCAAGAAAGTTCACCGTGACCAACTATTGGTTTAGCCGCGGCAAACTTTTCTAAAACCTTTCTAGAAAAGTTCGTCACGACCAACCTTTAGCTTCACTGCGGCGAAGTCACAGAATCAAGTGAGAGCGCCTCTCGAGAAAGGTTCACCATGGTAAACTTTTGGGCTTCACTGCTACGAAACCTTCGGATATACCTGAACCATCCAACACTACAGTGAAACACACACATCATTTCAATACAACCCAAATTCCATCACTATCAACAATTAACAATCTCAACCAAGAGGATAAAAAAAATGTGCATGGTCGACAGAAAATTCTTCAAATCTTAATCTCATTACTAAAACAAAATAGAGTTTGAACATAGCTTTAGTGGGCATTTCAACCCATAATACATCATAGTCCAAAAATAGAAGACTTACACAAAGTAGAAGTTCTCAAAATGCAACTAAATTCTTGTTTTATAAAATCTAACTTAAAATACAAAATAAGCATAATCCGGAGTAATGCCTTTGTGCTCGATCACTCCACCTCTTGCTCATCGCCTGAAGATAGAACGAAAAAAGGGGGGTGAGCTTAAAGCTCGTGGGTAACAATTTTATAACCGGTAATAAGCAAAACCATTGTAAAAATTCACAATGCATCATGAAACACATATTTCCAAATTCTTAATTTATCAAACACTTTATAATCAATTCAAATTATACATTCAATAAATTTGTCAACAAATACGCACATCAAAATAGTTTGGGAGGTCCATAAATAGAACGAGGTAACACATTCCCATGAAATGGTCCTGTGTAGCGTGAACAGAACGAATTAACACAATCCCACATAGGGGTTTTACATAGTCGTAAACATGAGGGAGTCCCTGAAGGAACTCTATGTCACTTGCGGGCAGGTTGGAGAAGCCTTTAGTCAAAGTGCACTTGATATATAGAATGGACCAAACCAAACCCATATAACATGTATTTCACAACTTATAAACTTGTTGCCCAAAATAGCATTTTTTTTAAAAGTGATTTCATAAACATAGTAATCCTTTGAAATTTCACATTCTTTTCATAAATCATCCTCACAAAAATCACATACCAAACACATGGAACTTTCTCAAAGCATTCGAAGAGTAATAAAAGCATATTTATAATACAATTGAAAAACATTTACTTTCTTGATTTGGAAGAAACATTAATGGCTTATTATTCAATTATGAAAATCTAACCCACCTTGAATTCCTTGCTTAACAATTGCTCAAAGATGCCTCTCTTCTAGCTCCTCTTGCCTCTCCTATTGATTTCCTTCAATATTGGCAAAAATCCTAATTCAATAGGACTTCTATATATACACCAAAATTTATCATAGAATACTTAAACCCATGCATTTCTTAAGCTTGATTAATCAAAACCCTTCCAAAAATCTAAACGTTTAAACATAATCTTACCTTGAATCTTCACCAATTATTGAGTCTCTTGGCTCAAACGGAAGCTTTAATCTTCCTCTTTCTTTTTCCTTTCTTGAACAACTTCAAAATCACTCTTTAAGACTAAGAGAATTGGAAACCTAGCTTAGTTTTCTCTTCTTTTCTTCTTCTCCCACGACAACTCTCTCTTCCTCTCTTTAATTTTCGTTTTTCTTCTTCTTCAATTATAAGACCACAATTCTTCTTCCCCTTTTAACCCTTAATGACCCTAAAAAGTCCATTTTACCCTTCCTTATAAGCTTATGCAATTTTAACCTTAAGTGATCTTCCAAAAATACCCTTAAACCTTCTTATTACTTAATACAACTAAACCATACAATAAAAGTCCTACTAACGTCAACTTAATAATTAACTCCAAAAAACTTAATTCATCAAACCTCATACTTCATTCAAATCATGCTTAAATAAATAAAAAAATTTTGGTCTCCCCCTCTTAAAAGAATTTTATCCTCAAAATTCTTACCTGTTTCAACGAAGAGGTGTGGATACTTTTCCTTCATGGCTTCCAAGGGCTCCCATGTGGCCTCTTCCATAGAATGGCTTCTCCACAGGACTTTGACTAGCTGAACTGTCTTATTCTTGAGGACCTTTTCCTTAGTATCCAAAATCTCTATTAGAGTCTCTTCATAAGTCAGATCATCTCTCAACTAGACCTCAGTGGTCTGAATGATGTGAGAGGGATCCGATCTATACCTCCTCAATATGGAAACATGGAAGATATCATGTATCTGTGATAATTTTGGTGGCAGTGCTAAACTATAGGCTAGCGGTCCAATTCTCTCTAGAATCTCATAAGGACCCACATATCTTGGACTCAACTTACCCTTCTTGCCAAACCTCATGACTCCTTTCCAAGGAGATGTCTTAAGGAAAACTTTCTCACCCATTTCACACTCCATTTCTTTCTTGTGTGTATCAGTATAGCTTTTCATTCTATCTTGTGTTGCTTTAAGCCTCTGTCTAATTAAATTGACCTTGTCAACTGTCATTTGGAGTAACTTTGGTCCCACTAATCTCCTGTCTTCTTCTTCTTCATCCCAGCATATAGGAGTTCTACATCTCCTCCCATACAGTGCTTCATAAGGAGCCATTTGAATGCTCGAATGGTACGAATTATTGTAAGCAAATTCAACCAATGGAAAATGCTCATCCCAAGCCCCTTTGAAATCCATCACATATGCCTTGAGCATTCCCTCAAGCGTTCGAATGGTCCTCTCAGATTGACCATCTGTCTGGTGGTGAAAAGCAGTGCTAAAATAGTGCTAAAATTTAACTTGGTTCCTAGAGCCTCCTATAAGCTTCCCTAGAATCTCAAGTAAATCGAGGATCTCTATTAAAAACTATAGAATTTTGAATCCCATGCAGTCTCACTATTTCATCAATATAATTCTTTATTAGTACATGTAGAGAATTAGTCTGTTTAATTTCCAAAAAATGGGCTGACTTCGTCAAATGATCAATAATAACCTATATAGCATCGTGCTTCCTACTGGTCTTGGATAAACCCATCAAAAAATTCATAGTCACCCTTTGTCATTTCCACTCAGGAATGGACAATGGCCTTAACTTGCCTGAAGGTGCCTGGTGTTCAGCCTTAACTTGCTGACTCACTAGACACTTGCTTGCATATTCTGCTACATCCCTCTTTATACCTTTCCACCAGAAATACTCTTTCAAATCTTTGTACATTCTGGTGCTACCTGGATGCAGAGCATAAGGCACATTATGAGCCTCCTCGAGTATCTAATCCTTTACCTCTTGGACATTTGTAATACAAAGTCGGTTGCCTACAACCATAATTCCATCATCCCTCACTACCAATTTAGATTTCTTACCGTTCTAAATTTCTTTTTGGAGTTTGTTCAATTCTGCATCCTGTGCTTGCAACTCCTTAACTTTCTCCCTGAGTATCTGTCTCACTCTGAAATTTTCCATAATGCAATCAGGCTCCTCCCGTGTCAAACTTATCTTCAACTTAGCCATCTCTATCAATAATGACAAATAAGCTGTCTGAATATAAGCTATGGAGGGTTTTCTACTCAAGGCATCCGCCACCACATTCGCCTTTCCTGGGTGGTATTTAATCAACAATTCTTAATCTTTAAACAACTCTAACCACCTTCTCTGTCTCAAATTTAATTCTTTCTGGCTCAATAATTACTTGAGACTTTTATGATCTGTAAAAATCGTCTTTTGAACTCTATACAAATAATATCTCCAAATCTTCATGCTGCTTTAATTGCAGTGAAGCATAAACTATTACTTTGTCTCCCTGCATCAACATATAACCCAAACCCTTCCTTGGAGCATCACTGTAAACTGTATAAACCCTATCTCCCATAGGCAAAGTTAGAATTGGAACGCTTGTCAATCTATGCTTAAGCTCCTCAAAGCTTTTCTGACATTTATCAGTCTAGATAAACCTCTGATTTATCCTTAATAACTTGATCATTGGTGCAGCTATCATGGAGAATCCTTCAACAAACCTCTTACAATATCCTGTCAGACCCAAAAAGCTCCTGACTTCTGCAACTGTCTTTGGTGCATGTCACTTCACCACTTCTCCAATTTTTCTCGGATCAACATGTACTCCATCCTTTGAGATCACATGCCTAAGAAAGATCCCCTCGTGAAGCCAAAATTTACATTTGTTGAATTTGTCATAAAGTTCCCACTCCCTCAGTGTTTGCAACACTATCCAGAGATATTTTTTATGTTCCTCTTCGCTTTTGGAATAAACCAGAATGTCATCGATAAACAATATGACAAACTGATCCAGATACTCCTTGAAGACTCTATTTATAAGATCCATGAATGCAACCGAAACATTAGTCAATCCAAATGGTATGACTAGGAACTCATAATGCCTATAACGGGTCCTAAAAGCTACCTTGTTCACATCAGACCCTCTGATTCTGAGCTGATGATGGCCTATTCTGAGATAAATTTTGGAGAAGACCTTTGCTCCTTGTAACTAGTCAAACAGATCATTGATTCGTGGTAAAGGATACTTATTCTTAATGGTCACCTTGTTGAGTCTCCGATAATCAATACACATATGCCATCTCCTATCTTTCTTCTTAACAAATAGAATAGGTGCTCCCTATAGCGACGAACTAGGCCTTATAAACCTTTCTCTAATAGCTCTTCCAACTGTTCCTGGAGCTCCTTCAATTCAGCTGGAGCCATTATCTATGGTGGTATAAAAATGGGTGTGGTACTGGGAATCAAGTTGATGGCAAATTCAATTTCCCTTACCGATGGCAAACCAGGTAAATCTTTTGGAAACACGTCGGGAAACTCCCTCACAATTGGAAAATCTTCTAACTTCTTTTCATTCACATCAGTATCCACAACATGGGATAAGAAGGCGTCACATCCCATTTTCATCATCCTGTCAGCTAATAAAGCTGAAATCATTCTAAGTGACAACATTCTTCTGTCTCTATGAAAGGTCACCTTCTTTCCATTGCCAAAGTCAAACTCTACCTTTTTGAGACTACAGTCTAATTTTGCACAATATTTCTCTATGGCATCCATACCTAGTATAACATCTAGACCCTTTAGCTCTAGTGGTAATAAATCTACTCCCAGTCTAGCACCCTCAATAACTAGTTCACAATCCCTATACACTTGACTTATTATCACCCTCCTCCCTAAAGGAGTGCTAACAATCAATGGATCTTCCAATGGCACCAAATTCAAACCACATAATGTCATGCTTGTAGAAACAAATGAATAAGTGGAGCTAGAATCAATTAAGACATATACTTCAGAATTAAATAACAGAGTCATACCCATGACAACTTCAGGATCAACTGTGGCCTCCTCTCTTGTCATGGCAAATACCCTAGCCTGTGCCTGACCTCTTGGCCTTCCTAGAGAGATAGCCTTCCTTGCAGCCCTAGAACTGTCCACCTCAGTGACTGGCCTAGTTCTCACTGTTTTTGCTCTCCTTGGGGCTTGCAACTATGACCCCTCTTGCCTTTTCATCTAGGGACATTCCCTAATTATGTATCCCTTCTTCCCCAATCGAAAACATGTTCTAAGTAACTTGAAGCACTCTCCTTTGTGAAATTTCCCACAATGCTCACATTGAAGTTTGTGCCAAATTTGCCCTTAATTTCTTGTTCTTAGTAGAGGCGTTACTCCCCACCTGACTCTGAGTGTGGAAACTCCTTGTACTCCTCTCAGGCATTGGAGCACTCATTCCCTTCTTGGAAGACTGCTCCTGGTTCTTCCTCTTATTATTCACTTCATACTTGATATTCTCTAGTTTTTCGGCCTGAAGTACAACATCTACCAAATGCTGGTAATCATAAAAGTTATAGATCAGCACCTTCTCCTTGATCCCCAAATGCAGTCTTCCCTCAAACTTGCGGCATTTTTCCTCCTCATTCGCCACAATGTTGGCCACATATTGAGAAATTTGAGTGAACTTTAACTTATACTCACTCACACTCATATTCCCCTGTGTTAGATTCAGAAACTCTCTAGCCTCCTCTTGTACATAATCCCTGGAGAGGTACTTCTTCCTGAACACTTCCATAAAATCTCTCCATGGTAAAACCGGAGGCATAAGCTGACTATGGGGCACTGAATTCCTCTAATGCAGTGCATCCCTTTACAACAAACTCATTGCATAATCCAAATTCTCTTCATCAGAACACTTCATCTGAAGCAAGACTCTCTCGGTCCTCGTCAACCATGCTTCAGTCTCTTCCGGATTCGTAATACCATTAAAATATATAGCTCCATACTTACAAAGCTTATCATATTACCCACTCCTCTTCACTGGAGTTGGCATCAGAACTTGTAACCGTTGGCCCATGGCATATATGAAAGCCTAAGAAAAGGATTGAAAGAACTGCAGATCCAAACTAAGCATAGGAGGAGGAGGCGGTGGCATTTCATGCTGCACACTAGGTGCCTCAAAATCAGGAGCAGAGTGTGTCCCTGTGTCTTGCTGGACATACGATTCATCCGTACTTCCTTAGTGAGAGCCAGATCGAGTCAGAGCTCCTCGAGTTCTTTTTTGAGGTGACATATTCACTCCTTCAATTGAAAACATTTAAGAAAAAAGCTTTTAGATCATGCTTTATAAAAACAATTTCAAATCATGTAAAACAATACAAAACAATGCGTAAGGTTCATTTAAAAACAATGCATGTTCATTTCATTTTTTTTAAAAACTACTCGTTTAAAACCTAAGATATTCCTAAACCTAGTCCCCATCCTAGACCTAAACCTAGTCACTCTGATATCATAAGAATGTTGGACCCCATTTCTGGAGTCTAACCTGTTCTAATACCATAAGAATGTTGACGCCTAGGTCTAGGTACTTATTACAAAGCTACCTTACCAAAGGATCGGGTAAGGATCATGTACAAGGACACATCAGGAAAGTTCATCACGGCAAACTTTTCTAAAACCTAAAAGTTGGCAGCGGTAAACTTTTGGGCTTTGCCGCTGCAAACTTTTGGACTTCGCTGCGGCAAAACTTTTGGATAGACTCGAACCATCCAATACTAAAGTGAAACACACACATCCTTTCAACATAACCCAAATTCCATCACTATCAACAATTAACAATCTCAACCAAGAGGATAAAAAAAATGTACATGATCGACAAAAACTTCTTCAAATCTTAATCTCATTACTAAAACAAAATAGAGTTTGAACATAGTTTTAGTGGGAATTTCAAGCTACAATACATTATAGTCTAAAAATATAAGATTTACACAAAGTAGAATTGCTCAAAATGCAATTAAAGCCTTGTTTTATAAAATCTAACTTAAAATACAAAATAAGCATAATACGGAGTAATGCCTTTATGCTCCACTCGATCTCTTGCTCATCACCTAAAGATGGGATGGAAAAAGGGGGGGTGAGTTTAAAGCTCGTGGGTAACAATTTTATAATCGGTAATAAGCAAAACCATTGTAAAAATTCACATGCATTATGAAACACATATTTCCAAATTCTTAATTTATCAAACAATTTATAATTAATTCAAATCATGCAAGCACATCAAAATGGTTCGGGAGGTCTATAAACAGAATGAGCTAACACATTCTCATGAAATGGTCATATGTAGTCGTGAACAGAACGAGCTAACACAATCCCATATAGTGGTTTTGTATAGTCGTAAACGTGAGAGAGTCCCTGAAGGAACTCCATGCCACTTGCGGGTAGGTGGGAGAAACCTTTAGTCAAAGTGCACTTTGTTAAGTCAAGAGGACTTTACGATAATTAATTTTGATGAAAATCAAATAATAATTATGTTAGAAATAAATTAACTAGTTTGATGAGTGTGTTAAGTGTGCAGAAGTGGAGAACACAGAAGAAAGAAAAACACATAAGATATGATAGAAGAAGTGGAGAACATAGAAGAAAGAAAAACACAGAAGAAGTGGAGAACACAGGGGAAAGAAAAACACAGAAGCAGTGAAGAACACAAAAGAGGAGAAAAACACAGAAGAAGTGGAGAACACAGAAGGAGAGAAAAACACAGAAGAAGTGGAGAACACAGAAGAAGAGAAAAACAAAAAAGAAATGGAGAACACAGAAGAAAGAAAAACACAGAAGAAGTGGAGAACATAGAAGAAAGAAAAACATAGAAGAAATGGAGAACACAGAAGAAGAGAAAAACACAGAAGAAGTGGAGAACACAGAAGAAAGAAAAACACAGAAGAAGTGGAGAGCACAGAAAAAAGAAAAACACAAAAGAAGTGGAGAACACAGAAGAAAGAAAAACACAAAAGAAGTGAAGAACACAGAAGTAAAAACACAGAAGATACAGAAGAAGTAAAAAAACAGAAGAAGAGGAAAACTAAGACAATACAAAGAAGAAGATACGCTAGTACGTCAAACAGTTAGTTAGTTGGAGTTAGTTACAGAACTCAACTAAATAATGGTTCTACAAGATTCAAGAAGTAGTTATCAAGATTCAAGAAGCAGTTGGAGACTTAGACTATATATACTAGTCGTAGTCAAAGATTGAACAACTTTTCTAAAAACTTTTGAACAATTATTGATCTT
>JANZXR010000003.1:19795640-19840427 GCA_027575705.1 Erythroxylum echinodendron
GTAGCTTTTATTTCTGAAATAAAGCCTAAGAAAATTGATGAAGCTCTTCAGGATGAAGCTTGGATTTTAGCCATGCATGAAGAGCTGAATCAATTTACTAGGTGTAAAGTTTGGTCTTTAGTTCCCAGACCCTCAAAAAAGTCTATTATAGGAATCAGAGAGGTTGTTAAGAATAAACCAGATGAGTTAGGTAGAGTAAGTCGTAACAAAGCTAGATTAGTAGCTCAAGGCTATAATCAACTAGAAGGAATATACTATAATGAAACTTATGCTTCTGTAGCTAGATTAGAAGTTATTAGGATTTTGCTTGCATATGTTGTTTGTCATGATATAAAGCTATTTCAAATGGATGTGAAAAATGCCTTTTTGAATGGTTTTATAGATGAAGAAGTTTATGTAAAGCAACCTCCTGGTTTCGAAGATCCTAAGAAACCATATTATGTCTATAGACTTCCTACAACTTTATATGGCTTGAAACAAGCTCCTCAAGCTTGGAATGATCTTCTAAGTTCCTTTTTGATTGAAAATGGTTTTAGTAGAGGAAATGTAGATAAGACCTTGTTTAGAAAATGCATTGAGAATGATTTCATTATAGTACAAATATATATTGATGATATTATCTTTAGTGCAACGTCTAAAAAGCTATGTTCCAGTTTTGAAAAACTGATGAAAAACGAATTTGAAATGAGTATGATGAGTGAATTAAAATTCTTTCTTGGTTTACAAGTTATACAAACTGATGAAAAGCAAATTTAAAATGAGTATAATGGGTGAATTAAAATTCTTTCTTGGTTTACAAGTTAAGCAAAATGAAGAAAAGATTTTTATTCATCAACAGATTTTTTTTTTTAAATATAGAATGGATAAAGTAAAACCTATGTCAACTCTTATGCATCCTTCAAACCCTTTATCTAAGGATGAAGCAGGTAAGAAAGTTGATCAAACCCTTTTTAGAGGAATTATTAGTTCTTTGCTTTACCTTACAGCAAGCATACCTAATATTCTGTTTAGTGTTTATTTGTGTGCTAGATTTCAAGCAGATCCTAGATAATCTCATTATATTGCTGTTAAAAGAATTTTGAGATATCTATCAAGTTCTACTGATCTTTTCTTTATGGATGAGAAAGGTAAATATTTCATGTTAATTGGCTACTGTGATGCTGATTATGCTAGAGATAAGATTGATAGGAAAAGTACAAGTGTAGGCTATCACTTTCTTGGCTATAATTTAGTTTCACGGTCTAGTAAGAGGCAATGCTCAATTGCTCTATCTATTGCAGAAGCTGAATATATATCAGCTGCAAGCTGTTGCTCACAGACATTATGGATTAGGTGTCAGTTAGAAGATTATTCAATAAAAGAAGAACAAATTCCAATTTTCTGTGACAACACAAGTGCTATCAACTTATCAAAAAATCCAATACAACACTCAAAGGTAAAGCATATCAAAGTTAGGCATCATTTCCTGTGAGACCTTGTACAGAGGGAAATCGTTAGTCTACAGTTTGTTGAGACAAATCATCAATGGGCAGATATCTTCACTAAGCCTTTGAATGAAGAAAGATTCAAAGAAATCAGACAAAACTTGAATATGGTAGTGTTTATCGATCCATTGTCTGACATGTCATGTCCCAGATGATTTTCATAGAAGGAAGATAAAAAGTCGTAAGTTTTCGAGAGCACAGTAACTGCAAGTTACAGACGGTAATTTTTTTTTGAGAAGATAGTAAAGGGAAATCCTCTCAAAAGGTTCAGAACATCACCGATTCTAGAATACTCTTGAAATCCTCTTAAATCGAATTTTGCAGAGTTCCCAAACAAAAAACATTTCATTACTCTATTCGTGATATCAAGCCCTTTCGGTTTAGATTCTCATCTTTAGATACTAACATCATTACTTTGACAAGTTTCTACTGTCTATAAATCACAATGGAGCAAGCTATGATTTATGGAAGACACGTTGATTTCAAATCCTTGAAGAAGAATTAGATGTATATTAAATCAGAAGTTGATGCATCGGGATGGAAAAACTTCTTTCAGGTATGTGAAACAATCTATCTGAATGAAGTTTATAAATTTTGGAAGAATGTAAAAGTAGTAGACGATACTGTAGTATCAACGGTGGATAGATTGTCAGTTATTGTGGCATTGGAGCTAATCAAAAAGGTCAGTGGATGTCCATGTGTTGGAGCAGAGGTATCTTATAACACAAGATGGATTACCAAAAGTCGTGTAGAGAAGGCACGTGTCAATCGACAACTATATGGAAGTAGTGACCCAAAGGACAAGAAGGCATCAAATCTTGTTTCGAAGGCTCGGGTTCTACATTCTGTACTTTTTTATTGTATTCTACCAAGAACAAGATCGAAGAACGTTATGATGATGATAGGTGAACAATGCCTATTCTATCTACTCAATCATCAGGTTATAAATCTTCCAACCTAATTTTGAGGTATATGATGAAGACGAAGAGGGATTCTAATGCCTTACCATATAGCATGCTGCTAACAATAATCTTTAGAGATTCTGGAATTCTTCTTGACAAAGGAAACAGGATGAAGATGAATATCAAAAGCATTATTAATGTGTCAACTATCTGTAGAATGGGATTGAAAACTCAAGAAAAGGAGGATACAACTTCTATGGCAAAAGCAAGGACTAAGGGGGAGCATATTGTCAGACGCAGCGTGAGTGGAAATGTTACACCCACTGAGAAGAAGAAACCTCAATCCTCAGGAAGAATGGTTATAAAAGAAAAGAAGAATAAATCGTCTGAGGTAGTAACTAAAGCTGAGACTATTTTACAAAGAGAAGAAAGCCAGTTGTATTTATCTGAAAAATAAGTGTCGTTGAAAAGAAAGGGAGAGACAGTTGATTTTGAGAAAGTTAAAAAATCAAGAAGATCATCAAGGTTATTAACTCTCCGTCAATAAGAGCAGAAGAGAGGGAAATGATTGACTCTTGGAGAAGATTCAGAGAAGGTAGAAAAAGCACCACAGGCTACTAGGTCTTTAGTCTCAATTTTGCAAGAACAGTAGGCAAGTCAACAAAAGAGATAGAAATTAAGAGGAAGTTGGAGTTTTAAAGGAAGAAACCCCAACCCCAACCACCTTCAAGACTGGTAGAAGAAAGTAGGAAGCTAAAGACCAGTCAAAAAGAGAATGCTTCAACTAGTGGTCAACAAAAGGAAAAAAATAGTTGAACACAGATCAGTATCTCATAATCCTATCAGAAAAGAGGATTTGAGAATGAAGGTGATAGAAGAAATGGTACTTGTTAGAAGCCAAAGCTCAATTATTATAAGAGAACCTGTGAAGAGGTTAGTCAAGGTACAAGTTGAACCAATATTGCTCAATAATCGATCTATACATCTTCTGAATCATGAAGAAAGAAGATTATATGGGATTTTGAAAGATGAAAAATCAGAACCATATCCATTGAAGATGACTAAGGATCGATATACTATCTACCTAGTCACAGGTAGAGCATTGATCAAGATTGTACCAGATGTATAACCTAGAGCGTCAAACATTATATGCAATGTAGAAAAAGGGAAATAGAATATATACCCTGAAGGAAAAATAAGTGACCTTACAGATGATCAAATACAAGAAGCTGTGAGAAACATAGATGATGCATGCAATGCAGAGCAATCAAGAGGAATCTATGTTTCACACCACATTTCAAAAACATCAGGAAGTCATTATGGACCCTTCACCACATATGCAACTTCTCAGGTAGTTAGAAAAGTGATCAAAGGATAGTTCAAAACTATCATGGTTGAAGGTATTAGTTTCAACTTAGAAACTCTTATGTACCTAATCATGCACCTTAAACCTTTGAGTTCTATATCTTCAATTAAAGATGTCCTTCACCTTCTTGGAAAACCATTACCAAAACTACCAAAACCTAATGACCTTGATCTCCCTAAAGGAAAACAATTGTTCAAACCTCCTGTGATCAAAATCATTGAATTAGATGATTTACCTTCAGAAACACATGTTGAAACAAAATTCTATCCATCAAGTGCACCTCAACGATTTCCTATAATTGGTATGGAAGAAGTTAGTCACTCTCAGCAGTGGAGCTAGGAAGCCTTAGTTAAGGAGATTGAAGAAATTCATACTAAGGTTAATGATTTGAGTGACTCAGTTGGTGATCTACATGAGGAAGTAGCTTATCTACAAGTGTCAATAGAAGAAGACCTCAAGTTGATCTGAACTGATATGCAACGTATGTTTTCTAAAATTATGAAGCATCTGCGATAAACTTTTTAATTAATAACAAATAGGGGGAGAAGAACAGAAGAAAGAGGGAGAAAAGTAGAAGGAAGAAGAAAGAAGAAAAGAATAGGGGCAGAAGAGTAGAAGCAGAAGCAGAAGAAAGAAAAGAAGAACAGATACAAGAAAAGAAGATAACATATATGTATATTGCTTGATGTCTTCTTATTCATTATCTAAATAAAAATAGTTCATTCACTTTTATCTTTCTATATTATGATTATTTGTTATCATCAAAAAGAGCGAGATTGTTAAGTCAAGAGGACTTCATGATGATCAATTTTGATGATAATCAAATAATAATAATGCTAGAAATAAATGAACTAGTTTGATGAGTGTGCTAAGTGCGCAGAAGTACAAAATACAGAATAAAGGAAAACGCAAAAGAAGTAGAGAACACAGAAGAAATAAAAACACAGAAAAAGAAAAACATAAAAGAAGTGAAGAACACAGAAGAAGAGAAAAACACAGAAGACGTGGAGAACATAGAAAAAAGAAAAACACAGAAGAAGTGGACAACACAGAAGAAGAGAAAAACGTTGAAGAAGTGGAGAACCCAAAAGAAAGAAAAACACAGAAAAAGTGGAGAACACAGAAGAAGAGAAAAAACACAGAAGAAGTGGAGAACACAAAAGAAAGAAAAACACGGAAGAAGTGGAGAACAAAGAAGAAAGAAAAACAAAGAAGAAGTGGAGAACACAGAAGAAGAGAAAAACACAGAAGAAGTGGAAAACACAGAAGAAAGAAAAGCATAGAAGAAGTGGAGAACACAGAAGAAAGAAAAACACAGAAGAAGTGGAGAACACAGAAGTAAAAACACAGAAGAAACAGAAGATACAGAAGAAGTAAAAAAAACAGAAGAAGAGGAAAACACAGACGATATAAAGAAGAAGATACGCTAGTACGTCAGACAGTTAGTTAGTTGGAGTTAGTTACAGAACTCAACTGAATAACGGTTCTACAAGATTCAAGAAGCAGTTATCAAGATTCATGAAGCAGTTATCAAGAATCAAGAAGCAGTTGAAGACTTAGACTATATATACTAGTCGTAGTCAAAGATTGAACAACTTTTCTAAAAACTTTTGAACAATTATTGATCTTTGAGCTTTTAAGTGTTTACTTAGAAAAGAAAAATTCTGTAGTGCGATACTAAGAGAGCTAACCCTACTGTAACAAAATCTCACAATATCTTTCTAGTGAGAGAAAGAAAAGGCTAAGAGCTTGGAGCGGCTAAGATAGCTGAAAGAATACTTAGTGTAAGAGACCTGAAGAGGCTCTGGAAGGGAAGAAATAATACTTGTAATTTTGTCGAAGTATAGTGAAAAATCAGACGAATTCTGAGGACTAGACGTAGCCCACAGTTTGGGGTGAACCTGTATAAAAATCGCAGTGTCTATCTTCTATCGTTTTACTTTATTCTATTTTGCTTTTAAAAAAATATATAGAAGTTAATTGCGATTTATCTATGTAACAAATTTCGTATAACTTTTGTGATATTCTTTTAACAAGTTATAGAAGTTTTTATCAAAAAATTAAAGATTTTGTATTCACGAAAAGAATACACAATTCAACCCCCTTCTTGTGTGTTTTGTATATTATAAGTAATTTCTATATTAACGTGTGATTTACTTCACACTTGACATACAGAACGGACCAAACTAAACCCACATAACATGTATTTCATAACTTATAAACTTGTTGCTCAAAATGGCACTTTTTCCTAAAAGTGATTTCATAAATATAGTAATCCTTTGAATTTTCACATTCTTTTCATAAATCATCCTCACAAAAATCACATACCAAACACATGGCACTTTCTCAAAGCATTCAAAGAGCAATAAAAGCAGATTTATAATACAATTGAAAAGCATTTACTTTCTTGATTTGGAAGAAACATTAATGGCTTATTATTCAATTATAAAAATCTAACCCACCTTAAATTCCTTGTTTAACAATTACTCAAAGATGCCTCTCTTTTAGCTCCTCTTGCCTCTCCTCTTAATTTCCTTCAATATTGGCAAAAATCCCAATTCAATAGGACTTCCAATTGGGAACTCAAAGAAATATATACACCAAAATTTATCCTTGAATACTTAAACCCATGCATTTCTTAAGCTTGATTAATCAAAACCCTTCCAAAAATCCAAAAGTTTAAACATAAACTTACCTTGAATCTTCACCAATTATTGAGTCTCTTGGCTAAAATGGAAACTTTAATCTTCCTCTTTCTTTTTCCCTTCTTCAACAACTTCAAAATCACTCTTTAAGACTAAGAAAATTGGAAACCTAGCTTAGTTTTCTCTTCTTTTCTTCTTCTCCCATAACAACTCTCTCTTCCTCTCTTCAATTTTCCTTTTTCTTCTTCTTCAATTCCCTTTTTTACCCTTAATGAGCCTAAAAAGTCCATTTTACCCTTTCTTATAAGCTTATGCTCTTTTAACCTTAAGTTATCTTCCAAAAATACCCTTAAACCTTCTTATTACTTAATACAATTAAACCATATAATAAAAATCCTACTAACGTCAATATAATAATTAACTCTAAAACCTTAATTCATCAAACCTCATACTTCATTCAAATCTTGCTTAAAAAAAATTTGGGGCCAACAGGTTAAATGTAGCTCCATTCATTAGTCTACTTTATTTTTACAAGAAAAAAAGATAAATTCTTGTTTAATCTTGTTTTAGCCTTTTCTTTTAATGAGATTATCTTGGCAATAAGTAGATTCTTGCTTTAACTTGCTCAAGATCGTGTATTTCATCTTTTTGACTTTCTAATTTTATTTATTTTTAGTTTTCAAGAAAAAAGAAATAAATAAGGGTCAAGTTGCAATTCAGAAGGGACCGAAATGGAGAAAACAAGAAGTGAGGGGTTGCTGTGATAAACTAAAAAGCCAACACGCTGGTTGAAGGATGATGAGACGATAGAGAGACTAGTGATCAGCTGGGTCAAAGTGTTGAACAAAGCAGCAAACATCATAATCGATTTAATCAAGAATTGAATAAAATGTAATAGCCAGTTTTCCATACTAAGGGTTAGATCCTTAGATTATTATATATGAGTCAAATCATTTTAGCATTCATAAAATACATTTCATTCACATGCATATCATTAGCATACACACATGAATTATGATTTCGTACACATTGCAAAGATAGTATATGCACTCAATTGAAATATTCCGGGGTATGAAAGGTTTAAAATGATCATGATGTGAATTGTGTATTTTTTTGTCTTGAATTTTGGTTTGATTGGTTACAAGTAGTAAATTTGAAATTAATTGTTATCATTAGAAAAGCAATAAATTATAATGTAAATTTAGACTAGAAAAAATGCCAAGTAGTAAGACAAATTGACACATGGAAAATTATGATGACTAAGCCTATGAAATAAGTGGCGAATGGAATAGATAAATGAGTGACATTTGGCATGGGTAATTAATTGACAAATGACACATGCCAATTGGCAACAATGATTGAGTGACAAATGGACTAGTAACTATGTGACATTTGGTAGGTTATGGAAGGGATAAGTGGCTTACATATTTAGGGACATATGTTAATGTAATATGGTGGCGTCTAGCATCTAAGTTGTAACGTTTCTGCAGGAGTTGTTTCAGCCTTGTTCATTCTTCTTCTCTTCTCATCTCTCACGACAGAAACTTGCTTCTATCTCCCATCCCTATGTTTTTATTGAAACTATGTTAAACTACCACACTAAATATATGTTTTTCCCTTTCACAAAATAGCTAAAGAACTAGATTATTGTTGTCTTTTATCTTACCCGAAAGCCATCTAATTTCCACCTTGAATTTGGGATGATTTTGCAAGCATGAAGGGCTAGGTATACTTGACGAATTGAACTGGAATTGGAAGCTAAATAAGTAAGTAAAGTGTTGCTCTTTATGGCATGTTATAATAGAAAGATTATGATGGTTGAATTGTGATAGATTGTATATGATGTTGATGTTGAAGATGTGCTGGAAAATGGAGAATGGATCGGTACTTTTCTATTCTATTTTTGCATGTACAAAAATAGAAGTTTATGGGTTGTTGTATCGATGATTTATATTGGGATTTGAAGTATAATCGATGAGTAATTAATGCTAAAGATAGGTGATAATGTGTTTTCAAATATGGAAAATTAGAGATGTAGGTGTATTGTAAATAATAAATGTTAATGACATAAGTGAGTAGAATTTTATAAGCCTTAGTATAACCAACATAGAAGTTAAATAAACCTGAAATGAATTAACCTTAAGGGACAGGAAATATGGCAAATTTCAGTTGTTAATGACGTTTCTAAGCTTTTAAAATTCTTGAGGTATTGAAGGTAGAAAAGTTACACATATTAGTGATGTTGATGACAAATTCTGGAATTTTAATTTCAGCATTGTATACATGTTGAACTTGCTGAGAAATTTCACTCTAAATTGGTATATTTGGACTTGATTAAGGCTAGGAATGAGCCTAGATTGTTGCTTGATTAATTGGTTAAGAGTTTGATAAGTTTATGTAGTCAGTTAATGTCATAATCTAAAGAATGGGTAGTTTTGATATGGATGAGTTCAAATTTAGAAAATTATGATTTGTTAAAGAAACAAATGAATTCTTTTAATGTAAACATGATCTTAAGGACATAAGTAATGTGTATAAGGTATGGATGAACGAGCATTGAAGAAAATGGGGTATTTATGAATGAGAATTGGGTAAATGTATGAATATACATTGCTGGAAAAAGTTCGGTGAATGTATTGAATTAACTTGCTAAAATTCCATATTTAAAGTAACAATTGTGTGTGTATTATAATAGGCTTTTGATCATGGAAATGTAAGTGTAAAGAATGGTTGATGAATTTGGAGTAAATCAAGCTAACGTAAAGGTACAAACCTGATTGTAAAATAGTAGTATACAAAATATGATGTTTGAATTGTCAAAATTTATGAGTTACATATACGGAAAGTTCAATTAAGCATGCATTAAACATGACATACACACAATATATATATATATATATACACTCACACACACACACACACACTTACATATGATTGATCAACTTAGTAATGTGTGAACTATATTTTTGTATTGTATGATAAAAAGAAGCACAAATTAATCATCAGCATCCAGACATTGCCAGGTCATCAAGGCAATAACTTATTTGGAGTATACTGTGAGTTAACCTAGATGTTTTCTCACTATGATTGAATTGTTTTCGATTAACTTTTTGATATTGATTTGTTATTGATATGATTGTGATAATTCTAGACATTGATGGCTCGAGGAGTTTGATATTCGAGATTGTATTGGAAGTGCTTTCTAATTGTATATGAATATGAAAAATGTGTAGTCAATTGAATGTCGAATGCCGGACTCAGATCCGATGAATGTGATAAATGACTATGCACATTGAATGAAAGTTATTGATAACATATTATATGGATTGATGTATTCCATCACATTATTATGGATGATCAGATAAAGGAATTATGACCGGAGTAACCAGTAAGAAAAAGAGCTTAAAGCTCAGAAATGTGCACAAAGAGCCACAGAATTAGTTGTTAATTAACCAGGTATCCACAATGAGTATGGTACATAATATGAAATGAGCCCAGTATCCATAACAGATACGGGACAGTAAATAAGCGTTCGATCATAATAAAGTAAAAATGAAAGTGGAGTCACATGTGCATTTGCATTTATGTATATATATCTACATGTATCATGTGAATGATTGGAAAGAATTATTGAATTGTGTTGATATAGTGATATTCAATATTTGTATATATGTTGATGATATGAATGATTGGGATAAATAATTGGATTATTCTGAAATGATTATATAAAATGTTTGTAGTTTATGATGTATTGTTGAAATATGATGTATATTGTGATTTGGTATTCAATATTGAATGATGTGATACATCTGCTGAATTGGGAATGCACTTGTGAATTTGGTTTATACTTGTGATATTTATGTTCTGACTTGAGTGAGTACATCGATGATGGTGTACTCACTGAGTTCGCAAATTCATCAAAATTGCTATTTTGATTTTCAAGAACAAGGGAGACCTAACTTCTAAGGTGATATAATAGAAGTCTAGTACTGTCAATTTTGAAAACAAGAATAGCTCAAAGGTCTAGTCAACCGATACCTGCAGAGTCTAGATAGAATACTTTTGTTTAGCTTCTCCTTTTATGTTGAACTTTTTGTGTAGAACTTTAAACTTCCAAATGTTATGTTATGTTATATATAAACATGGATTATGAAATGTAATAACAATGTAAGTAAGTTTTATTTTGTGAATGAAATGAGGAGTTTTGATCTTTAAAAATACTTACGTTTTGTATGATGTCATAATAAATTGATGTAATTGCTCTAACATGTCATTTTTATAGAGTATGTTCTTGAGTATCCTCTGAATATTTGGGCATATGCTCTATGATAATGGTGTATTACATAAAATGTGTCTTTTTGTAAACTATTAAACGTCCACCGTGCAAAGAGACAACTTACTTCTTAAGGTACCCAGAGATTTACGTTTCTTTTTTTATTTTTTATTTTTTATATGTTGCATTAGTGTTAAAAGTATTAATTTTATCAAAAGTAGTAAAGGAAGAAAAGAAGTGAGCCACAACCACATCACCTTTTCTTAGTATTCTGTTCCATAAAGGTCTATCCATTGAGTCTACAAAAATTTAATGCTTAAGATTACACCTACACAGAGGGCACACTAACTTTAGGAAGAGAGCATCTTGCATCCCAAGCCTAGCCAATCTAACTTTCTTCTTCATTTCAGAAAACCATGCCCTCAAGCGCTGGACGGAGTGACCCGAGCAACGATACGTTTATTTCAAATACACTTTTTATTTTCTTATATTACGGGACTTAGCCGTTAAGTTTAACGGCCATGTTAAGCAAAGATTCCATTGCCGTCACATTAAAGACCATCTGCCTATTCATTCTTCTTTTAGGGTGGAATGACCGAATAAGCGCACAAGTTATCTTGTCTGCTTAAAGATTCGTACTTTGGAAGGTATCATGGGTTCGGTGGAAGAACATACCTCGCTATTGGAAGATGGTCTTATCGAACAGGTTGCTCCATAATCTCCTTTTTCTCTATATAATCTTTATTCCCTTTCCTTTTATGGTATTTGATTTAATCTGGATGCCATGATTTTCTGATTTTTTTTTTAATTCCTTTGGGTCTTTATTAAGTTTGAAGCTTTTGTTGTCTGGGATCGATTGAAAAAGGGTCGCTTAATGCTAGGCAATTAGGTTTTGAAATATTTCTTTTCAACCATGCCGACTCCTTTTCTGCAGATTTCAATTTTGGATCTGGCTCTTCTAGACTATTTACGTTGGTTTTTATATTTTTTAGGGTGTCTTGTGTTTCCTGCCTTAGGTGATCGATTGTCGTTCTGTCCTTGTTTGCTAATCATTGATTTTGAATTCATACACAGTAAACTTTCTAGTACCATAGCTTGGACTGCTGTTGTGATGCCATGGCGTTATGCTGTCAACATTAGATTATTTATTTGTAAGTTAAGGTATTGTTGGGTCTGATTCAAACTTTGCAATAATCCACCTTTCTTTCTTCGTTGACACTGACTTGTGTGAGGAAATGAATAGGAGTGTCGTTTTTGCTCATTTTTTACGGGCCCTCGCTTGTTTTAATGGTTTGGATAGTCTAGCTTTGTCAACATTTTGTTTCTTTATTTCATGGGAATATGTGATGCAATATTTTGATTTCTTCCCAAAACACGGCGTAGGTAGGGATTGAACGCTTTTTGTACATTTGGGGATTTATCAATTCAGCTACTTGAATACTTTTCACTTATTTTAAGTGGTTATAATGTTATCTGTTAACCTTAAACAAGAGAGCAACAGCCTTCCGGTACAATGTGTAGAGTGTATGCATACGCTTCAAGTAATTGCTTCTTACAACTTTTTGATCTTCTGTAAGCCATAGACTGTACTTGCAAGTTGTCTAGTGAGATCTTAATGTTGTCTCATAGAGGGTGGATTATGTGATCTTTTAATTCGAGTGCAGCCATGCATGAAATGATACCTCCTTTAAGGTTTTTTGCAGAATCAACAATAAGATTTCGCAAAGTTTTTATTTCTTTTTGTTACTGAGAACATCATTGTATCATCTGATTGTCCTGGATTGATGCATTCTGAATTCATCTTTACTTTTGTTTCTTTAAACATCTTTTTCTGTAATTTGGATTGTAATTTAATTGCTCATGTTTGATGCTGTACTAAATTACTTAGGAGGAAAGAAATGGACTATACACAGGAGATGGCTCTGTTGATATTAGTGGGAAGCCTGTGCTTAAGCAGAGAACTGGGAATTGGAGAGCATGCCCTTTTATTCTGGGTGCGTTATTTTGTTTTCTTGACATTTATCTCATGTATTGATCATCCTTCACCTTTCTGACATTCATCACTTAACTTACACAGGTACTGAGTGTTGTGAGCGTTTGGCTTATTATGGGATTGCCACTAATCTTGTTACCTATCTTACTAACAAGCTGCATGAAGGAAATGTGTCTGCTGCTAGAAATGTGTCTACCTGGGCAGGAACTTGCTACCTTACACCCCTCATTGGAGCTGTATTAGCAGATGCTTATTGGGGAAGATATTGGACGATAGCTGCTTTCTCTACAATTTACTTCATAGTAATTATTACTGAATCCTCTAACATACTTATTTGCAGTTCAGTTCAATCGCTTGACAATGAGTTCTATTGGACTTGCTAAACTAAATAATCTAGTTTATTTTTCTTTTAAAATTTCTCTTGGTTATTCTCACGCTGAGTTTGGCCTTGGTGCTCTTACTTTGATTTCTTATTGAGGTGACATGTACGTCATTTTTGTCACAATTCTGTGGCTGCTCTTTCATAAAAATGAGAAGAGTGGGTTTGACATATTGTTCGTACAGCTTTTATGAATACACTGATTTACGTCGAAGCATGCCTTCAGGTGATGTGGAATATTTGGGAGGGTTATTCTAACTTGCATTAGACCCTAGGTTACCTATGGTAGTTGTCGAGATACTAATCAGCTGTAAATAGATTAGATAGAATAAGTTTGAAACCCCTTAAATTAAGGGATTCCATTAGATAGCTTTAGATAACCTTTCAGATTTAATTTCCTATTTTCTCTCTTGTAATTTCCTATATAATGCTGTATACTTCCTATTCAATATATTAGAATATATGAAAATTCTTTCCCACAGTAGTCATATTGGAGTAGAATGAAAAGACTATGAAAAGTTCATTTAACATTGCTTCTTTTAGTGTCGACTATATTTATTGGTATAGTGGGATAAGAGCACTGTTTTAATAAGTGGTCAAACTAGAGCAAAAAAAGGCTCTAAGGAGCCTCTAGGATATTAAAAGGTCTCAAGGGACACTATTTTCTAATTCCATAAACTTTCTTTGAGTTTTATATTCTTAGAAAAAATTTGCTGTGATTGTTACTTTGATCATGGGTAATTGCGAGTGTAATTGCATCTAGAATAGAAAAAAACAATTGAATTCGTAATTACTTTGTTTCAGCCATCTCTTTATAACTGCAAAGCAATACAATTTATCAGTAATATTCTAATATAAGATATTTATGTAGGATGCCAAAAGTAAAATTCTTATTTTAGGATAGAAACATAAAAATTCCAACTGTCTAAAAGCCTAGTGTTTTGGACAAATTTCAGAGTTCTGATTGACAAAGAAGTGCTTTTCTATTTCAGTTGATGAAAGCATATAGTTGCTTTCATTGCATACAGTTATTTTATGTATATGTGTTTTATGTGTTTTTTTTTTTTAGATAGATATCTTAAATCTGTAATTTTGTGAAGGGAATGTGTACATTGACCCTCTCAGCATCAGTTCCAGCACTTAGGCCAGCTGAATGTGTTGATTCGCTGTGTCCTCCAGCAGCTGCAGCTCAATATTTGGTATTCTTCCTTGGGCTCTATCTAATTGCCCTAGGGACTGGTGGCATCAAACCATGTGTATCATCCTTTGGGGCTGATCAGTTTGATGATACTGATCCAAGGGAAAGGCAAAAGAAGGGATCATTCTTCAATTGGTTCTACTTTTCTATCAACATTGGTGCTCTTATATCCAGTAGTTTGTTGGTGTATATTCAAGACAATGCTGGGTGGGGTTTAGGATTTGGAATTCCTGCATTGTTTATGGGCCTTGCCATTATGAGCTTCTTCTCAGGAACACCTCTTTATAGGTTTCAAAGACCAGGAGGCAGCCCTGTTACAAGGATGTGCCAGGTTTTGGTTGCTTCCTTTCATAAGAGAAATCTGGAGGTCCCTCAAGATTGTGGTCTCTTATATGAAACACAAGATAAAAACTCTGCAATTGAAGGAAGCAGGAAACTGGAGCACAGCGATGAACTGAAGTAAGATTCAAATATAATCTCATTATCCAAACAATCTGGTTTAATTTATGCTATGTACATTTTGTGGCAAAAGAACTGTGTTGTCAAGTGCAATGCAGAGACATATGGGAGGTGTTCCCAATATCCAATGGTCCCATGCAAGGGTGTTTATATAAGATTTAAAAGACGTTGAAAAGTTTCACGTCGAGCTTTCAGGAAATATGCCTTTTGTTGCATTTTTCTCTATTATCAATGATGCTATTCATTTTCTATGTTGTTCTATCATCTCCTTAGCATAGGTTCCCGGTTAACTTGAAGGGGCAGAGGCCATTTTTTACTTTTTGTAAATTGGAGACCATAAGATGATTGTGATCTTCTGTTGTGTCTGATATATTCCAATTAAATAACTGAGAGAAGTATCTGTTTTATGTCTCAAACTAAATTTTCCTGTCATGCAACCAAATAGTAGGAATTTTGCAATGTGATGTAATTCCAATGTTTTGACCAAATGAAATTAAATCTTTTTCAGGTGCCTTGATAAAGCTGCTGTGCTTTCAGATTCTGAGATCAAAAGTGGGGATTTGTCCAATTCATGGAGGCTTTGTACTGTGACACAGGTGGAAGAACTGAAGATTTTGATCCGTATGTTCCCAATCTGGGCTACAGGTATTGTTTTTTCTGCCGTGTATGCCCAAATGTCAACAATGTTTGTGGAACAAGGGATGATGATGGACACAACAATTGGTTCATTCACCATTCCTCCAGCCTCTCTTTCAACGTTCGATGTTATAGGTGTTATTTGCTGGGTGCCAATCTATGATAGGATAATTGTTCCAATCGCAAGAAAGATGACAGGAAAAGGAAGGGGATTTTCAGAGTTGCAACGGATGGGAATCGGTCTATTTATATCAATTTTAGCCATGGCAGCTGCTGCTGTAGTAGAGATTAAGCGGCTACAGCTTGCAAAAGAGCTTGGCTTGACTGATAAAGATGTTGCTGTGCCTCTTAGTATCTTATGGCAAATCCCCCAGTACATGTTAGTAGGTGCTGCAGAAGTTTTTACATTCATTGGGCAGCTTGAATTTTTCTACGAGCAGTCTCCAGATGCTATGAGAAGTTTATGCAGTGCGCTGTCGCTGTTAACGACTTCTTTGGGTAATTATCTGAGCTCTCTTATCCTGACTGTGGTAACTTATTTGTCGGCTGCGGGCGGCAAGGAGGGATGGATACCAAATAACTTGAATGAGGGACATCTGGACTATTATTTCTGGCTTTTAGCTGGACTTAGTTTTGTAAACATGATGATCTACACTTTCTGTGCCAAAAGATACAAACAAAAGAAGGCCACCTAAGATCTTTCCAAGAATGTGACTCGGAATGTTTGTACATAGACAATGCTGCTTCAAGGTTTCACTGAACATTATTTGTTGTGCAATAATGCGAGTGCCTATGATAACTATTAATTTAAACCTTAGTTTCCGTCCTCGCTGATTGATTTGCTGAAAGTTCTGTCGTTCCAACAATCAAAATGATAAATTATGGTTATTTTCAAAGTCTGATGTTTCCTTGATTGTAGGCATACTTTATTCTCGCAAATAATGGAAGTAACTCTGCTGTTTTTTCTCTTTAAACACCGTTAAGCAAACCAGGCCCATTGGATCAACCAACCAATAGAGGGGCAGAAAATGCTTTTTGCTCTAAGGAAGCAAAGCGTATGTTTGCTATTAGACAATTAAGTTTTAATGGCAAAATTATGCAACTATTGATGAGTCTAGGCAAATGTTTAATCCTCACAATGATGGAACAAGACAAAGGTTGCAAGTAGGCGAGGAAAATGAGTATCTTTGATAAGTTGGCATACATTTGTGCACATTAGCAGAAAAGTTTAACGAGATGTGAGATTTGAATGTGAAATCAAAATATAGCTTGAGATGGAACTTGAGTTGAAGGTTAGTTGAGAGTTCTAAAAAAATGTATAAAGAGATGCGATATTTAGATGTGAAACCAAAAGATAATTTAAAATAGACTTTGAGTTCAAGGTTAGTTATATAACATGCACAAGAGGTGTGAGAATTCTAAGAACTTTATGTGTCCAGAAATAGACAGACCATAATTAATAGACTTGATATGGGCAATTATTGAACCAAACTAGTATGCTATGAAAGACTTTAGACTTGAATGACTCATGATTAATGGAAAAAGATCAAGGAGAGATTATGGATGGTCTAATAGATAAGATCACAGTAGATATATATTAGCTTTAAAAGACAAAGATCATATGGGAGGGTCATCTAAAAATAGTGGAAATCTTCATGGACATGGATGTATCTTTTCTAATTAAATGTAATCTTTTATCTTATTAGTTGTGATGTAGCTAAATCATATTAAATAAAGCCTTAGTTGGATGAGGGTGTCATCCAATTAGTTAGTGTGATATAATCTAATAAGGATAAATGTGATATAGTTAGTTCAGTTCAATTAAGATCCTGAATTGTAAAGTCAGAGATGCCTATAAATAGCTTATTTAAGTCTTGCCTTACAATAGAAATAGAGGGAAAGGGAACACATTGAGAAAGATAATTCCTTTGTACACTTTTAAAGAAGTAAGAAAGGTTAGTTTTTACTGCAGTTTTTGTGTATTTATTGTTCCCTATGATTATTTAATACTTTCGTAGTATTTTTACTTGAGGGTGAGAGTTAAACACTGGGAGAGCCATGAGATGTTCCAGAACAAGGTTTTGTTAGTCTGAGTTCGGCTAAACGGATATAAGTGAGATTGTCGTGTAAATGAGTAGGCGTGATTTTGGTATAAGTTTGATTTCTAAGAAAACCTTCGTAATAACTAATGTCAGCCAAATATCGATATAGCAGGAGGCAACAATTTGAGAGAGCATATCAATAGAGTTAAGGTACTCATAGGGCCAATTCCTTAAGCAGAGGAAAAGTTCACTTCCTACTCATCTTGACTCGAGATTTTGAAGGTGCATATCCAATAGTTGCAACATCAAATAGCGAACATGATGAAGGCACAAAAGGATTCTAGATTGGAGATCATAGTACTAAGGTGTGCCATTGTAACACAAGATGTTGGGCATGCCGAAACCAAATTGGTGATGGTATGAGAACCTTAAGTTTTACATGGAAAATGGAGTGCCAAGGAGCTTGAAATCTTCTTGTGAGACATAAAGCAATTCTTTGTAGTAGTAGAGGTATCTGACTCCAAGAAGGTGTCGATCATGACTATGTATATAGTGGAGGATGCAAAGTTGTGGTGGAGAACGAGAACTTTCAGTAATATTAGTACAGTAGGACCTTTCATTAACACTTAAAAGTAAAATAAGAAGGAGCTAACAAACCAGTTCCTCCACAATAAAACTTTATGGTTTGCGAGGGAAGCTTTGAAGAGTTTGAAGCCAGACAGTTCGGTGCTGGAGCATGTGAGAAAATTCAAATCTTTAATGTTTGACATGTAGAACATGTCTGAGGAAGACAAGAAGTTTAACTTCATAAGTGACTTGCAAGTTTGGGCACAAATGGAGCTTTGGAGGGAGAATATGAAAGATCACCCAAGTGCGATAGTGATTACAGATGCCTTGGTGTTTTAAATTAGCAATGAGGGCAAGAAGAATGGTGCGACATGGAATGGCTAGAAAAAGACAAGGAGAAGGTATGTGAATCTTCTTAATTTAAGTCCAAGAAATAAACAAAATGGGATTTGCTTGTTTTATTTATGAAGGGTCTTACTTTGCTTGTGAATGCCCAAAGCAGAAAGTGGCTGAGTAGCAAATGAATTCCATAGTCACGAAGGATCAAGCAAAAGGAGGTGAAGACCCAACAGAAGAAGTTTACCTTAACAATTATGCAATGTTGCGTGTAATGGGCCCTATAAAGGAACATCCAAATAAAAGAAAACACAAACTCAAAGGAGAGGGAAAATGGTACGTTAAAGATGTACCAGTGATTAGGGAGTCTTTGAGGGAACTACATTTAAAGGAGTGCCTACCGATTGTTTCGATAAGGACATCAAGTTCTTCTAGTAGGAGTGGTTTGTTAAACCCCCAAGTTCTAATAGTAGAATCCTATAGGCATTAGTAAGCCTTGACCAATGTTTGACACTTGGGATGAAGGAACAAGGAAAAAACTTGCGAGTAGTAAGGAAAACAGACATTATCAATGAGTTGGCATATATTAGTGCTCATTGGCAAAAATAATCAACTAGATGTAAGATTCAGGTGTGAGACCAAAAGATAGCTTGAGATGGACTTTGGGTTAAAGCTTGAGATGGACTTTGGGTTAAAGGTTAGCTAGATCATATGCATGAAGAAGACATGTGAGAGCTCTAAGAACTTAATATGTGTGCTCAAATAGATGGACTATAACTATGGACTTGACATGGGTATTGAATAGAAACAATGTGCTATGAAAGGCTTTAGGCTTGAATGGCTGATCATCAACAGATAGTGATCAAGGAGAGATTTTATATGATATAGCGGATAAGATCATAGTATACAAAAAAGCTCTAAAAGATAAAAATAATGTGAGAGGATCCTCTAAAGATAGTGAAGACCCTCATAAATATAGATGTATCTTTCCTAATTAAGTGTAAGCTCTTATCTTTTTAGCTATGATGTACCTACATCCTATTATATAGTCCAATTTGGATGGGGGTGTCATCTAATTAGCTAGTGTGATGTCATATGATAAGAATAGATGTGATATAGTTAGTTCAGATTAACTAGGATTCTAAATTGCAAAGCCAAAGGTTCCTATAAATAACTTATTTAAGCCTTGCCCTAAAATAGAGATAGAAATAAAAGGAATGCATTGAGAGAGAGCATTCCTTTATATACTTTTGAGGACGTAATAAGGTTAATTTTCACCATAGCTCTTGTATGTTTATTGTTGCCTATGATTATTTAATACTTTTATAGTATTCTTACTAGAGTGTTGATTGACCTAAAGCATGATAGTCAATATTGTAATAATTTATAAGTGCACGGTGTAGCTATAACTAATACTCGCAAGTACAGGTCGATCCCATGAAGACAATGAATACTAGTTCTTACCTTTCCTTTATTATCTAACCTAATGATTGATTTTAGATTTTTAATTGAAAGAAGCTAAAACCAAATAAAATAAAATAAAATAAGAAGAATTAATGAACATAGAGATAGTGAAATTCACTTAGAAAACTATCGTTATCAGAAATTAATATCTAGTCTAGAATCTCCCTTAAAGCTTAACAAATTGATCTTTTATCATGCAATTGTTTGTTAATTAATTAGACCATGCAGACTCCTATGGGATGCTAGTAACTAACTTTGAGTTACTAACAACTAATCCTAAGGTCTCTAACCGAATTACTCAGGTTAAATCTTTTAGGATTGCATTACCGATTAATGAGTCCCTTTATTAGGTTTGACCCTAATCTGAAGGATTTATGTCATTCTATCTCTAAGACTGCAATCAACTCCTTCTAATTATGGTAGATATATTCACACTAGGATTTCTCAATCTCTATGCATAAATTAGATTATAAATAAAACATGTAATCAGATCATAGTAATCAATCAAACCAATTGCATTAATAAAGGAATCAAGTCATATCAAAGTATTTACATAAGGTTCAACTAACCTTAATACTAATTGGACATTTAGTTACACATGATCGATACGAAATCAAACGTAAATCGAAAGAACGATGAAATGAAAATAATGGTTTCATAATTCTAAATCTCCCTGATTGTCTTCTTTCGAATGTTCTTGTGATTTATAGGCTTTATCTTGTATTCTAATGGATCTTTCAATGATTTATTCATGTTTCCTACTCCTCTGAACCAAAATTGTCCCTTGTGGATGTTCTCCACGTATGGAAATTGCCTCCCCAAAGTCTCCCCCTACTTTTGCCCATGAATTGTCACTTTTATATTAAATTCTAGGTTTTTGGATTATGCACGATCGTGTGCATGCCTGTGCACAGCATGCAAAATCAAGGTACACAGGATGTCATGAAAGTGAACAGGCGTGCAAAAGTGCACGATCGTTCATTTCTTCCATATTACTTTTTTTCAGTTTTAGTTGTGTTTCGCCCAAATTCCTCTCCGTTATGTCTATGAAGGCTATTATCACCTGTAAACACACTTGAAACATATTAAGTACCAAATATACAATAAAAGTATCAAATATCAAGCAAAATACATCAAATATAGGTGTCAAAATATAGTCAAATATTCATCTATCAAACATCTCCACAATTAAGTTTTTGCTTATCCTCAAGCAAACGATAATCAAAATTATAAAATTTACAATATCAATCCAACATCAAGCTCAACCTGTCCATTCATACTATACATCATTATATCCTACCAAATCAAATTAACATGCAATTAGAGTTAAGTTATCATAAAATTAACTTCCTAAGTAATATTAATAGTAATCATATCAATAATCGCATTGAAAACAAAAGCATAACTCTTTACACCCTCACTAAGATTTCACTCAATACGCTTAAGTGTTTAGGGTTAAAGAATCAAAACTCTCAATCAATGCATTGTGGAATTCTTACCATAGGCTTCAGTAAAATCACATCTTCACCACTTATGTACAAACTAGAAACAAAAATCAAAAGGACTTTGTATAGGTTGTAGTAGAGCGTAGGTAAGGTATGACTGAGATAATAAAGAGGTTGAATTGAGGGAAATTTACTACGCAATATATTTTAAGACTTATTTACAAACATACATAGGCCTTTTCATTGCAAAAGTAATAAAACTACATACTTATTTTTCTCTTTTTTTCTTTTCTTTCTTCTTTTTCTCTTTTTTTCCTTTTTCTTTCTTTTCTGCTTTCTTTTTCATAGTAAACATTCAGTAACACAATTCAAGAAATATTAGACATTTAAAAAATTTCAAGTCTCATCAAGTAAATAATGCAAATAACCTTCAAGGTTCAAAATAATAACAGGTCTTCAAAGAAAATAGGAATAAGGCTTAATACGTAAGTTTAATGAATGAAAAAGGCCAAGGCTCAACTTGGATTACTAATGGTAAATTTTAGGGTATGGAAATTTTCAAAGAAAAAGGCTAAAGAAAATTGGTAAAACTAAGTGCCTTTCTCATATTAATGCTTTTAATTTAACAGATATCGTCTCAATATGAATAATAAAAGCAAGTGTTGGAATTGTTTTACTATACACGATAACACACATAACAGAATAAAAAGAGCTTTAATTGTTTTTTGAAATTTGCTCTTTAGGCTCAAAAGCTCACAAAAAATGGGTATATATGTTTGTAAATAATATGCAATTTCATTCAATTTGAATATTTCAATGATTACAAAAAATATGACTTAAAAGATTAATTTTGTTCTAACCATCAACCTTTTGCATACTAATTCAAGTCAATATTCAACAATAACATATAGTATTCATGGATACATCTCAACCAATTCAAGATCTCAGTTAATACAATTTGTAATCAAGATTATAATAAGCATAAAGAGGGTTGTTTGGTAAATATATAAGTAAGAGGGTTGTTTGTTACTTAATGTACATAATACAAGTAAATATGTACGTAAGAGGGTTATTTGGGACTTTCCTAATTATGAAGATTTTTTTGATTTGGATCCATCTAATATGAGACTAACATCCTTGCAAAGTATGAAAGAAAAGGATAAAAGGAAACAAAAGAACTAAAATAACAGAAAATAAAATCCTATGTTAATATGAAAGTAAAAGCAAAATAATATAGAAATTGAAATAAAATTAAAACTAACTCATGGGTTGCCTCTCATGTAGCACTTCTTTAACGTCTATAGCTTGATGACACTTGCACTTTTTCATCATCAAGGTTCAATAATCAATGGCTTGCTTCCCCCTTTTCTCCCCAAAGCAGTTTTGTAGCCTATAAAAAAACCACCTATTGCAAGATAATATCAAGGACATTATTGATTAGATTAATAAAATCAATAGACTCCATTAATGCCCTTTTTATTAAAAAACTATTAAAAACATAAGGAATAACAATATTGTTTCTATCATTTGCTAGCTCGAACATTTTTTTCTTGAGGAAGTGGGAACTCTCTGTACTTAAGGTCACTACCAATACCTTATGAGTAGTTTCCTTACTTGGTTCCTCCACTAGTTCTTCCTCAATCACCTTTACCCACTTTTCTTCTTCTTCTTCTTCTTCTAGGATAGAGGCTTCTGGCTCATCCTCTTTAGTTATCTTCTGCCACTTCTCTACTTCCTCTTCTTAGATGAAGGTTTCTTCATCTTCTTCTTCAGGAAGATCTTCTCCATTAGTAAGGGTTTTTGCCTCTCTGTTGTTAGTATTTTTTTCAGTAGAACTGAACAAACTCCCTTGCACCTTATCAGATAATATATCCATCAGTTGATCGATTTGATTCAGCATATTCTATATACGAGCCTCCATTTCCTGATGCCTCATGTTTGAATCTTGAATATATTTAATCATCATATCTCTCAGAGCAGCAGTTACCTCCTTGTCTTCTTGAAATGTTTCTTCATTCATTAAATGGATTGTTGTCTCTTCTTTACTTTGAAATGATTGGAAGCTCAAATTATACTTATTATATTCAAGTGATTAACAAATTCATGTTAACTACCTACTATCTTGGTAAGGCATTCCATCAGTATGATTGTAACACTTTCTTATTCCTCCTGAAGATTTTTTTGAAATGTCCCTTCCTTCGTGAAACTAACTCTTATCTTTTCTTCACTCTTGAATTTGTGTTGATCAGCTTTCATTTTAGCAATGGCTTCCATCAATTTATCTTCCAAATTTGACTCGTTATATGGAGATGCTAGGTGTTGTAAATATCAAGTTGGAGTGTAGTCGTTCCATCCATAAGTATAAGCATTGCTCCACTCTACATTGTAGTTGTTCCCCGTATAATGCACCATGATGTTTATAGAACACGTTTAGTCTCCCATATGATGATTTCATAGTTTGCAAAGATATATTCTAGCTCTCCTAAAAATATTGTCCACTCCATCCTTTCATTGTGAGCTATGGATATGGCAATGAATCACAATTCCTACAATAAACCACAAACTCAAGATCAAGTAGAGAAATTCAAAATATAGCTAAATTAATAAGCCAAAAATACAATAAGATACAATAAAATAAATTGAATAAAAGAAAATAAATACAACAGCAAATTTAAAATAAAATAAAATAAAATCAAAGATAAAACAAAATAAAATGAAAATGACTATAAGTAATAGCATTTAGACTTTCCGAATATCAAAGTTCCTAACAATGACACCAAAAACTTGATTGACCTAAAGCATGACAATCAATATTGTAATAAATCACAGGTGCACGATGTAGCCGTAGCTAGTACCAACAAGTATGAGTCGATCCCACGAAGACTATGAATGCTAGTACCTCCCTTCCCCTATTATCTAGCCTAGTGATTGATTTTATATTTTTAATAGAAAGAAGCTAAAACTAAAACAAATAAAATAAAATAGGAAACAATAATGAACACAAAGATAGTGGAATTCACTTAGAAAACTAATGTTATCAGAAGTTAGTATCTAGGCTTAAATCCCCTTAAAACCTTAATTAATTGATCTTTTATCATACAATTTTTTTGTTGATTAATTGGACCATGCAGACTCTATAATATGCTAGTGGTTAACGTTGAGTCTACTAATATCTAATCCTAAGGTCTCTAACTGAATTACTCAGGTTAAAACTTATAGGATTGCATTATAGATTTATAAGTCCCTATATTAGGTTTGACCCTAGTCTGAAGGATTTATGTCATCCTATCTCTAGAGTTGCAATCAAATCCTTCAAATTATGGTAGATATATGATAGGTACTGAATTTATTATGAATTTATTCCTTAACATTTAGTGATTATTGACATGAAATTGCTTAAGATACTTACTTTGACTCATATATGATTTTAGGCACAATTCTTAAGCAAAGAAGCTAAAGTGAGTCGAAAGCACTGCATTTGAGTCATTTTCTAAAGATTAATTTTTTCTTGTCTTCATGGAACAAGAAGAAGACAAGAAAATGCCAAGAAAGGAGATATATGTTGAAAATACAAAGAAGATTAAGGCATGAGATGGGACAACCCCATGCATATGAATTTAATGGTTGGTAAAACAAAGAGAGAGTAGTAAGTAGGAAAGCATGAAACGACATGCAAGAGACGTTGAAGTATACACCAAAATGATAGTGGAATGCGGCAGTCCAGTAGACTAAAATGCAGGGTGAATAGATGTTTGGCCAAGACATCATCGAGAATTTTTAAAGCGTGAATAGTCAAAATGGATCACAAATTAAATCTGTAAATCAGATAGTAGCATAGAGAAAGAAGCGATAAAGAGAGGGAAGATGCAGACTGTGTTTAACAAAGACGTGCTGCAAAAACGCAGACGTCTTACGAAAATGCAGACGTTTCAAGGCAGAGGATGCATTTTTGGATTAAAATGCATAGTAGTAGAATAGAGAGGAGGCTTTTAAAAGAAGCGTGAATAGTAGCATGGTCAACAACATTAATTTGTCAAATCAGTGAATAGTAGAGGATAGTTTGCGACAGAGAAGGGAGGCACTGCTAGGGTGGTCTTTGACTGGGTTATTCATTGTGGAGCTGAAGCATTTTCTTGGAAGAGACTCATGAAGGGTTAGATGTCTCGACGCTAGTTCAGAGGTGACATCGACGCCAATGACCCGTGTTAAGTGTATTTTACTATTTTTTGTTTCTTTCTCTTATTAGAAATTGATTGTGTTATCCTTTGTTAATTGATGTGAGTTTTGTGTATGGATAATCGTACTTTCGTTATTGTTCAGTTATTTATGTATAAACTCATTGGGTATTATGAAAGGATGGTTTTAATGCACTCATTGAGTCGTTTATTTGCAAACCCATTACTAGAATTTCGATATAATTCATAATTTTTATGTTGAAATTGATGTGTAACAACTGATGATGCCTAATCATTAGGGATAACATAACCTAGGTTAAATGATGCATCGTATGTGGTTGTTGCCTTGATTAATCAGTTATTCTAATTCGTACTGCTACTGCCTAATTAAATCTAGAGATCATATCCTAGATTATTCGGTAGTTAGCTTCAATTAATGATCATATCTTGATTAAACAAAACCTAAGGGAAAACTCGGGTTAATTATTAACCCATGATTAATAGTTGCTAGGAGAGGTTTGAGAACAACAAATCTATGAAATATGCTTGATTAGGGTGTAGGCTGAGATTGATCCAAAGAACCGGGTCCCTATCGAATTCCCCATTTTTATCATTTTTTGTATGTTTTCTTTAATTTGTTTTTATTATTCTAGTTTCATTTTATTTTCTAAATCCAAACCCCCTAAACCTAAACATCGATTAATTTCATTTCAACAACTGTACACACACTCTCTGTGGGATCGACCTAAACTCACCACTGCTATAGTAGTAGTCTAGTTATTTTATTTTGACTAACGTTGTGAGGGGCTGTCAATTTTGGCGCCGTTTTCGAGGAGTATGGTGTTTAGTTTTTGTTTATGATTTAATTGGTGTTTTATATATATTTGTTCGTAATTGATTTCTTTTTAATTATTTCATGATCTGTTCATTTTTTTATTTTACGTTTGTGAATTTTTTTTGATATAGACAGAAATAATTTGTTTTATAACTCATATTCTCAATCCTATAACAATGTTTGGACTGATCAACCTAACTTTTGATATGGATGGGATAATCATCAGAATTACTTCCGTGATAGTTTGCGGGACACACAACAATTCTTGTGTGGTATAGAAGCTTTTTGTTAAAACTCAGGTATACCTCTGGAAGAATTGATGAATGTTGTGATTGCTAACAATCTCCAATTTCAACAGAGCCTACAACAATAGTTGCAATACTTCCAGGAGTAAATGAGGCATATAACGTCGAGAAATTAGAAAATGGCAAGCCAAATGAATGAGATGGCAGTGAGGATCAACTACCTAGAATCACAAATGGAAAAGGAGTAGCCATATCGACCCGAGGTATACCTAATGGATGTTAGTGCGGAAACCTTACAGAGTGATGAGGAGCTTAAGAATTTTGAGAGCATTACTCAAGGAGTTGCTTATGTAGAAGACACAGTGGAGGAGCTCGAAGCAAAAAAAGACATATCTTTTAGCTCGGAGGTAAGTACTGAGTTCCATTTTATTAATGAGAATGATTCTTCATCTTTACATAGTAGATTAGAGGAATTAAATTAGGAACAAAAAGGAGAAGAGACATTTGAGATCTTTCTAAAGTGTATGAACTCAGTCAAGATTGAGAATCTAAGAATAAGGAAGACGCTGAATGAGGATAATGATGAACTAAGGCCCTATCCGGAACAACCTCGCATAGAAGTGGCACTAACTAATACTTGATGATTAAAATTTTGTCACATGAGGAAAGTGTGGAGTCGAGCCAGCGACCCTAAACTAAGGTGCCTCTTGGGAGATAATCCAAAGGAAATAAATTTCTTTTCCGTTACTTTTTCACACTAGTTATAATATGCATATGTGTTCTTGAATTTATTTGTTTTACTTGTTTTAAGTTTTCAATCAAAATGAGAGAAAGAATAAAACAAACAAAACAAATAATTTCTTATTTTTTAATTGGTTTAAGGATTATATAGTCATGAGTAGATAATGTATTGAGTAGAGAATTTCATAGCAACTTTAGTATGTACTTTTGCTTTTGTGATTGGTTAATGTGCATTATCTTTAAAAGGGTAGTGACAAGTGGTAGACAGTCGGTGAGATTTTGAGCCTTATTAGACTGACACCTTCTCAGTTCAATCTTATTATCTTTTGATAATGTGTGACCTTCATGATATGCACATCCTGATTTTGCTTTGAATATCTATTTGAGACCATATTTTTATCACATGCATTAATATGGAAATGATTAGGCATTCTCTGCTTTTCTGAACTACATCAGCCAAATAACTTACCCTATTGACATGATTTTCCCTAGTTAACCCCCTTTGAGCTTTATACCTTTCTTTTTATATAAACCACACTTTAAGCTTTTAAACTTAACCAAATGTCTTACCCATATCATAAAGTTAGTGAAGCATTTGTGTTTAGTGAGTTTGTGGATGTACAAAATTCTAAATGTGGGGTATGCATATGTGTGGGTTGGTGATAATGCTGGGATGTTTTCTTATGTCTTATCATTGAAATTCCTATGTTGATGTAGTTTATTTTAGCTTTTATAAGAGAAAAGAAAAGAAAGGAAAAGAAAGAAAGAAAAGAGAAAAAAGAAAAAATGTTTAAATAAATGCATCAAAGAGGAATTGCATATGTATTAAAAAGTTGTTTATGATTAATGCATACTCCTAAAGTTGTAATGAATTTGTTATTGGAATGTGTTGAATATGAGATAGATGTGAGCTTGGAAGGGTCAATCTTTATGGTTTTAATGTACTGTCATCAATTGTGTGAGTGATCCCTTCGAAATGGTATATACTTCATATGGTTCGTGTGTGAGAGATGAAATGAGTTGTGAAATGTAAGTGTTGCATTTGTAATAGCTAACGGTACCCAATTTTGTATGAGTGTGAACTTGTGCACTTGATGTCATATTATATATTGTTTTGTTTCACTAGCTTAATGGCTTTCATGCTACTTGACCCAAATACATCTCACCTCACCTTTGCCCACATTACAACCTTAAAAAGTCCTTTGATTCATGATTTTACGTGTGGGCATTAGTGGTGGAGAAATAAAATGATATGCAAAGTTGTGGATCATCATAATCATGAATGGTGTTGAGTGTACCCATGAATGTATTTTAGTTAAACACATTTTCTACAACTAAACTGCTCAGCTTTTAAAGGTATTGAATGTTGATTGATCATGAGTAAAAGCTTGGAATGTTAAATTCTTGCTATGATTTTTGAAAGTCATTCATCTTTGTTTATGATTATGTATTCTTGGAACATATGGGAAATAAGTCAATGTTTTTAGGTCTTTGAGCTTAATTTTATTGTTTTTCCTGAGGACTTCCAAAAGCTAAGTGTAGGGGAAATTAATAGGTACTTAATTAATTATGAATTTATTCCTTAACATTTAGTGATTATTGACATAAAATTGCTTAAGATACTCACTTTGACTCATATATGATTTTAGGCACAATTTGGAAGCAAAGAAGTTAAAGTCAGTCGAAAGCACTATAATTGGGTCAGTTTTTGAAGATTAATTTTTTCTTATCTTCATGGACTAAGAAGAAGATAAGAAAATGCAAAGAAAAGGGATATATGTTGGAAATACAAAGAAGATTAAGGCATGAGATGAGACAGATCCATATATGTGAATTCAATGGTTAGTAAAACAAAAAGAGTGTAGTAAGTAGGAAAGTATGAAACGGCATATAAGAGACGTGGAAGTATACACCAAAATGACAGTGGAATGCAGCAGTCCAACAGACCAAAATGTAGCGTGAGCATGTGTCTGGCCAAGACATCAGTGAGAATTTTTAAAACGTGAGCAGTAAAATGGACCGCAAATTAAATCACTAAATCAGAGAGTAGCGTAGAGAACAAAAGCGATAAAGAGAGGGAGACACAGGCTATGTTTCATGCAGAAACACAGACAACGTCTACATTTAACGCAGACGTCCTGTGAAAACGTAGATGTTTCAAGACATAGGATGCATTTTTGGCTTAAAATGCAAAGTAGCAGAATAAAGAGTAGGCTTTTTAAAAGAAGCGTGAATAATAGAGTGGCCAACAACATTAATTCACCAAATTAGTGAATAGTAAAGTGTAGCTTACCACAGAGAAGGGAGTCACTGCTAAGGTGGTCTTTGTGTTGGCCCCCGAATTTATTTTTCTTGATGAATAAGCATGATTTAAATTAATTATGAGGTCTTTATGGATTTATGTTGTAGAGTTAATTATTATGTTAATGTTAGTAAGATTTTGTGACATAGATTAATTGAATTAAAGTGTTAAGATAGAAAGATTGCATGAAGGGCATTTTTAGGAGATCACTTAAGGATAAAAGATGCAAGCCATATAAGGAAGGGCACAATGGGTATTTTACACTTATTAAGGGTAGAATTGGAAGAGGGAAAAGTGGGTCTTGTGTATTAGAAGAACAAAAATGTGATTGAAGTGGGAAAGAAGTGAAAAAAACGAAACAAAGAGAGAGAAGTGAGAGAGTTCGTTCATTAGAGAGAAAAGAAGAAGAAGAAGCTAGGGTTTCATCATTTCCTAGCTTTTGAGAGAGATTTTGAGGTGGTTCAAGAAGAGAAAAAGATAAAGGAAGAGAAGAGCTTTCATTAGAGCCAAGAAACTCTTTGATTGGTGAAGATTCAAGGTAAGTTCATGTGAAATCTTTTGTATTTTGAAAGGGTTTTGGTTCACAGAACTTAAGAAATGGATGAGTTTAAGTATTTTAGAATCAATTTGTAGTGAATGTGCTTTTTGAGTTCTCAATTGAAAGTCCTTTTGAATTGGGATTTTTTCCATTATTGAAGGAAATCAAGAAAGGCAAGAGGAGCAAGAGGAAAGGCATTTTTGAGTAAGTCTTTTAAACAAGGAAATTCAAGGTGGGTTACTTGTTTATAGTTGAGTTAATGAGCTATAAGAAATTTTCCAATCAATAAAGTTAAATGATTTCAATTGATTTACAAATTTTGCATTTATTGCCTCTTGAATGATTAAAGTATTTGCTACATGTTTGGTATATGAATCCTGATGATGATTTATGAAATGATGAGGGAAATTGTATTTGGAAAATATCATGCTTATAGAAATCATGTTTTCGAAAAAATTGCCATTTTGGGAAACAAGTTTACAAGTTATGAAATACGTGTTATATGGGTTTGGTTTGGTCCATTCTGTACGTTAAGTGCACTTTGACTAAAGGCTTCTCCTGTCTACCCGCAAGTAGCATGGAGCTCCTTCAGGGACTCCCTCATGTTTATGACTATGCAAAAACCCACTACGTAGGATTGTGTTAGTTCTTTCTATTCACGACTACATAGGACTATTTCATGGGAATGTGTTAGCTCGTTCTATTTATAGACCTACCCAAACCATTATGATTGCTCATGTGTTTATGATTTGTTGACAAGTTTGATGAATAAATGAATTATGTTGTTACGAATTGTTTGACAAGCTTGAGAATTTAGGAAATACATGTTTTATTGTTGCAAAGCATTTTACTACAGAAATGGATATTTTCAATGGTTTTGTTTTTTTCTCCGCTATAAACTTGTTACCCAAGAGCTTGTAAGCTCACCCCCATTCCTCCCCATCTTTAGGTGATGAGCAAGAGATCGAGTAAGAGAGAGTCAAGGCATCACTCCAAACCTGCATATTTTTGTTTTAAAGTTAGTGTAGGAATATTCAAGGCTTTAGCCCCATTTGAAGTATCAATCATATGTATATGTTGTATTTTTTGATTATGAAACCAATGATGTATTTGGGTATTGAAATGCCCATTTAAGCTTTGTAAAACTTTTTCTTTTGAAGATTAATGAAATATATGTATGTTTTGCTCATGATTTTCCAAGCTTCTGCATTGCATTTTCAAGCATCTATAGGGATAAATTTTCTATCATGACTTCAGGGGAAAATCTGTATTAATCTAGGCTAGTTTGGACAATGTTGTCTTCTTGAAGTTGTAGTTTATCCTCTTAGCTTTCCAACACTATATAGTATGTAAATTTTGGGTATCGGAGTTGAGAGATATGAACATTTTAAGTGGTGATGTTGCATAGGAGGTATGCAGGATATTTTACAGCTTTTCTATTTTGATCTAATAGAAAGAGAGAATGTGATGTCTTAAGGAGAAGAATTAGTGTGATAAGTTAGAGATGAAATGAAGTTGATAAACGGGGTTGAACATATGCAGAAATTTATAATGATTATGTATAAGTTGAATGATTTTGTTTTTGGGATAATGATCATATATAGATTATGAATTGATTTTAAATGATGTTGAATTGAAATGGAAGTGAAAATGATGAGGAAAATGAGTTAAGAATGATAGATATGCATAAGATGGGTCATGATAGCTTGTAGGAGTTAGAAATATGAAATTTAACCCGTAACTATCCATTAGACGGACTTGATGTTCGTTGGGCAGACCTTCTCGAGTATTCTAGTGTTTCAGCTTAGTTCATGTCCCTTTGGAGGGACATATGTCCGCTAGGCTTCTCAGGTCTTTTAGTGTCCTAGCTCAGTTCATGTTTGTTTGAAGGGACGTATGTCTGTTGGGCAGACCTTATTGGGACAGTTATGAAAATATGAAAAATTTGGCCCTCTAGATGGAAAAATCTCTCTTGGGGGTCTTCACAGAAGTTGTAGAAATCGAAGTTCTCTTAGAAACTGTACTTAAATGGTCTTAATCTGACATCCCTAGTGAAAGTTATACTTTTTGTCCCAAATTATGTACATTTTATAAGTTGTGGGCTTATCATTGCTTATCTATGGTACATTTAGGCTTGAATGGAACTTGAAATGTACTTAGTTGGTTATGGAAATAAGAGATAAATCAAGCGATGTGTTTAGGGTGAAGATTGAGGATATGAACATAAGAATGGATTGTCGCTTAACAAGCTCTCAATTATGAATGTCGGGATGTTATAAGAAACCTTCAGAGTGCCGCACTCACGTTCCATGACTCACGAGTTAGACTCCAAAAATAAGGTCTAAGATGGTTTGGTATCAGAGCATGAACATTGGGCTCTAAAAATTGGGTCTAACAGGTATGGTATCAGAACATGAGTTAAAAAAAACAAGTATTCAGATTATAGAACTTTTGGGACGTTATGGGAAGGAAGACAAGCCTAATTGGCTAATGAGGTTCCATCAAAAGGACCCTACAAGCTGATGTGCTCAAGTATGACTCATGAGTTATACTCCAAAAACAGGGTCTAACACTTTGGCTATGTTATTCATAGTAGGAGTGAAGCATTTTATTGGGAGAGACTCATAAAGGGCTAGATGTCCTAATGCCAGTTCGGAGGTGACATCAGTGCCGAAAACCAGGGTTAAGTGTATTTTACTATTTTTGTTGTTTCTTTCTCTCATTATAAATTGATTGTGTTATCCTCTGTTAATTGATTCGAGTTTTGTGTATGGATAATCGTACTTTCATTATAATTTAGTTATTTATGTATGAACTCATTGGGTATTACGAAAGGATGATTTTAATGCACTCATTGAGTCGTTTATTTGCAAAACCATTACTAGAATTTTGATATAATCCGTAATTGTTATGTTAAAATTCATGTGTAACAACTGATGATTCCTAAACATTAGGGATAACATAACCTAGGTTAAATGATGCATCGTATGTGGTTGTTTCCTTGATTAATCGGTTCTTTTTGATTCGTAATGCTACTGCCTAATTAAATCTAGAGATCATATCCTAGATTATTTGATAGTTAGCTTTAATTAACGATCATATCTTGATTAAACAAAACCTAAGGGAAAACTCGAGTTAATTGTTAACCCACGATTAATAGTTTCTAGGAGAGGTTTGAGAACAATAAATCTATGAAATATGCTTGATTAGGGTATAGGCTGAGATTGATCCAAAGAACCGGGTCCCTATCGAATTCCCCATTTTTATCATTTTTGTGTGTTTTCTTTAATTTTTTTATTATTTTAGTTTCATTTTATTTTCTAAATCCAAACCCCCCAAACCTAAACACTGATTAATTTCATTTCAACAACTTTACACACTCTCTCTGTGGGATTAATCTAGATTCACCACCATTATAGTAGTAGTCTAATTATTTTATTTTGACTAGAGTTATGACACACTATCAATATATTCACTCTAGGATTTCTCAATATCTACATATGAAATCATATTATAAATAAAACACGTAATCAGATCACAATAATCAATCAAACTATTGCATTAATAAAGGAATCAAATCATATCAAAGTTATACATAAGGTTCATCTAACCAAAATACTAGCTGGACATTTAGTTACAGATGATCAACTATGAAATCAATCATAAATCGAAAGAAAAAAGAAATGAAAACAATGGATCCATAATTCTAAATCTCCCTGATTGTCTTCTATGGAATGTTCTTGCGATGTAGAGGCTTGATCTTGTATTCTAATGGATTTTTTTGATGATTCTTCATGTTTCCTGCTTCTCTGAACCAAAATCATCCCTTCTGGACATTCTCCACATATGGAAATTACCTCCCGAAAGTCTCCCCCTACTTCTGCTAAGGAAACGCCACTTTATGTTGAATTATAGATTTTTGGTACGTCGAATATTGCGAAAGTGCAGGGGCGTGCAAAAGTGCATGACCATCCATTTCTTCCAAATTGTTTTTTTTTCAGTTTTAGTTGTATTTTCGCTCGAATTCGTCTCCTTTACATCTATTAAGTCTATTATAACTTGTAAACATAGTTGAAGTATATTAAGTACCAAATACACAATAAAAGTATCAAATATCAAGAAAATTACATCAAATATGAGTGCCAAAATATAGTCAAATATTCATCTATTAAGTGTGAGAGTTAAAAATTGCAAAGGTCATGAGGTATTCAAGAACAACATTTTGTTGGTCAAAAATCACATTGGAAGATTGAGTCTCGTTTAAACAAACCTAAGTGAGATTGTTGTTCAAAGGAGTAGTGCGATTTCATTATAAATTTGGTCTCTAAGAAAACCTTGGTAACACTTGCCATGGTGAGGTGTGGATGGATGTGTTCAAAGAAATTGACTTTATCCCAAATTAAATTAGCATAACTAAGCCAATTAATACCATTGATTTCATTTATTTAAATAATGAACCAATAAATTAAGGTTTAAGAGACATCTATTAGGTTCTATTGTAAATTTATTATACGCTTAATTCTTTGAAGCATTAATTAAAGCCTCTAATATTAATCATAATATAGGATATATATGTTTACAAGTTTATGAATTTATATTAAAAAAACTCTTTTTTATGCTTTTCGTAGTTCCTAGTCGCGTATCTCTTTAATTTGACCTTTTAGGTCTTTTTCTAACTTATACATCTACATAAATTATGTTTATATTTACATTGTTGATATTTTTAATGCCTTTTAAAATTATAAAAGTTAAATTTATTCACAAAATAAGAAACTACACTTATTCACAAAATAAGAAACTACACTAAAGTTAAATGAACATTCTTATATAGATTTTTAAAGGGCCAATTAGATTGGGAATAGTAAGTAATTTTTTAATTAACTGTGTATTATATTTCGCCTGTAAATGTTTTTAAGTAATTCGTTATGTCATATACATTTGGTTCTGTGTATAGAAAATTTTAGTAATATATTATTTTTTAATAAAAGGAGCAATTTGCTTTAATATTTTGCATAAAGTTTAGAATAGGCAATTTCCTTATTTTTAGTGTCAATTTATATCATAATATTTACAAAATGGTATGATTTGTACCTTCAAACTTAATGTCCATTAGGTTTTTATAAAAGTTTCATCACAAGATCGTTAGCTTGTAACACATGGCATGCCAATTGTGTTTTAATGATGTGAATGATGTCGTGATTGCTATTTTTAATTAATTTTGTCAATATTTTAAAGCAAAAGATACAAATTGCCTATGATGTTTCACAAAAAACAAAATATCTAGCTAGATTTCCAACTCCTTCAGGGAGGAACATGACACATAGGTCAGTCAGGTTATGAGATAGCTAACTCGAAAAAGAGCACTTGCTTGTAGCTATTATGAAATTTATTTTTAATTTAATATTCAATTATTAAAATTATTTAAATATATTTTATTTTTATTTTAATATGTAACATAACTTTGTGGAAAAAAACATATTGCATATTATAAATTAACATTTGTCATAAATTAAAGTATAACGTAAAAATATTTTTAATATGTATTTATGAAAAAGTTGTCATATTTATTAAAAATATGTACTTATGATAAAGTTATTATAATTATTGTTCACATATGTTATATAAAAAATGAATTTAATTCTAAAGTTGTAAAATGTTAAAATTTTTTATATAACAAATAAAACATAACATAAAAGTTAAAAAAATTAACATCTACTTATAAGAAGAATGATCGACTTTAAATACTATATTTACTTATTATAAAAGTTGGCATAATTATTGTCTAATAAGAAAAGTGTATGACAGTTTTGAAAGTAGAATTTTTAAGTTTATAGTAAAATATTTTAAAAATTTTCTCATATTTGTCAAAATTATACACAACAATTATAATTATATATGTAAGTTTTTTTGGTGATTTGTTAGATGATGGGCAAGCTTTACAATTTATAGCCTTTAAATACCGCAAGTGCACGGATCGTGAAATTTAGTATATGAAGGGCCAATCCCACGAGGAGTTGTGAACTGATATAATCCTATGTTATCTAAAACTTAGAAAATTAATAAAATGAAAAATTGCACAGAAAAGTAAATACAGGAAAATGATTGTCAAGAAATTAATTCACAATTTAACACAAGAAGAAATTGAAATCAATCAACACAAAAGTAACATGGAAATCAACCAAGAAAAGTTACCAAGTTATGAGAAAGGGGATTTTTCCTACCATTAATGCTAACTTTGCCATTTTTGTGTTAAAGGGGTGTTAATTCTAGACTATCGAAGAAGGGATTACAGTTTCTCGAGTTATAATCACGCTCCTTAATTAATAATCCCTAATTGGTTTAAGTACTGAACGGGTAATCTCTCATTACCAACAGTCCTAAACCTAATTAGTTTTTAAGATCTCTAATAAACAATCAGGTCTCACACAAGATCTCTCTCTATATAATAATCGACTAGATTGATTGTGTGGTCTATTGAATCGCCTTACTCTCATTAACTTGACCTGTTCTTTTTGCATTCGACTCACCCCCTCGGCTTGTTACTGAAGCATGAAGATACACAATCAATCACAACCTAGTCAAAATAACAAAAAATAACTAAATTAACATTAACACTAGGTAAAATCCCGAAAGAAAGTTAAAACATCTTAATCAAACCTAAATCCGTAAACATATTTGTATTCATATTAAAATTAAGGAAAATGAAAACAAAGATAAAAGAAAAACATATGGAATGGGGATCGGGATGTCTCGAGAAAGCCGCAGCTGCGAAGAGCCGCCTCTTTCTCCTCTCTTCCTCTTTCTCTCTTTTCTTCTTCTCTCCTCTTGGAGTGTTTTGTAAAATGGTAGATTGGAGGCTCTCTTTTCTGTCTCTTCTTTTTTTTCTTATAGTCTTTTCTAATAAGGTAAATCTAGGGCTTTTCCTGTGCTCTAAAGGTTCAAAGGGTTATCCTCATCTTTCTGCACATAGGCCACAATCACGGCCCCTTGTTTCGCGTTTTGTAACAATCTTAGCCTTTCCTCCATGCTACTATCACGATCGTGGCATATTGACTACGATCGTGGCCCTCTATTTTGGTTTTGTCCTCCTCTGTTCTTCGATATTTGCCCTGAAATACTAGAAAACATATGAAGACACCTCAAACACATAAAATTAAAGCTTAAATACGTACTTTAACCCACAAAACACAAACTCTTAACTAACTACTGCAATTCTAACCTAAACACACACTAATCGTTTACATTTAACAACTAAACACATCCTAAACTACCCACAAAACATGATGCAATCTATGACTATTAACACAAAAAGAAATTGAAATCAAGTAACACAAACGTCACTATGGAAATTAACAAAGAAGGGTTACCAAATTAAGAGAGAGGGGATTTTCCCTATCATCAATGCTAATATAGTCATTTATCGTTACTGTGGTGTCAGTTCTACACTATTGTAAGGTGGATTATACTCTCTTAAGTTATAATCATTGAACCTTAAATCATAAACCCTAATTGAATGATGGAATTTACAGCCTCTCAATTAGCAAAAGACCCACAACTCTAATTAGATCTTAAGCCCTCTATTAAACTACTAGGTCTCATACGGGATCTCTCTCTGCACAATAATTGATATGATTAATCATGTGGTTTATTAGATCATTTAACTCACTTTAATCCAACCTAATCGTTCTTATTCAGTGCACCTTCTCAGTTTATTTATGAAATATGCAAGTTATGTAATTAATTACAACACCCAATTAAAATAACAGAAAAATGACTATATTAATATTGAATTAAGGTAAAATCCCAAAGGAAAATTTAGAACATCATTAACAATCCAAGATCCATCATCATGTAATCCATCATCATCTCATACATTAATTGAACAAAAATAAATATGGAAAGGAGAAAGAACTTGGGTTAGATAACCTAGGAAGGCAGCAGCTGATAGGTGTGCATTAGGATATGTTTTTTTAGGTAATTGGCATGTGTTTTCTAGCATAATTGTTGATTATTGTTCTAGTTTATGATTCATTTCTTATGTTTTCATTAAGTTTGATTTTCATTGTTGTTCTTATGTGTTTTATGTATTGAGGGCAAGAATTTACTATTTTTATGTAGGAAGAAGGAAGAAGCAACTTGAAGGGTGAACTAAAGATCAAATAGGAGAAGAAATGAGGAGTGCAGTGACAAATTCCCACGCTTGTAGGAATCATGCAAATTCCCACGTCACATCGAAATTACATAAGAAAATGAGAGATATTTCTGTGACAAATTCCCACGCTTATGGGAATCATGCCAATTCCCACGAGTGTGGGAATTACAATCCGAGGCAATCTGCGAGGCTTCACTAAACTTAGGATTTTTGGACTATAGAAAGAGAATTAAGCCTCCATTTTAAGGGGAGATAACACCCACCTGTAGAAACACCATCCTTGAGTGAAGAACATATGTTTGGAGCATTGAGGAAGGATTGAAGACAAGGATCATCATCAAGATTGGGCAAAATAGCACATCAACACCAAAATTCCAGATTTTGGCAAAGAAGAGATGGAGTCCTAGTATTCAATTTTCTGTCATTTAAATCTCCTATATTCTTCATAGAAATGGATTATTTGAATGTTGATGATGTTATAGAGACCATGTTAGGCTGATTTTATTTTAGGGATTGCTTTTGGAACTATTATGTTAAACTCCTATTTTATTGAATTAATCCAATTGTCTTTGTTGATTGTTATTTTTAATTGTCATCTTGTAACAAATTGAGAGAGTGAGTGAGATAAAATTTGTGTAGGATTGTACAACGAGAGTTGGTGACCTATAGACTAGCAATCATCAAATTAATTGAATATTTAGAAGAGAGATCTTGAATAGTCAATTGATCACCCATAGGATAGTTTGATAACTAATTGAATCGGTGGAGTCATTGGGTAGGTTGAGAGATTATTCAATTGATACCCATTAATTCGATTAGAGATAAATAGTTACACCTTGAGAGAGGGAAATTAATACATTTGGAAATCTACGATGAGACAAAATTCAATTGATAAAATAGGAGGGAGACAAATTAGGAAAAAAAGTAATATCTGGTATTTTGATTCTTGAATTTAGATTTTCTGCAAATTCAGTATCGTCCATTGTTTACATTAGTCTTTTAATTTTAATTTAATTTTCCAGATTATTTACATTTCATAATTTAGTTTCTTAAATAAAGTTGTGTCTAAATTAAGCAATGTCTAGGCATCAATCTTTGTGGGATCGATATCTGCTCTTTTTACTACAAGTTATGATCCGTTCACTTGCTGTTTTTGAGCATAAAACAAGTAAATAAGTTTTATCATGAACAACAGTGTCGAAAGATCTGTGTTGTGTCTAGCTTCTATTGCTTTTAATTGCTTTCATATCTTGATTTTGTCTATAAATCCTTGTGTTTTGATCCAAATGCGAGATATATTGAGTGAATTTAGTATGGATGTAGGATGAATCTTAATCAAATTATTTTGTTAATATGGAATGAACTAAACAAGAAGAATTATACATATAAGTTATAATTACATGCACAGTCGTGCATTTGTAAATCACATTTGTGACTTACATACACAACCATACATGTGTAAGTTATAACAGTGACTTATATGGCAGTCATAGTTATGTCATGTAATTCTGTGACATGTAAGTCACAGCGGTGACTTTACATGTCACGACTATAACTTATAGGTCACAACTATGACCCCTTTCACACATTCATTTCCTTGTAATTGTTTTATTTATTCGTGGAAATTGCAAAGGTTGAGGGCATGAAACCCTAGACCTAGGAGCATACTACAAATAGAAGGAGAGGGTGGTGGCGAAGGGGAATCATTCGACATCTCATTCTTCACTCTTCACTCTTTACACACAGATGCATACATTCGTAAGGCACAGGGAAATAGATAGAAAGAAGAGAAATAGAGTGAGTCGGTGAAGAAGCGAAATGAAGTAAATCACACGTTAATATTGAATTCACGTACAATATATGATATATAAAAAAGGGGGGGTTGAATTGTGCATTCTTTTCGTAAATACAAAATCTTTAATATATCTTGTTAAGAACTTCTCTAACTTGTTAAAAGAATAAGAAAAAAGTTATATGAAAATTGTTATGTGATAAATCGCAAATAACTTCTATATACTTGTCTAAAAAAATAGAATAAAGTTGAAAGGATAGAAGATAGACGCTGCGATTTTTATACTGGTTCACCCAAAACTGTAGGCTACATCCAGTCCTCAGAGTTTGTCTGAGTTTTCACTATACTTCAACAAATTTACAAGTATTCTTTCTTCCCTTCCAGAGCCTCTTCAGGTCTCTTACACAAAGTATTCTTTTTGCTATCTTAGCCTCTCTAAGCTCTTAGCCTTTTCTTTCTCTCACTAGAAAGATATTGTGAGCTTTTTGTTATAGTAAGGTTAGCCCTTTAGTATCGCACTTTTGAATATAGAATTTTTCTTGTCTAAGTAAACACTTAAAAGCTCAAAGAATCAAAGGTTTTCAAAAAGTTGTTCATTCTTCGACTGTGACTAGTATATATAGCCTAAATCTCTAACTGCTTCTTAATTCTTGATAACTGCTTCTTGATTATTGAGTTATGTAACTATCTCCATCTAACTAACTGTCCGATGTACCAGCGTATCTTCTTCTTTGTATCGTCTGTGTTTTCCTCTTCTTCTATGTTTTCACTTCTTCTGTGTTTTCTGCTTCTTCTATGTTTTCACTTCTTCTGTATCTTCTGCTTCTTCTGTGTTTTTACTTCTTCTTTATCTTTTGCTTCTTCTGTGTTCTCCACTTCTTCTGTGTTTTCCTTTCTTCTATGCTTTCACTTCTTCTATATTTTCCTTTCTTTTGTGTTCTCCACTTCTTCTATGTTTTCTTCTTCTGCACACTTAACACACTTATCAAAATAGTTCATTTATTTCTAATATTATTATTATTTGATTGTCATCAAAATAATAATCGTGAAGTCTCCTTGACTTAACAATCTCCCCCTTTTTGATGATAACAAATAATCATAATTTTAGAAAGATAAAAGTGAATGAACAAATTTTATTCAGATAATGAATAAGAAGACAACAGACAATATACACATATGCTATCTTCTTTTCTTGTATCTATTCTTCTGCTTTTCTTTCGTTTGTTTTTGCTCTTCTCCCCCTATTCTTCTCTTCTTTCTTCTTCCTTCTACTTTTCTCCCCCTATTTGTTGTTAATTAAAAAGTTTATCGCAGATTCTTTATGATTTCAGAAAACATTCGTTGCATATCAGTTCTGATCAACTTGAGGTCTTCTTCAATTGAAACTCGTAGATATGCTACTTTCTCGTGTAGATCACCAACTGAGTCACTCAGATCATCAACCTTAGTATGAATTTCTTTAATCTCTTTAACTAAGGGTTCCTAGCTCCACTGCTGAGAGTGACTAACTTCTTTCACACCAATAGTAGGAACTTTTTGAGGTGTACTTGATGGATAGAAGTTTGTTGCAACAAGTATTTCTGAAGGTAAAACATCTAATTCAATGATTTTGATCACAGGAGGTTTGAACAATTGTTTTTTTTCAGGGAGATCAAGGTCATCAGGTCTAGGTAATTTTGGGATTGTTTTCTAAGAAGGTGAACGACATCTTTAATTGAAGATATAGAACTCAAAGGTCTAAGGTGCATGATTAGGTGCACAAGAGTCTCTAAGTTGAAACTAATACCTTCAACCGTGATAGTTTTGTACTGTCCTTTCGTCACTCTTCCAACTACCTGAGAAGTTGCATCTATGGTGAAGTGTCCATAATGACTTCTTGATTGTTCTGCATTGCATGCTTCAAATATGTTTCTCATAGCTGTTTGTATTTAATATTCTGTAAGATCACCTGTATTATTCTTCTTTTCTTCTACAGACATTCTTCCTGAGGATTGAGGTTTCTTCTTCTCTATGGGTGTAACATTTCCACTCAAACTGCATTTGACAATATGCTACCCCTCATTCCTTGCTTTTGCCATAGAAGTTGTATCCTCCTTTTCTTGACTTTTCAATCCCATTCTACAGATAGTTGACACATTAATAATGCTTTTAATATTCATGTTCATTACGTTTCCTCTGTCAAGAAGAATTCCAGAATCTCTAAAGATTCTTGTTAGCAACATGACATATGGTAAGGCATTAGATTTATAGGCTGATGATTAAGTAAATAGAATAGGCATTATTCATCTATCATTGTCACAACGTTCCTATTCTGGGTAGAATACAGTGAAAAAGTATCGCATATAAAACCCTAACCTTCGGAACAAAATTTGACGCCTTCTTGTCCTTTGGGTCACTACTTCCACATAGTTTTCAATTGACAAGTGCCTTCTCTACACAGCTTTCAGTCATCCATCTTGTGTTATGAGATACTTCTACTCCAACACATGGACATCCACTAACCTTCTCGATTAGCTCCAGTGTCACAATAATCGACAATCTATCTACCGTTGATACTATAGTATCGTCTACTACTTTTGCATTCTTCCAAAACTCATACTTCATTCAGATAGACTGTTTTGTGAACTTGAAAGAAGTTTTTCCATCCCGCTGCATCAACTTCTGATTTAATATCCATCTTATTCTTCTTCAAGGAGTCGAAATCAACGTGCCTTCCATAAATCATAGCTTACTCCATTGTGATCGATAGACAATAGAAACTTCTCAAGGTAATGAGGTTAGTATTTGAAGGTGAGAATGTAAACCAAAAGGGCTTGATATCAAGAACAGAGTAATGAAATGTTTTGTTGAGAGCTCTACAAAAGTTGATTTCAGAGGATTTCAAGAGTATTCTAGGTTAGGTAATGTTCTGGACCTTATGAGAGGATTTCCCTTTACTTCCTTCTCAAAAGTTACTATCTATAACTTACAGTTACCGTGCTCTTGAAGACTTACGACTTTTTATCTTCCTTCTGTGAAAATCATCTGGGTCATGACGTGTTAGACGATTGGTCACTCAACACTACTATTAAAGTTTCGTCTGATTTCTTTAAATCTTTCTTCATTCAAAGTCTTAGTAAAGATATTTTCCCATTAATGATTTGTCTTAACAAACACTAGACTAACAATTCCCCTCTGTACATAGTCTTATAGGAAATAATGCCTAACTTCGATATGCTTTACCCTTGAGTGTTGTATTAGATTCTTCGATAGGTTGATAGCACTTGTGTTGTCACAAAAAATTAGGATTTTTTCTTCTATTATTTAATAATATTCTAACTGATACTTGATCCATAACGTTTGTGAACAACAGGTTGCAGCTGACATATATTCAGCTTATGCAGTAGATAGAGCAATTGAACTTTGCCTCTTACTAGACCAATAAACTACATTATGGCCAAGAAAGTGACATCCTCCACTTGTACTCTTCTTATCAATCCTATCAATAGTGTAATCAGCATCACAGTAGCCAATTAATTAAAAATCTTTACCTTTCTCATATATTAAGCAAAGATCAGTAGAACCTGATAGATATCTCAAAATTCTTTTAACAGTAATATAGTGAGATTCTCTAGGATCTGCTTGAAATCTAGCATACAAATAGACACTAAACAGAATATCAGGTTTGCTTGCTGTAAGATAAAGCAAAGAACCAATAATTCCTCTAAAAAGAGTTTGATCAACCTTCTTACCTGCTTCACCCTTACATAAAAGGTTTGAAGAATGCAAAGGAGTTGACATAGGTTTCACTTTCTCCATTCCATATTTAACCAATAGTTCTTTGATATACTTCTATTGATGAATAAAAATCTTTTCTTGGTTTGCTTAATTTGTAAACTAAGAAAGAATTTTAATTCAATATCATCAACATATATCTATACTATGATGAAATCATTCTTAATACATTTTCTAAGTAAAGTATTATCTACATGTCCTTTACTAAAACCATTTTCAATTAAAAAGGAACTTAGACGATCATACTAAGCTCGAGGAGCTTGTTTCAGGCCATATAAAGCTTGATGAAGTCTATAGACATAATCCAGTTTCTTAGAATCTTCGAAACCAGGAGGTTGCTTTACATAAACCTCTTCATCTATAAAACCATTCAAAAAGGAACCTTTCACATCCATTTGAAACAGTTTTATGTCATGACAAATAGCATATGCAAGCAAAATCCTAATAGCTTCTAATCTAGCTATAGGAGTATAAGTTTCATTATAGTCTATTCCTTCTTGTTGATTATAACCTTGAGGTACTTTTGTTACGGCTTACTCTACCTGAATCGTCTAGTTTGTTCTTAAAAACCCATCTGATTCCTATAATAGACTTTTTGGAGGGTCTGGGAATTAATGACCAAAATTTACACCAAGTAAATTGGTTTAGATTTTCTTGCATGGCTAAAATCCAAGCCTCATCTTGAAGAGCTTCATTAATTTTCTTACGCTCTATTTCAGAAATAAAAGCTAGATTTGCTTCTCTTCTGAATTTAGACCTAGTTCTCATACCGTCTGAAGTTTCTCCTATAATCAGATCTTTTGGGTGAGAAGATTTATATTTACAGTCCTTTTTCAGACTAAGATTTTCAGGAACATCTTCTACTTTCTCTAGAGGAATATCTATTGGTGACATATCTTCATTATTAACCAAGGGTACTCCTAGGGTTTCATTATCAATATCATTATTTCTATCTGGTTGAGAACCATCATCAAACTTGACATAAATAGATTCTTCAACAGATTTAGAAGCAAGATTATAAACCCTATAAGCTTTAGAAGATAA
>JANZXR010000003.1:19857868-19868385 GCA_027575705.1 Erythroxylum echinodendron
TGGTGTCATAGTTGTCTTGAGTGGTAAATGGTGTTAGGGTTTATTCCAAATAAAGACCAGTTGGAACAGTCTGGATTGACCTGTTGAACCACTCTTATAGCCTGTCAACCCAAGTCAGGCTGTTTCTAGACAACTGGACTGACCACTCCCCAGTTTAATTGGTCTGATTGGCCAGTTCAGTCAAGGTTTTGCAACCGTGATTGTGGGTTTGCATGGTCAAGCAGTCATTATGATAAGTCCTTCCAGGATATTGAAGAGGAATACATGTTTCTCTCTAATCTCTTTTCAGTTCTACTTTGTGCTATTTATTTGCTCTAATATTGAAATGCAATTAATTACTATTGATTTTAGTTGTTGTTGTCGTGGCTGACTTATTTTTCAGTTAGCACGAAGAAAGAAGGTAATTCTGGTTTGAATTCCTGGATGGACCTTCTTCACAATTCTAAAGAGTGGTGGGACTACCGCTTTTTGAAGATCAATGGATCGGTGATAATTTCATCTGGTCAATGTTTTCTATAACTTTTGACATTAGCTGCAAATACTCATGCGCCATATGCATTGTTTGCTATTGTTCTACAGTTGAATTCCAAATATCCTGATTTGAAGCGCAAGGATGGTACCTTGGCTCTTTGGATTGATAAGGCACCAAGCTGGATTTTGTCAGAGCTCGAGAAAGTTGAGCTTGATGTCCCGACACTCAATTTACACAAAGGGAATCAACAAAAAGGTTTAAAATTTTCCTTATTTGCTTGATTTACTTCAACCTACTAGTCAAGCATAATGTTCGCACAGATAGATGGATGATATTCAGTAAATAGTGTGAATTAGTTATTGGTTTTGTCACCATGTATAATTAAAGAGAATTTGGATATTTTCTTTATAGATGATGGAACAGTGAATAAACATCATTAACAGCAAGTAAAATAGATAAACAGATGCTAGCTGCATGTTTGAAATAAGGAGTACTGTTTTTCTTCCATATGGTATGCATAGTTTATGGCTTATATATGGACATGTCTGATGATCATGGGACATGAGAGAAGGACATTTGCAAGATGTTTCGACCATTCAGATTATTTTGACCAAAACTTGATTCAATAAGTGAGCTAGATATGGGAAGAAATTATGCTTATAAAGACGCTTCACTGTGTAAACAGAGATGAGGAACTACCTTTTATGTGTGGTAAAATGTTGCCTGTGTGCATGGATTAGATTTTGACAGTACCTCTTATTTGTTTTGTCAAGAACTAGGTTAATAGTTACAGTACTTTTAGTCTGCTTCTATATGATATTTAATGTAGCAACACCACTTTCACCTGATTGTCTGCTTGAATCATGCGAGGCAAATGAGTTTTTCTGAGTTTTTTGTTTCACTGGTTGAGAATCAAAGGACTGATATTGATATAGGACAAATAGGAGAATTATTAACTGGTAGCAAAGTATCACAAAATTAAGAAATATGGCTGATATTAGGATGCTAGAATATCAAGTTTTAAGGTTGGATTTGGCTAAGATTGTATAGCTGGAATTTTAAGGTTTGATTGTTGAAAATTTAGGCTTAAGATTTCAGGATTTAATATGATGGAAGTTAAGATTTTGGTTGCTGGAATTTCGTGGTGAACACAAAGAATGGAAGTTAAGAAACTTGAAATTCCTCCTAATGTCTAAGAATCACTCTTAGAAGAAAACATCCCACCTTCTAGTTGAAAACTCAATTTTGTAGAAAAATTGTAGATTGCTTATTATTATTGAAGGGCTGAGTACATATATATATATAGAGTTCTTAGAACCTTATTCTAATAGAAAAAGGTTCCTAACAAATTTAAATTCTATTCTAATAAAAATTTTATAAGTCCTAAACAACTAGGATAACATATTTAAAATAGAATAACATATTTAACTTCCTACTACTTCCTATCTAATAAGGAATCTTAGGATAATCTAAATTTTAGCCCTTATCTTTTGTTGTCAACTCAATTCCAAATCTTCATCCCACCAAATTAAGGCTTGTAGTTGACTGTCTTGAGCACTTCGGCATTTTCCATTTAAAGACACCGTAGATGTAAAGAAAAATGGAAATTCAATCCTGTTCTTGGCATAATATGCAAAAAAAAAATTTTTACGATTCCATGTTATAAATTTATTTCTAGAATCTCCCTGATAAAAGAAGCACCATCAGACTTTCAAATTATGCCACTGTTTCTTTGCTAGGTTGGACTCTATGATACGCCCAGTTTGTCAATCTTAGTGGGTGGCTTAAGTTATTTACAATAGAAGTCTTTTGGCTTCCAACCAACATTCATGACCACATTCTGTTGTGAATAATTTGTTCATTACTTGCCTATTATCCTTCTTGACTCATTTCTTTGGTTATCGATTAGCTATTCAAATATTATCTACCATAAGTTCTATATTTTTTGTCTTACGTGAAGCCCCAAACTTAATATAGCGGACATTGCTTGGTTAAGAAAAAGTAGGCTAACGTGTATAGCGATTAGTTACTGCCTCTATACTCACTGAAATGGATGTACTAATCAGATATTACTTAAGTTATTCATATGCTGATGTACCCTTGGTCTTCCTCTTTAGGTAGTTCTCATCTATGCATCTTTTTACCATCATTAACTGGGAATGGAATACTCTGCTTTGTTTGCTTTAGTTTCTCATTTTCAATTTGCATTCGGATTATACTATTTCTCTATATATTCTTACGTATCTTTTAGTCTTTTCCATAACATCTATCTAGTGGGTACAATCAGGGGATGCATATTGGATGGACTTGGTGGAAAACCCTGCTAAATGGTGGGATAACAGAGTAAATAAGGTAACATCATGGATCGTCAGTTATCTAGCACATTTGTTTATGACCTACATGGTTGTCACACACTTTGTTTAGAAAAATGTGAGAGGTCCTGACTTCAAGCACAAAGAAACTGGCAAGGGGCTGTGGCTTAGTGACTCACCGGATTGGGTTCTCTCAAGATTGCCTCCCTTGAACCAAGAACAAAATGACTATGTTGATAGGAGGGATAGGATCCGTTCTTGATGTTGATTATGCATCAGTTAATCAGGTTTGACGAGTTTACATTCTTGAATTCTAATATACTTGCAAAGACAAACGTAAAATCTTGGCTTTGCTTACAGGTTACAATTCTATTATTTTTTAGAAATATGGTTTTTCATGAGGCCATAAAAAGTGAGCATTGCAGTGGAGAAGAAGCCTTCATTTGATCTATAGTCTCATGTTTAGAGCTCTCTGTAAGTAAATGATTCAGACAGCCATCTGAGATGATGCCATATGTTTCTATTTCGATATAATTTTGTTTACTTTCTCTGAAGTTCCAAGCTCGTTGGCAAGTAGTAAGAGGTTGGGTCCATTATTACGGTTTAGTAATGCTCATGCGAGTTAACATGTGTGACACACTCGACAGTTCGAAGTAATGCTAAGGTATGCTTATCTGCGGTGGGATAAGCTTTTGGTACAATTCTTCATTTCCCTTTTTATTTCATAGGGTCATTGAATTACTTATTGGTTAGCACATTCCACTCTCGCATATAGCAGGACCATTTTTCATTTTTATAGCAGGAGTGGGATTTAAATTATAATAAGATAATTAAAGACCAACGACCTCAATTGTAAATTTTTTTTGTATACTTTACACCCGCATTTGTCACCGAGTGTCGGGAGTACGTTGTCACTAGTGTCCGAGCATCTTTTTCAAGAATACTCTCAACACTTTAATGTTTTTAAGGCTTGTAGACTTGAGACCACTCCAACATATCTACTGTAACTTCATTCTACGACATTTGGTACCGTTTATGAAAACGTGTTTGAGTTATACTAACTAATGGATGCCTATAAAAGCGATTTGTCTGCAAACCTTATTGAAGCAATCGAGCCCTTTAAAGTTCTTTGGTCCATGAGTAGCCCGAGGATTAAACTGTTGAAATTATGATGGGAGAACAAAGTTAGACAATTGCTGCAAAAGAGGCATCAAATGCATGAAAGGAAATAGATTGACACCCAATAACTATTGTCAAAAGGATCCTTATCTACACTCGTATAATCATTACCATTGGAAAATGGCACGTGGGAAGTAAGCTTGATAGCCAGCATTTTGTTGATGTGCTGGCGTAGCCATTGATGTCCATGTTTAAGACGCCAACTCTAGATACTTATATGTATGACACTATCGATCAAGTGCACTGATATAGAATCTAACATGACATGTTCGATGCCATAAAATGCAAAGCCTTCTCTTTCGCTTTGACTAGTGGGACATGATCCTGATTCCAAACCTTGACTTCCGACTTTACTTATGTTACACTTTGCGAGCAATAGGCATCGACCCAGAGGCTCCACCTACTTGATATCTATAATTCAAAGGATGGAAGAGAGTTTAAGCGATTATCTACAACACTATAATTTTAAGGCAACCTAGATCTTTACTTTTGACATAGAGGTTGTAGCACCAGCCTTCACAGATAGACCAGGTCTTGTCAATATTTGTGGAGCTCGACGTAGAAAAAAAAAAACTTCTTTGTTTAGAAAAATGTAGATCATGGCACATACAAAAAGTAAATAGAATTAAAAGTTGCTAAACATAAGAAGTCCCAATAATTAACATATCAAAATTAGAAGTCCCAATAATTAACATATCAAAATTAGAATGAGTAGTGGAGTGTGTGTATGCATGCTAGTACTAAAGTTTTCCCATCACAAATCTATCATTCACTAACTAGGCAAGCGTGTTTATCGTTGGTAAGCAATATAATAGCATGTAGCGGTAAAATCTCACTAAGAAGTGATATGGATTATAAAACCTAACAATATTACCTAGCCTAAAGATAATTAATAAATTTAAAAATTTTGAATAATAAAATATATAAAAAATCTAAACACTAGATAATAGCCAAGACAATCAATAATAAAATTATTTATGAATAGAGAATTCAATCAAAAAGTAATGTTTAGATCAATATTTTTTCTATTAGTATTTTTGTCTTCATGATTTAATTAACCTAGTATGGATGTATTCTTTGCACATATATAGGATCTCCTAGACACTAAAATTGTACTCTACAACTATTTGCTCTTTTATTAGTTAACCCATATCTCTACCAAGCTAACAAACCCTTAAATGCATTAACACTAAAAAGATCACGTAAGTCTCTCTTGAGTATCCCATTTAACCCCTACTACCTAAGTCATGGTCAACTCGTATGCAGGCTCTCTGATATGTGCTTAATTGATTATACATTTATCCCACAATACTTAGTGATTAATGCTATGAAATATTTAAGAAACTCATTTTGGTTCATATTTAGTTTTAGGTACAATTTGGAGGCATAAGAGCTAAAATAAGTTAAAAGCACATTCTTTGAATCATCCTCTTGATTGTCACACTCAATTGTCCTTGTGGAACAAGAATAATACAGATTGGGGTAAAGATAGGACAAGAAAATCCAAGGAAATCAAGCTATCAAGATGATCTGGAAGATATGCGATCATGTATTCAATCGGAAGATAAATGTTGACTTCCGTGTAACCAACCGTGTATCTTTACAATTTTATGATTTTTTTGACATACGATTTGATACACGTCCTCCTTAGGATATTAATTTATAATATAAACGACATTTGAGCAGCTAGAGAGAGATGAATCATTTTGGGACAGAAATGAGGGGCAAAGCATGCATATTTTGGAGATCCATGGAGGGCTAAACTTTCTCAACCTGGTTCAGAGGTGAATTGATGCTGAAGAACACATTTGGGCATATCTACATTGTTTTTGTGGTTCGTTCCCTCTTCAGGGATTGTTTATTTTATCCGTTGCTTAATTGATTTGTGTATTCATGTGTGAATTATCATTATTCTCGTTATCGTTAGATTGTTTATGTATGAACTCATTGCTAAAATCAATCGTTGTGTTTAGATTCATTTGTGGCAACTAATGACATTGAATCATTAGGATAACGTATCGTAGGTTAAATGACTTGAACTTATGTGGTTGTTTCCTATATTGATCTATTTTCCTTATTCGTAATGTGACTATCTGACTAAATCTAGAAACTTTGTTCTAGGTTATCTAATAACTAGGTTAATTAAAGAGCTTGTTTAATTAAACACAATCTAAGGAAAAATCGGAATTAACAGAGCTTGCTGTTAATCTACAATCAATATTTTCTAAGAGAGGTATAAGAATAACAAAATAATAAAATATGCTTATTTGTGTGTAGGTCGAGATTAAATTGAAGACCGAATCCCTAACGCATTTATCATTTTTATCACTTTTTGATTGTTTAGTTCAATTTCTTTTATTAGTTTTATTTTATTTGATTTTGTTATTCGAAAACCAATAACCCCCAAATATCCTAAACACCAATTTTTTTCATTACAAAAACTTTACACACTCTCTCTGTGAGATCGACCTAGACTTATCACTAACTATAGTTTTAAGTTAAGTTATTTTGTATAGTGTTACGATGCGCTACCAATTTTGGCGTTGTTACTGGGGAGTGTAGTGCTTTAGTTTTTTTATTTTAATTGATATTTTGTAAATATTTATTTATAATTACTTTTTTCAGTTATTTCTTGATCTTTTCACTTTTTGTTTAGTGTTTATGTATAAAAAGGACACATGGAAGAGATTATGTCACTATTGGATATTATCAATGCTTATGGTGGAAATTTTTCCCATAACCCATATTCCCAATCGTATAACCAAGCTTAGAGCGATCATACAAATTTTAGTTATGAATAACCAACTAGACTACTTCCTAGATGAGCTATAGGATGTATATCAATTTCCATATAGACCACAAGCCTCTCATTATAACTTAGGTACATCTCTAGAAGATTTAGTTGATGCTATTGCCATTAATACTCTACTTTTCTAGCAGGATATAAGGTAATTTTCGCAAGATACAAGATCTAGCGTCTAAAATTTGGAGAGCCAGAAAAACTCTGGCACATCTCTAGAAGAATTAGTTAATGCTCTTGCGCCTAATACTTTGCAATTTCATTAGGATGTAAAATGATTCCAACAAGATGCAATCTCTTGATTCTCGACCTCAGTACATCAGATGGATCATATAGCGAGAACTATCAACCACTTGGAGTCACAAAGTTAAGAGAAGCAGTCATCTTAATCAGAGGTGTATCCAAGGAACATTAGTGTTTCCACTTGGAATCACAAGTTAAGAGAAGCAGTCATCTTAATCAAAGGTGTATCCAAGGAGCATTAATGCGGAAACCTTATGGAGTGAAAAGGAGCTTCAGAATTTTAAGAGGACTACTTAAGGGATTGCTTGTGTAGAAGAAGTTGAAAGGGAGCTCGAAGGAGACAAGGATACATCATTTAGCTTAAAGGTGAGTGCTGAATCTCTTATTGTTGTTAACATTAATCCTTCACCTTTACCTAGCAAGTTAGAAAAATTAAAAGAGGAGAAAAAGAGTAAAGAGGTATTCGAGATATTTCAAGAGTGTAGGGACTCAGTAAAGATTAAAAGTCTGAAGATAGGGAAGATATTGAATATGAATGATCATCCAATTAAGCCTTATCCTGAAGAACCTCAAATGGAGAAAGCACAAACTGTGACACCTAAAGAACATAATTTTGTCACATAATGAGGAAAACAAGGAGTTAAGTCAGTGACAATAAACAAAGACAATTCTTGGGAGGCGCTTTAGGGGATGGCCATGAACAGTGGAATGACTTCTACTCTTAACATACAACACAAAGAAGACAAGAAGATATTCAAGATAGGATTAGGGATGAATGTGTACAAAATATGGTAGGAGATAAATTATAAAATATTTGGATGAAGTGAAGTGACATTAAAAATATCGTAAAAAAATTTAGATTCAATTAAATTGGGATTAGCTGCCTTGGCAAAGGGAGTTTCCACAAAATTGTCTCCTTCACTACAATAGAAGCTTGTCTTTGAAGAGTAATTATGTAAATGTTATTTGATTCAGTAGTATGTTGTAATATTCTAGGTCTTAGAGGTGTCAACTTGCATAAACCTTGATTCTTTGTCTAGTTTGTTGAGTATCTGATGTATACTTGTTTATTATTCAATGAATTTACTTATTTACAGTTTAAAAAAAAACTACTTTCAAGAAGAATGATGTAACTATTTCAGAAAGTGATGTAATTATTATAAAAGAGTGTTGTAATTGTTCTATAAAAGTGACATAATTATTGTATACAAGTGATTTAATCAAATTAGAAGAGTGGAGCAATTACTCCTATAAGTGAAATAACTACTCCACAAGAGTGATGCAATTGCTTAAGAAGAGTTCCAAAAGAATGATTCAACAACTCCTAATAGTAGGAAAATTTTGTGCTTCCTTATCCTTTTGCTAAAATCTATTGTAACTATTGTTGTTCATGTAGTTTAAGAAGAAATATGTAATCCCACTACATTTATATGTAAAAGATAAAGAACTTCAGATATAAAAATTATGCTCTATGAACATATGTTTATATGTGTGTTTATTTTCATCACTTGTCTCTTTATTTTTATACAAAATTTTGTATTAAGCTTCGTAAGTCACAATAATTAGTAAGAAGAATAGCTCTAAAGAAATACTTTCATATCGTTGTCACTACTTATATTACAAGAAATATGCCAGTTTAGGGAAAGATTTTGTACATTTTGATAATATAAGGGGTAGTGTAGAGTTCCATTTCCACTAGCAACAAATAGTCACTATTTTAATACACAAAAATTGTATAAGAACTTGAAGTTATGAATGATTATTAAATTTTTAAATAACTTGTGTAGAAGTGGAAAGTAGAGAAAGAAGGATAGAAGGATTTCTATACTTTAATGTGTTTGTTCATGTATAAAACAAGGGTATATGTACAAGGTGAGGGGCTCTAAGTAAGGAAAGATTATCAAGGTGATATTACACTATAATTATAACAGCCCGAGGTAACTCGCTCATAGATATTGTCCGCTTTAGACAATGTTAGATTCTCATATCGATTGGAAAGGGGAACGAAGTAGGCCTTATAAGGCTATAGAAACCTTTCCCTCATAGACGTATTTTCCTATTAGATGGGAAGAGCAAAACCGTGAGGGCTTAGCTGGGCCAAGGCCCAAAGTGAACAATATATGTGAGTAGGTAGTCCGAACTGTTAGAATAATTATATACATGATTCTAAGATGATTCATGTGTTAATAGCACCCTTATTGGACGGAAAGAGCAAAACCGTGAGGGCTTGACTGGGCTAAGGCCCAAAGCGAACAATATCTGTATTCTGGTGGTCCAGACTGTTAGAATAATTATATACATGATTCTAAGATGATTCATGTGTTAATAACAACCGCCGCCCTCATAAACTCAAGGTGGTAATGAAGTTGATAGCTTGAGTTTAGAGATAAGGTGTTGAAATTGTCAACAAAGATGTCTCCATAAAGCACATAATGAAGCATAAAAAGATAATCAATCTCAATGTGTTTTGTCTATTTATATAAGACATTGTTATGAGCAATTTGTATGGAATTGTAATTATCGTAAAGAGAGGAACTCTATAAGAGGAAGGAACACCTATATCTTAAAGTAATCATATTAACCAGAGGAGCTCAAAGGTAGTGTCAGTAAGGGCTTGATATTCTGCTTTAATGTTAGAGAGAGAAACAATTGTTTATTTTTTGTTACATAAGGAGATCAGAGATGTTCGAAGAAAGAAGCAATATCTAATAGTTGATCAACGATTGGTTGGGTTTGGGCTTTATAATTAAACAATGTTAACATGGTTTAGTCTTTATAAATCCCAATCAAAATCAAAGTATGCACATAAGCCTAGTGAAGATGAATAACTGAAATGAAGCTTATAAAGTAAAGTTCCTTTGATGTACCGAAGGACGTAAAGAACTACAAAGAGGTCAGTAGTACGAGGTGTATATATAAATTAACTAAAAACATGAACAACATGACTAATTTTTGGACAAATGAGAGTGAGATGTATAAGAATGGCAACAAAAGGCGATAAAGTGTAGCATCACTAAGAAGATTTCTAGAAGTGGCAAAATATGATCACCTAAGTTAAGTGGAGTATTAGTAGTCTTAGCATCTATAAAGCCAACATGAGAGATAAGATTAGCGGTATACTTATCTTAGGACAAATAGTAATTAGAGTTATCAAATGATGTTTCAAGACCTAAAAAATAGCTTAGGTTGCCTAAATATTCCATTTGAAGTTGTTATAGAGAAAAGATTTGAGAGTAGAAATACCATGAGTGTCATTGTTAGTTATTATCTTATAAACTTATGACCTGTTGGTTCAAAGAATGGAATAGATAAGGAATAGAATAGTTATTCTGAGGAATAGAAAAGATGAGGAATAAAATAGAATAAGTATTACTTTGTTTGGTTTAAAGAATAGAATAGATAAAGAATTTCTATGCCAGTGTTTGGTTTGAAAGTATAAACTTGGAATGACAAAGGAATAACTAACAAAAAGACCAAAATATCCTTATTATTATTATTATTATTATTATTA
>JANZXR010000003.1:19868485-19878605 GCA_027575705.1 Erythroxylum echinodendron
TTCTAACCAAACAGAGGTTTAATAATATACAAGGAATATGTTTGGAATAGAATTGCTATTCCATTGAACCAAACATCTCGTTAAAGAAGAAGAAAAGGTGTGCATCCTTAACCTAACAAAGAAGCATGATCATAAGAGCTAGATTTAAATCCAAGAGGGTCAATAGTGAAGTTGAATTTGACAAACTAGGCTCGGAGAGCTTACTTAAGTCCATGCAAGGCTTTATGAAGGCGGAAAAATTTAATAATGGGTGGTTATACCCAAGTGGAGATTGCATATAGACTTCTTCTAGCCACCTTTGAGAAAGGCATTCTTGACATCTATTTGGAATAGTTAACCATGTTTGCTGACAATAACCATAATAAGACTGTGTTCTAAAGTTAAATGAGTTATAGGAGCAAATGTCTCCTTATAGTCAATTTCATATTCCTGAATAAAACCCTTAGTAACTAGTTTGACTTTGTATCTTTCAATTATTCTATCAGCTGGAGTCTTGATCTTATAGAACCATTTACAACCAATAACAAAATTTCCTCGAGGTAAGTCAAACAAATCCCAAGCATTAGTGTTAGAGAGAGCCTATAGTTTTTCCACCATTGTTTGCCTACTATAAATGGTCAAACCTGGCCTCTCAATAGGTGCGAGGTTCATATAAAGAAACAATGGCGGAATAAACATGGAAATCTTTAAGATAAACATAAGGTTGACTTACTCGAGTGGAAAAATGGGGAAGTTGTTAAGACTTAGTAGATCCTAATTAAGAAGTAGACGGAAGGATTATTTGGTAAGGGTGGAGAATCCATAACTAAGGAAGATGCAATGGGAATAGGTGTCGGTTGCGTTGAACTATTAGAGCTATAAGGCAGACGTTCAAGAGAAATGTCAAGAAACAAGATATGGTAAGATCGATGAAAAACTGGTGTGAGGGTTCTTTGACCTAGAATTTTCAAAATGTGAAAAAAGCTTTATGATCCCAAAATTTTACATGTCGAGAGATATGCAGCATTTGAGATAGGAGATCCCAACATATATACCCTTTTATGTTCCATACCATACCCAAGAAAACAACATAAATGTGTTGGTTCTACTTTGGTATAAGCAAACGCAAAAATCTTAAAAGATTGATAGTCAAGAGCATGATTGAATGAGCGCTCATAGGGAGAGATATAACCTATAATAAAGGGAAGGAATATGATTGATAGTGTATATAGTAGTAAGAGCAGCTTTGCTCCAATAGATTTAAATATATAAAGAGGGCTCGAACTGTATCAAGAATATGCCTATGTTTTCATTTTTCCAGACCATTTTGTTAAGAAGTAGACATGATCTTTAAATGATAGCCCCTTATTAGGCAAAGAAGTGAGTGAAGTTTGTATCTTTGTATTTCATGGACCATATTAGTAAAGCTAGAATAAATAGATAATAGTTCAAATCTATTTCGTATCAGATAAATCCATATATAGTGAGAAACATTATAGAAAAGGTCATATAATATCTCAAGCCATCTATAGTTCCATAAGGAGCATGCCCCAAATTTTAGAATGAATCAAAGGTGCAAAAAATGAAGTCACTAATAAATAAAGCATAACTTTTAAAGATTTGTTAAGAGATATAATCAAAATTTTCAATATTAATAGAGCACAAAGAATCCATTAGAGATTAAAAATCCTAATATAACAATAGAGAGATGACCCAAATGAGAGTACTAGATATGTGAAATGATAGTACTAGCAACATAATTGAATGGAATATTTGGAAAAGTAAGGTCAAATAGTCGTCTAACCTTACATCCTTTCCTAAGGATCTCGGCCATCAATGGATCTTGCACAATGGAACCACAACTCGACAAAGTAAACACCAAGTTCACATAATTTTCCAATAGAAATAAGATTCAATGAGAGTTTAGGAACAAGCAAAGTTTCAGGTAAGAGTCATTTAGGTGTGTGAACAATGCCTATACATGCTTCTTTTGTTTGTGTTATAGTCTCTCCATATCTCCACATATTAGATCATATCGATAATGATGTCACATAAGTTAATCCATCCTCATAATCTTCGTCTTATTCCTTCTTATCATCATCATCTTCCTCTTTTTGTTTTGATAATGTGGCACTGGCTAGGATACCTTTTGATGACATGTCACTGATATGTCTATAGACATGTGAGCTGACTAGGATGGTGATATAATGCTAACTATGTTGTCTTTGCTGATGTGTCAATGGCATAGTTATTGACATGGCTTACGAATGTGTCATAAAAAGAGTTATTTAAGGATTTTAAATGGTGTCATTTTTTTGGGACCAAAGCGATGTTTAAATTATCTAATACCTCCTGATAGTTTCAGCTAGGAATTTTTTTAGTGCAGTGGCTTCCAAAAGCATATGAGTGTATGGAGCAGTGTTTAGACGTCTTATTTACATCGTTGTGATCTACTCAAATAGATGAACAATCTAGTATATGGAAAATTGTAGTGAAACCAAAACAAGTGACCAAGAATGCTAGGACAAAGCCTAATAGAGAAAAATTAAAATGAACCATAATTCTGGACTCTTTTTTTTTTTTGAAAAGATTCTTGACTCTTTTTTACAAACAAAGCCCTACTGTTATAAATAGGGGGAAAGCAGAGAACGAATGATTAAAGGATTTCTATTTTTTGATGTGTATGTTCATACATACAACAAGGGTATATATACAAGTTTAGTGGTTCTAAGGAAAGATAATCAAGGTGATATTACACTATAATTATATACATGATTCTAGGATAAAAATGAGCTTAAATCAATGCTACTTCTAATATTTGTGTTAATAACTCGAAGGACAATTTAAGACTATAGTAAGAATTACCCATAAAATCACAACGTTTTTTTTTAGATTTTGCAAACTTGTCTTCCAAAACATTGAAGTAGCATATGATAGTTGATGAGGAACACAAAATGTACTTTTTGAGTTATTTTGTTTATAATTTTTTAAGCTACAACATAAGACAAGAAAAGGAAAAAATTGAATCATATGTCATGAGAATGACCACTAATATCTACAATGTACTATGAGATATATGGTTTTTAATGCAAAAAGTTTTCATTAAAAAAAAAAGCTTCCAACATTATTTCGTAAGCATAGTTGTGTTACTTTGACTGCACTACTTCAAGCCTAACTTTTAAAAGTAAAAAGAAAAAGAGCTCATTTTGAGACTTAAATTTTTACCTAAAATGCATTTAACTTTGATGTAAAATTTTTGTTAAATTACCTTCTAACTTTTATTGTTTAAATCATATTTTTATTATTGATTCAAACATGTTTGACACCTTTAAATTATGAAGGCATATCGAATATATATAAATTTAGGTAGGAGATTTATCCTTAAAATTAGTTTTAAAAAATTATTAATTTGAATTATACTATATAAACTAATTTAATTTGTTGCATATATCAACTAAGTTTATACTTTATAAGAGTTAGTAAAATTTTATATATGATGTAATAAAAATGATGGTGTTGGTAATATATTATTATAACTTAAGAATTGTTATTTTAAATAACTTTTTATATTTTATATATGATATATTTTGTATTTTACGTTAACTTTATTTGTCTATTTTGAAAATTTTCAAACACTATAAATTAAATTCAATATTAATTATTTATTTGTAATCTTCATATACTATGAGTGTACATAATAATTCATATCAAATTTTATAAATACATCCAAATAGTATAATATTTAATGTAATTTATATATGAAATCAATATAATAAAATAGTTATTGGAAAATACATACATATATATACATATATAATATTCTTATTTTTAATTAGTGTAATAATTTCTAAATTAATTATTATTTGATCATGATTCATATTTTTAAATATTAATGTTAGAAGTATATCACTTACTATTTCACTATATTTATCTGTAAATTTTGATATAAGAATTTTTTTCAAAAATTGTTATTTTACATTAATTTTATTCAAAAATTGTTGTTTTACATACATAAAATTCTAATATATGTATAAAGTAAGGCTAACCCATATATCTCCAAAAATATATTCCACATTACACTCCCATATATAATTGATAGTTAAACTGAATTTTAAATTATTCATTTTATTTACATTTTATTAATTATTTTTAAATATTTTATAGTTTATTAGTTAAATTTAAAAATACTGATAAATTATTTATGTTTCATTATATTGGATTACATATTTAAATTATGTTAAGGAAATAATATTTTGAAATACTTATAAAAATAATACACTTGTATACATTATATGAAAAATGACATTAAATAATCAAATTTAATTTATAATGTATGAAGGAATTAAAATAGATAAATAATTAATTTTATAATATTTTATATATAGTTTTTTCAATTTATAATGCCTAAGTCATATTTCATAACAAGTTGAAATTTTGACCTAAAAGATATTGTGGACCAAATCAAAGTGGTGCTATATGTGAGTTCACATCAATAGCTGACATCGCCAACCGAAATAATATTTTTGGGGTAATTTAGGGTCATTATAAAGCCCGTTTAGTTTAGTGGAATAACTATTCTATTACTGATGTATTTTGGATGAATAGTTATTCCTTTTTTTGGTTAGAAAATAACATAAAGAATAATTAATCTTAGGTTTAGTTATTCCTATACTTTGAAGAATTGCTAAAGATATCTCCCCCTTGTCTGTACCTATTTTGCGAAACACGGAATAGGTAGGGACTACCTTTCACCCTATTCTTCTTCTTCTTCTTCTTCTTCTTCTTCTTCTTCTTCTTCTTCTTATTATTATTATTATTATTGTTATTATTATTATTATTATTATTATTCTTATTATTATTGTTGTTGTTGTTGTTGTTGTTATTATTAGAGTAATGCTCTAAAAGAAATCGCCTTTAGCACTTTTGTATAAACTTTATTTTGATTATTAAAGTGAAAAACAATTTTCATTAATTTGATGTTCATTTATCTATGAATTGATGTCGTTCTTAAATCAAATTAATGAAGTTCATAATACAAAACATAGTATGAAGGAAATCATAATGAGATCATGATAACGAAATTCCTATCATGTGCAATTATGTTAGTATCTAAATTATCCCTACTCATAGGATTAATAAGACAGGACATTGTTAATTCGGACAGAGTAGCATATATTATGCTCCTTGATTTGATCAAACAATAAATCTCATTAACTGTAAGCACGAGATGCTTAGAGTTAACTTGTGGATGCTTACTAAGAATAGTAAGTATATCGGATGACTTGCTATGAGATTATCATATGAATGATATATCAAATGTCAGTGATTAATCTTATCATAGCAATGATGTAAATATCCTCATCCTTGAGGTACTCAAGGATATCTTAGATACTGATCCTATGCTTGACATCATTTCTTGTTGCCTCAAGATGAGATTTCTCATAGGATGGTAATTGGGTATAACTATTAGTATTCGAAAGTAATTGGATAGACAATAAAGGATTCATCACTCCTGATAGAAGTAGATAATAACCACGGTCTCTTGTCAGGGTCATTACTCAGGAATCTCTGGCCAGAGTAGATGTGTCATGAAGAGAGTCTTCAGTGACATAAAAAGGAGATCTATGCATTTGATGTTATCCAAAATGAATTTTTGGATGAAAGTCTCTTCTCTATTCAACAAGTAATTCCATTGTATGCTGACATAGTTAATTTCTTGGTAACTAAGTCCTTACCTAGTGATTTATCTAGAGCTGAAAAAGATAAAATTAAACGAGAGGCTCAATATTAAATTTGGGATGAACCTCATCTTTAATGAGATCTCTAAGATGAGAACTAATATCACTTAGACTATATGTGACATATTAGTCTAGGAGGATTTGACACATGACCCATACTCCGAACTAAGTGGGGTATAGAATGGATGAAGGGACGAATTGCATAGTAATTGCCTATGGAAAGATTCGTAAATCGGATAATTGACTATTAAAAAGTTCGTATGTCAATCCACTTACTTTTTAATAAATTGGCATCATGAAACCATTCATGAATTGCTAGAATTAAAAGATAATTCAAGTGGCCAAAAATCAAAAACCTAAAGGGTCACATGCTTATAAGATTGAGGAAATGTTTTCAGAAAATATCGCGATATGATCATGGTAAGAAATATTGGAAAGGAATGGACAAAGCAAATGTTACATGGATGTCCAAAGAGGAGACACGATCGTGACCCAGTGACCCAACAACATATATAAGTGATTTCTCATCACTTAAACATTAAGATTAATAGCTAGGGACTCCAGAAAAGTTCTGGACATTTAGAAGGAGTGAGAGGGAGAATTTGTTTGCATGTCAAACAATGGTTGCTTGATGTTTATTACATGTGATATAAGTCTCTTGCATCCTTCTTATTAAGCATCCTACTTGTGTTTCCATCTTGTTTGGTGCTCAAACCTTCCTTACACACTATATTTCTTTATCTTTGTGTGTTATTCACTGATTGTCGAAGGTATTTGGTATTTGCTACAACCTAAACAAGGAAAAGATTAAAGAAAGGAGTAACATTTGCAAGGTACATATGTTGTAATTTCATGTTCTTATATTTTGTTTATAAATGCACATAAATTCTGGATTTTCTGAGGATGTTATGGTGTTGAAATTTTGATTCCAATGCTTCCACTACATAACCGTCTATGATATGTACTACTATTATTATTATTAATGATGATGATGGTGTTAGTGAGGACTATAATGAATATTTTAGTCTTTTTGTAAGTTATTACTTTTTCATTCTAAATTTATATTTTCAAATCAAACATTGCCACTAGAAATTTTTAGAAATAAATCAAACTAAATAACACCAATTTCATTCCATTTATCATCTATTTTATTATTAAAAATATCCATTCTATTTCTTATCTATTCCAACAAGTAAGCCAAATACTATGGAAAAAAATTGGATTGAACCAATGGCATAGGATAATAATAGTTATATAGAGATAAAGGAGTAGAGACGAAGAAAGCCCATACCAGTGTCAACGTAGCAAGTGACCACGTGACATGAGAATCTCCCAACTTGCATCAACTTTTGTTAAGGGAAAGCATGCCATTGACACCTTCCAGTTGTGAGCGTTTTAGGTTTTTTCTTTTTCGTCATTCTCTTCAACTTATTTTCTTCGTGTGACTCCTCGTGATTTCCCATTTGCCCCATTCAGTTCCAACTTCCAACCTCCCTTCAATTCCATTTCCAACCCTTTCATATGTAACAATTTTTGCAACAGGAACTAAAATCCGAAATCTCTTAAAAGGATACAACGCTCGAGGTACTAAATGTAAAGTTACATCAGCCGTTGGCAGTCCCTCGTTAATGTCAGATTCAATACTTCAAACATCTTACAATTTGTATTCAGTATCACACTCGCAAACAATATCTAATTCAGCTACCAAGCCACAATCATGTTGAATATTAATGGACACCAAGGAAGGGGATTCATTAGGCTAAGAAAACATCAAATGTTCTCATCTGATCATTCTGTCAAACTCCCATCAAATGTGAGATAAACCAATTATAAGTACAATGATAGCTCACTATACCCATAAAATGAACACAACCTAATACACTAGATGTAGAATTTCATTAAGAAATGCGAGGTACGCTCACATCTGAGTTTAAATTTTTCCAAAAATCTGAAATTGCTCTAACGGATGGCTAATCAGTAGTTGTTCTTCATTACTATCAAAACTTTGCCCTATCAAAACTTTGCCCTGTAATGAAGACTACACTATATAACTTTAGGAACATTCAAGGATGAGAAAGTTACTCCTTAATATCCCTTTCTTTCAATTTTCCTCAGTATGAATGTCTGACAACCCTGAAATGGTATATATACTTTGACCTCGTCCTGAGTCTAAAGTAGATCGATCTGTTGGCGCATTATGCTTATGAATACGTCTTCTTTTCAAAGCAGCAGAATCATCCCCAACTTCAGATAAAGAACTCTTGTGTCGGCTACTATGCGATGAAGTAGCCCCCCTTGACAAATTGGAGTTTCTTAATTTAGTGCTTTGGGTTGGAGTGACAGAATGATATGAAGAATTTACTAAAGAAGATCCACCAGACATATGAAACAGTCGTTTTGATTTCTTTTCAGTTTCTTGTTTCTCAAGTTCTTCAGGGTCTGGGTAATGCACAAGTGAGACACGTCGTGAGATTTTCCCAACTGCCAACACAGAAAATTCTGTCAAGCTAATGCTTAAACCATTTTCAAGGATGTACATACAGCTTTTCACATAAACACACATGACACTTAACCCAAATATTGGCAGTATGGCCTTAACAATGTAAATTCAGTCCCCACCTTAAGTCAATACAAATCCCAAAGATTTAATAAAGCGATCCCAAGGACCAAAAAAAAAAAGCGAAATAAGTTATTCCCATGAAAAATGTCAAGACCATGAGAAAGTATTTCTTTTCTTTTGCTGCAAAAGAAAGGGAAACAAACAACACACTCGTATTGGATGTACAAAGAACAAAGAGAATGTGATCTCAGCAAAGGGAGGGATGAAAATAAAAGATAGATGATTAATCTTACCGATTTTTGTTTTTGAAGACGAGGACACAAAAACAGTAGCATCAGGCTCTTGAACCGCTGAAGAAACGACATCATATGTTTTCCCTGTCACCAAAGAACCATATAGCAAACATCAAATTACCGTAGGAGACTGAGTAGGGTTAGATAAGATCAAAAAGAAGCTATATTTTTGTGAAGAAAAAGAAATAACAATGTGAATTATTATGGTTACCAATTGAAGCTTCAAAACTTCCCAAACATCCATCATGATGAAGGTTGAGTGATATCTCTTTCCCATTAAAATCAGGGACCTGAAAATTAAGTATAACTACCAAATAAAATCTTACAAAATAAGAACTACCAAAACTTACTTCATTAAAAGGCCACTGAATGAGCCAAAGTTCAGTGGAATTAGTTAATGAAAGATCAAAAAGATGTTCCCTTGTATCTTCTTGAAAAGCCGCTTCAGGCTTGTAACCCTCTGCCTCACCATTATCCATTGCCCCTCCGTTAATTTCCCAAATTTTAAGTTTCTGGAGAGAAGGAAGGCGAATAAGTTTATGACAAATTCACCGCAAAACATAAAATAAACATATTCAAAGTGGAACGCCCTGACCTTTCAAGCGGCCGAAAGAATAGGAGACGAGAGAGAGATGAAAACCCTTCTTGCAAAAACCAAAACCTAAAACCCAACAAAGGAGATAAAAATCGGCTGGGCTCTTCCTAAACTACTGTCGTCATCGCTGATACAAGTAAAGCTTTTAGAAGTCGGATATTTTATTATAGTTTTAATTTTTAATTTTTAAATAGATGTATAATTTTCATTAAAAAATTTGTCTTAAAAGATTACAATTGAACCAATTCAATAATGCTGACATATATTAAAATTATTTCTAGCTAATAAAATTTGACTTTAATAATTTTTTAAATTATTATTTTGATTTCAGTATAATTGATTAAAATGTGTGTTTTACCATTTCTTTGTAACAGAAGTCTAATAGATTTTTTTTAAAAAAATTGATAACTATAAATTTTAAAGATTAACAGAGAAGTTTTATGTCTTTTATCACAAATAATTTTTATTTTAATAACTCAGGATCGATGTGGAAGATGCATACGTCCTAAAATTCTTTTAGCTCCGCTTAGGTAGCTATTTTTAATATAGGTAGAGTGTAAAATTCATTAATAAAAATTAGGTTTCGATCAATTATTATTAAAATGATTAAAATTAATCATTGGATAGTTGATTCTTACCATTTATAAATTCTTTTCATATTTAACAAATATGAGATACTCTAACATTCTCTATCAAGTGCAACTAAAATTGGACATCCAATTATTGCTTGAAATAAATGGAACGATAACCAGATCGGATCACTAGGATTAGACATTCAGATAGACAACTGAAAAATTAATAATCCAGATCAAACCTGTTTTAATATTATATTAAAAATTTTAATATTGATAGAATGTAGAGTTTATTGACAAAAATTAAGTTTGGATTAACCATAGCCAAAATGACCAGTTCTTTTAGCAATGGTTAACCCAAATCTAATTTTATTTATTTTGAC
>JANZXR010000003.1:19884216-19899738 GCA_027575705.1 Erythroxylum echinodendron
GATATATTGGTCTATTCTAAAAGTGATGAAGAACATGAAGAGCATTTGAGGATTGCTTTGAAGACTTTGAGGGAGAAGGAATTGTATGCTAAATTTGCTAAATGTGAGTTTTGGCTGAAGGAAGTCGTATTTCTTGGACATGTGATTTCAGAAAGAGGGGTACATGTAGATCCAAGAAAAATAGAAGCCGTTGTAAAATAGAAAGCACCCAAGAATGTGCCAGAAGTGAGGAGCTTCTTGGTATTAGCTGGTTACTACAGGTGATTTGTTGAAGGCTTTTCCATTATAGCCGCTCCCCTCACCAAATTGACAAGAAAGAATCAAAAATTTATATAGACAGATGAATGTCAGAAGAGTTTTGAGGAAATGAAGGAGAAACTCACTACTGTACCAATTTTGGCCTTACCTTCTGGTAGTGATGGATATACAGTTTATAGTGATGCTTCAAGGAAAGGACTAGGGTGTATGTTGATGCAAGAAGAAAAAGTGATTGCATATGCTTCTAGATAATTAAAACCCTATGAAATGAACTAACCCACGCATGAATTAGAATTGGCTGCTACAGTCTTTGCATTGAAAATATGGAGACACTATTTATATGGAGTCACCACCAAGGTCTTTACAGATTATAAGAGTTTTAAGTATTTGATGAGTCAAAAAGAGTTGAATTTGAGGCAAAGAAGGTGGTTAGAATTATTAAAAGACTATAACTTGATGATAGATTACCACCCAGGGAAAGCAAATGTAGCGGCAGATGCACTGAGTAGGAAATCTACTATGGCTTATGTGAAGACTATATATCTACCTTTGTTGAAGGAGTTAACCAATTATTGGCTAATTTTAGAGTAAGGCCAATATTGAAGGAAAAGATAAAAGAATTGCAGGAACAAGATGAATACTTGAGCAAACTTAAAGAAAAATTAAAAATGGTAAGTCGTCGGAAATAGAAGTGAGAGAAGACGGATTGATGGTCGTAGATAACAGATTATGCATTCCGTACATGCAAGAGTTAAAGGATGAAATTACGGATGAGGCGCACAATGCTCCATATGCAATGCGTCCAGGAAGCACGAGAATGTACAGAGATTTAAAAGAACACTTTTGGTAGCGAGGAATGAAGAAAGATATTGCTGAGTATGCTGAGAAATGCTTGGTATGTCAACAAGTCAAAGCAAAACATCAAGCATCTACCGGTAAGCTGAAGCCCTTATCTATTCTTGAATGGAAATGGGAAAAGATTACTATGAATTTCTTAATGGGATTACCGAGGACCAGCAGGAAGCATGATGCAATATGGGTGATCGTGGATAGACTAACCAAGTCGGCAAACTTCTTGCCTATCAGACAGACAGATTCCTTGAATGTCTTGGCTAAGAAATATATAGATGAAATAATCAGAATTCATAGGATTCCAAGTTCTATAGTCTCTGATAGAGATCCCAGATTCACCTCGAGATTTTGGGAAAGTTTGCAAGAAGCTTTGGGAACCAAACTGCATTTTAGTATAGCCTTTCATCCCCAGAAGGATGGACAATCAGAGAGGATGATAAGGACATTGGAGGCAATGTTAAGAGCTTGTCTAATGGACTCCAAAGGTTCATGGGATGAGCACCTACCTTTGATTGAGTTTGCTTAGGATAATTCTTATCATTCCGGAATTCAAATGGCACCTTATGAAGCCTTGTATGGTAGGAGGTGCAGAACTCCTATTTGTTGGTACGAAGAAGGTGAAAGGAAACTTTTAGGACCTGAGTTGCTACAAGCTACAGTCGACAAGATTAAATTGGTGAAGCAAAGGCTTAAAGCAGCTCAAGATAGGATGAAGAGTTATACAGAAGCACATAGGAAGGAGATGGAATATGAAGTGGGAGATAAAGTGTTTCTTCGAGCTTCACCATAGAAAGGAGTTTTACAATTTGGTAAAAAGGGTAAACTCATTCCAAGATATATAGGCCCTTATGAGATTATTGAAAAGATTAGGCCTCTCGTATACAAGATAGCTTTGCCGCCAAATTTACCCAAGATTCATAATGTCTTCCATGTATCGATGTTAAGGAGATATAGATCAGATCCATCACACAAAGTAAAACCTTCAGAAGTTCAATTAAGGGAAGATTTAATTTATGAAGAACAACCAGTGGCGATCCTAGATTCAAAGAAAAAGGACTTGCAAAATAAGACTGTAAAGGTGGTAAAAGATTTGTGGAAGAACCATGCAAGAGAGGAAGCAACCTGGGAATCTTTGGAAGCTATGAAGGAGAAGTACCCATAACTATTTGTAGACTCAGGTAAGAATTTCAAGGACAAAATTTTTTTAGGAGGGGGAAATGTTGGATCCCGTTTTTAGGATTTTTATATTTTATTTTATTTTATTTATTTTATTAAATTATCAAGCATGAAAATAAATTAGAAATTATGAATTAGAAATTTTTGGAGTTTAATATGGTATATTATGAATTTTATATGGTGTTATGAATCAAAAAGAAAAACATTACAATAAAGTGGAGGAGTTAGTAGGAATTTCATTAAATAAGGAAGGGTAAATTGGTAAAAACAAAAAAGATGTCTTAAGTTAATAAGCAAAGAAGAGAGGAGGAATCGTGTGTGTTAAGTAAGAAAAGAAGGAGAGAGTCATGGAAGAGACTAGAAGGAGAGAAGGAGAAAGAAGGGAAAGAAGAAAACAAGAAAGAAAAAGGAGAAAGAAGAAGGAAAAGTTTAGGTGAGTTCTTCTTTGTCTATTCTTTTTGTTTTTATAGATTAAGGAAGTAGAAAGAAGTAGGTTTTTATATGATGAAGATGATTATGATGAAGATGAAGAAAGAAAGAAGAAGAACAAGAGGTTGATGTTTTCTTCAGATTTTTATAAACCTTAACTAGAACTTAGTTTTTCTAGTTAGATGAAATCAAGAATAGATTAAGCTTAAGTTTATTCATGGATAGCTAAGTTTAAGGAAAGCTTCATGTGTGTGTAGATTAAATGAAATATGTTTATTCTTAGGGAATCAAGAATATCAACATCAAGAGTAAGGAGAAGAGCAAGCTTGATTTTGGAAATATCAAGTTAAATAGATGGGTAATATGTTTATAGTTTTGCGATGATGAGCTAAAATTTTTGTGTATGTATGATGAATATGTTTGTTTTATTCTTTGTGAATGTGGAAAGCTATTCTGTGAAAGTATATCATATTGCTTTGTAAGAATTTTGTTACTTTTGTCTAAATGAAAAATATAAAATCTAAGAAGCATAAAAGCATTAATATAGTATGAAATGTATGAGCATTGAAAAATTTGTTATGTGGGCAAGAGAGGAATCTGTTTTGTTGGTCTCCTGCACAATGACCTATAGCCTTCTCCCGGCTGCCCGCTTGTGGCCATGAGATCCTAAGAAATCAGACTCGTTTTCTTTGACAGTGTAAACTTCAGTTTCACCCTTTCGTTCTACGGAACTCTCGAGCCATTATGTTTGAGCATTGCATTTTGAATTGTTGTTTCATTGTTTGATGACAAATTGATTTTTGCAATCTGTTTTGTGAGATGTGGTATTTCATGTTTATGAAATTTTGTTAAATTTAGATTGTGAATGATGTGATCTGTTAAAGTACAAATAAATATATATATATATATATATATATATATATATATATATGCATTGGAATTGAATGTGGTTCATTATTATTGGCTATAATCATATTAGCCACTGAACTTCCCATCTCACCCCACAAATTTTCTGCTCTTTACGTGAGGAATCAATAGATCATTATTGAGCCTTGCAAAGTTTTGGCAATCTCCAAGAATTTCAAACTTTTATAACTAAGTTAGCGTGAATCATTTCTGGTGGTCTTAGAAACATATCAATATAAACATTTTTGTTTGTATTTTGTAATCATGATACTGATATGGCTTTTTGATATGAAGTGTGAAGATGTGTATTAACTTTGTTGTTGCAAATTGATAATGAAAGTTGTCAAGGAAAGAGCATAAATTTTTCTGATATATGTATGTATAGATATACATGCAGATTCCTTTTTCCTCTGTTAAGTTGGCTTTGTGTTGAATGTTGGGAGATCTTTGGGTGGACTTATTTAAAGTAAATTGTGTATTAAAGGAGTTTTGGTATGTAGGGAATTGAATTTTGGTTCGGGTCCTTTGGAATTTGTATTGGAAATGTTTGTGATCAGATGAATGAAAAACAGAGAAGAGGATAAAAATGTGATTTGAAACTTTAAGGCATAAAATACATCGATATAGGTAGATTTAGGCTAAGTGGTCTCATAAAAGTTTTAGATTATTCTTTTATCTTTCTAATGGTATAAAGATTGAAATTTTTGGACTTTAGACGCAAGAGTTATGGCCTTTATAAGATATCAGTATTGGTGTGTAAATTTTTGACTGAAATGGTAATCTTTACTTAAATGATTAAACTGTATCAATACAAGCTGAACTAGACAAAATTGTCTTGATGAAAGTTGTATATCTTTTTCTTATCTTTCCAACGATATAAAGTTTGTAATTTTTGGATGTCTGGATTGAAAGTTATGTTGTTTAGAATTAAGGATGTATAACTGGGAAGTCGCGATCGTGACACAGTACGATCGCGACAGTCCCAAAATTTTGCACAATCGCGATCATCATAAAGTGCGGTTCATGACAGTGCCAGAAAATTGTGATCGCGATGAAGCGTGATTGCGATAGTACCAGAAAATCGCGATCGCGATGAAGCGCGATCGCAACGGTACAGAAATTCACAAAAGTCGCGGTCGTAACATAGTACAATCGCGACTCCCCATGTTTTCTTGCTATGTCGCGATCGTGACACAGCACGATTGCGACACAGCACGATCGCGACACCAATGTTTTTGTTTCTCTCTCACAGGCGTGAGAGATGAAAGTCAAGCCCGTAACTTTTCTCCAAACCATTTGTCACAGGCGTGAGTAAAAGAGTCATGCCTGTGACTCTTTCCCTTTTACATTTGGCTTTTAACTCCTTAATCCAAATTGCAAATTAATTCTTTTAACACCCAAACCATTTATTCTTTGATCACTTTTGCTATGGAAAATTTTTCATTAAATTGTTGGGTATTATTTTTACTTATCCTATGAATTTTCATTTATTTAATTTAATTATTAGCTATTTCTTTTATTTTGATATTATCTATTAATTGTGTATATTATTAATAATTAATTGTTTATATTAAATCATTTTTTAAATAATTTAATTTTATGTCCAAAATCATTCTATGACATTTTAATTACTATTTGCTTATATTAGAAAAGTCCCACCACAAATCTTCCTTGTCTAAACATTAATTAAACTTAAATGTTATATTTTATTTTATGTTATTGAAATGTCCCCAAATATATTTATTATTATTTCAAATAAATCACAATGGTGACACATAGTCGCCATAAAATCCATATGGAGACCCGGGGCCAACATTGAGAAAGAGAAGAAGGAAAAGAGAAGTGAATAGGTAGCTGACTCGGCGTGCTTCCTAAATTAAGAATTTCCTAACGTCACTACCTGTAATCATGTGTTCAGATAGTATTTCTTGTTTATTTTTAGTTTTATTATTGTATAGAATTGCAATAACAGTTTGATGATAGGATTTTTGAATTTTAAAGATGTTCTAAACTTACCTTTGGAGTTTTATCTTTGAATTAATGAAATCTGAATGTTTATGTGTTTATTGGATTTGTTGTGGTTTAATTCTACAAGTGCATATTTCGATAATAAACTGAGAGGGTGAATAGAATGAAAATTAATTAAATTGAGCTAACGAGAGTTAGATGATTTGAGAATAAGAATTAAATCAAATCAGTAAATTGTGCGAAGAGAAATCTTGCATAAGTTTAAGGCAGTTTATTAAAGAACTTTAGAACTAATTACGGCTTTAGATAGGTTGTTAATTGAGAGATTGCAGCTTCCATAATTTATTTAGGGTTTATGATTTAGGGTTAATGGTAATAACTCGAGAGAATCAACCCTAGGATCTTCTAGAACCAACAATCTAGTAATTCGTAATCAGTTAGCTTAGCTTTAAGAAGGATAGATAAAATTTCCTTTCTCTCAGTTGGTAATTTCCTTAGGTTAATTCTTTGGTGTGTGTTGCAACTACTAAAAAATTAATATTTTGGTATTCGATTTTTAATTTGATTGATTGAATTGAGTTATAGTTTTTAGTTTCGTGCAATTTGAATTTTTGTATTTGTTTCTGGCCTTAGATTTTAAGATTAGATTATCCCTCTTTATGGGATAGACACTTTCAGTACTACGTTAACAAATCATGCGCTTGTGAATTATTGAGGGTTATTTATTAAAACTTACACACATCAAACACCCGATCAAGATTTTAACACCTTTATCGGAGAGGTGATTAATTTAATTCTTTAATTTAAGGCGTTTTAGTTAGTTTTATTTTCTGTTCTTTCTTTCTTTCTATTTTTGAATCCGTGCTCTTACATGAACACAAGAGTCATGAAAAGTTCGAGTCATACAACTGAAACCTTAGAATTATATATCACTTTATTAAAACGATCAATTAGGAAAGCTCGGCATGAAGAAGAACAAAAACAAATCGCAAAAGCAACAATAGCCAAGGAATTTCAACAAGATTTGGATCACAGATTGAATTAAGGATGTCAACAATGAACCCTTATAGATTTCATGAGACCACTGTTCAATGCGACTAACCAAGGAGTAATTAGGTCACCTGTAAAAGCAGCCTCTTTCAAAATTAAATCAAACCCCTAAATATGATTCAACAGAACTTGCAGTTTTATGGACTAATGAATAAAGATCCCAATGCACATATAGTGAACTTCCTTGAAATACGTGATACCTTTCGGTACCATCAGATGTCGGAGGATGCAGTAAGAATTCGGCCTTTTCCTTTTACCTTAAAAGATAGACAAAGGACGTATACCATTCTCTCAACCCAGCTAATGTCACAACATGGGATCAAGTAGTTCGTGCCTTTTTAAATACGTGTTTTCCCTTAATAAGACTACGAAGATTTTCAAGGAGATTACCGACTTCCAATAAAGTGATAGGGAATCAATCTATGAAACGTGGGAAAGATACAAGGATTTGTAACGAAAATGTCCACACCATAACTTACCCAAGGAATTCTTGTTACAGAAATTCTATAATGGAGTAACCCTACAAACGAGAGGCACGATTGACGTAGCTTCACGAGGATCACTGATGAGAAAGACAGTAGATGAAGCAGAAGAGTTGATAAACGAGATGGCAAGTAATAGTTGCCTATGGGCAAACGAGCGTAGTAGACAACCCACTACCTTTAGAGAATAAAAAGGAATTATAGCTGTTGATCAAATGCCAAAGATGCAGGCAAAAATTGATAATTTAACTCGACATCTCAACAACATGAAGGCTTCGTCCTCAACATCAGAAAAGTTCACGCAACTAAAGTGTGAACTACGTGGACAAATGAACCATGATACGGTGGACTGATTTTTGATGAAGGATAGCGATCTAGAGCAAGTTAGTTATATAGGAGCTCAATATGGACGAGGAGGGGGAAATAATCCCTACTCCATCACATACAACCCTGGGTAGAAGAATCACCCTAACTTCTCGTGGACGAACAACGCTGGAGGACAGTTCAGACCTCAAGGACAACCAAGTTTCCAGCAAGATAAACCAAGCTCAATGGAATCCAAGTTGGATAGGATTTTAGATAAAATTGGAGGCATGGAGGATGCACATAGGAGGCGTGAAAGCAAGTTTGAGCAGGTCATTAAGAACTATGCCTCTTTAATACACAATCTGGAGCTCCAAATAGGTCAACTATTAGAGGAAATTTCTATTCAGAATGTAGGAACCCTTCCAAGCAATATCGAGTCTATCCCAAAAGATCAGATCATGGTCATTACTCAGACATAGGAAAAAAACTTGAACATACAAAAGAAGATGGAGACAAGGGAGAAGGACAAGAAATTATTGAATTCCTTCCAAGTGAGCTCGTAAACGAGCCAATCGAGGAACCTCGAACTGAATTTCTATACCCTATTCTAGCTCAGCGGAAGTTAATTTTAAGTAAGGAAACGAGGAATTCTAAGTAGTTTAAATTAAACTAGGTTGAGGATATAACGAAAAATCTACAAATGAGGCTCACAATAAAGTAATCATTCAAGAAGAAGGTTAGGGAGCTCATAGCGGAAGCAAACCCCAATATAGCATAAAAGAAAGAGGACTCAGGTGATTTTTACATTCCTTGCAGTATCAATAGAGTCAAAATAGACAGGGCATTCGCAAATTTGGGAGCGAGTATCAATATGATACCCTATACCTTTAGTCAAAAATTAGGGCTAGGAGAGTTAGAACCCTTAAAGATGTTAGTGAAGACTGCGGACAGAATAGTTCATCGACCGAAGGGGATTAGTAAGGATGTACAATTACAAATTAATAGTTTTACCTTCCCCACAGACTTCTTTGTATTAGATAATGGAGAAGATGTGGAAACACCTATGGTCCTTGGACGTCCATTCTTGGTTACTGCCCGCTCAATAATTGACATTGACGAGGGTGAACTAACTCTAAGGGTCGGAGAGCACCAAATAACCTTTACCATGTCGAAGAAAAATAATAATTCTCCCTTACTTCTAGTCACCATTAGAGAAACCGAATCTTAAGGACAATGGGAAGATATTGAGGATCCTAGGAATGCGTTTAGAAAGAAATGATCGAAGAGGAGAAAACGAAGGAAGGCGGAACCCAGGGCATGTTAGCTCATGTGCAAATGGTAAAATTGATGACTACGCTACCATTGCACTATTCATTTGAACCACTTTAAGCACAAGAAAAATATCGAACTACTGACGTTAAAAGAAGCGTTGCTTGGGAGGCAACCCATGGATTGTTAATTCCTTGTTATTTTCTTTAATGTTTAGATAGTTTAAATTCTGTAGTTAGATTTTTTTGTTTCTAAGTAAAATTGGGAAGATATAGGACTTCGACATAAATTAGATGATCGAGGAAGTAAGCAAAAGAGAGGTGAAAGAGCTATAAAGAGTTAAGAAGTGATCTGGGGAAAGTATAGAAGGACAAAAGAACAGAAAAATCATAAATTAGTGGAAAATTGCAGGCCACGATCATGGCCTGCGGCAGGATAAAATTGAACATGCGAATTTCAGTTTAATTTTTTACCATTTTACCTTTCATTAACCTATATATTTATTTCTTACTTCAATTTTTCATTCACTTTCATTTTAACTCGATCTCTCTAAGTTTAGAACCTCTAAATACTCTTACAATCTCTCTAACCAAATTTCAAACTTCCACTTTATTCCAACTTCACCTACTTGCTAGCTAGTATGTCGCGCATGAAGCAGTCAGCAAAGCGCGATCAATCATCGAGATGAAACCAAGTCTCAAGACGAGGGCGAAGGAACAGGACAACAGACTTTGGAGAACCTTTGAAAGGAAGGTATTCGTTTCCAATCCTTTAATGATAAACAAATAATAGTCCTGAAATATTTTAATTTTGATACGCTTGATAAGATAGAATTGTGGGATAGGGTAAAGAATTTAGCAGAAAGAATTTAGTAGGCAAAGTTCATACACTTCCAATATCTTGTCTACCAGGAGCTCACTCTCGAATTCTTCACCTCCCTTTATTACAAACTTAGTAACCCTAAAGAAATGTGGTTTAGGTTATTAGGACAAAATTATAAACTGAACATTGAAATCATGTGTGATATTTGTAAGTTCCACGAGTCTAACATTTTTTATCAGCATGATGATTTTTGTGCTTCTCGTTATTGGAATGAGCTCACCGGGTTATAGCGATTTGAGGCTAAAAATGTCCACAACAACATCATAAGAACCCATGAGCACTTGTTATTGCATAAATTCATATGTCAAGTGGATTTTAATAAATCAAAAACCAATAAATGCTCAACAACGTAACTTTTTTTGTTGTGATGCATAGATCATAACATCCCAGTACGCAGTTCCACAAATATGTTGAATGCTAATGTTGCAACTCTATGTAATAGGAGCAATAATTTGGGTATGGGTACTTAGTTTTTGCCATTCCTGAGTGTTATGTTGTGGACTGTAGTGGTTTAACCATCTACCTCCCAGATTTTTAAATCACCATCATCTATGGCGTGCTGAAATCCTTAAGTCCCATAATATGGAACTCCGGAATATTAACCAAAAGACTCATGTGAAGATCAGGGCTAGCCAGGTGACTTCAAGCATAGTGCCGCCTTAGCAGGAAAAAGAGGACTCGACTAGTGAGAAGTCCGAAAAGGAAGAATACACAGATAAACCAGGCTGGAAGAAAGTGCTTGATACAATCTCCATGAACACCAAGGTAATTACAGTTATACTTACAGAGAACTCTAGAAGGATGAAGAAAATGGCTTGCATACAACGACATTAGAACCTGGATATACGTCATATCCATCTTACTTCGAGGCTCAAGGCATCCAAATGCCACCTTCAACACCATCCATCACTATGAGGTTTTGTTTCTATCCCTTTTCTTTTTAAATTTAGTCTTTATTTATTTGTGTTTTTACTTTAATTGATGTTTCTTATTTCCATGCATTTTGTTTGCCTCCTCCTTACATCAAAGACAATGTGTTATTTAAGTGTAGGGAGGGCTATATATTTGCTTTGAGTGTGAATGTTGCATATTGTATGATAGTTTGTCAGGTTGCAACTATTAGGTTGTGAAGAGTCGTTGGCTTGTGAAATTAGTGAATTGGGTTCTTTGGTTAAATATGTAAGTTAATTAGAACTTAATGTCAGTTTGTCACCCTCTAAATTGTCACATTCATTCATAATTTTAGGTCTTTCGACTAAAGTAGCTTTGCTAGTATTTTTTTATGAAAACGAGTAGCTAAAGCAACAAAGTAGGCAAAAAAAGTTGTGTTTGTTAATTTTAAATAGATAACTATTCCATTAGCCTTCGAGTTATGAATAGAGCTAGTAGCTAGTTGAGAACATGATGTAGCCAAGTAAACATATCGACATGTAGTCGAGTAAACAGATCAACACGCATCACAAATGTGTGCCTCTGCGTCAAAAGGCTATAATGACATTCCAACTAAGCAGCTTAATAAAAACATGACTTAGTCAAGTAACCAGATCGACATTCATCACCAATGTTTGTCTCCGTGTAAAAGAATAGGTCCATATCTACAAAAGTAAATAAATAAATTTAAAAACATGTTTTCTAATAAAACCCACCAAACCTACAAATAGCTTGACTTTTCATGAAAACATACTTAGAGTAGTTACAGAGTTTGAATGACCAAAGAATTATAAATGTATGTTTACAATTGAAAAGGGTAAGTAACTTGAGATTTGGGTTTTAATTAATATATATATATTTAGTCCAAAGCCCCTTGATGCGGATTTTTCATGTTAATGATTTGAAATAACTTGAATGATTGGGTTTAAAGTTAAATTTATTTCATGAAGTTGAAACCATTGTATCTTTACTGCATTGTGTACTTTATGATTTTTGTGTGCTTTTTGTTTTGTTTGCTTGAGGACAAGCAAACATTTCAGTGTGGAGATGTTGATAATTGTAAATTATATCATATTTTAGGTCTTACTTTGATATGTATTTAATTGTTAATTCAATCGTTTAGTATGTGTTTAGGTTATAATTATGTTAGTTTGTTAATTATTTATGTTTTTAAGTGTTTTATAGGAGTACAAGTCTTTGAACTTAAATATTATATTTTTGAGATACCTTGATGTGTTAGTTAGTGTTTCAGGGTTAAAATCGAAGAATGGAGAAGTTTTAGAGACAATCAAGCCAAAACAATGGCCCATAATCATGGCATAACAGGCCAAGATCGTGACAGAGCCACCAAAGTTGACCCAAGACCGTGGCCCATATGCCACGATCATGACAGAAGCCTAAGACATGGCTCATGATCGTGGCTTGCGTGCCACAATCGTGACAGAAGGCTTAGATGTGGCCCACTCAAAAACATCAAGTTTCGAGGGATTTTTCGAATCTTTCAGACCCTGGAAAAACCCTAGGGTTGCTCAGAATACAAAGGATATTTAAAAAACAAGAAAAAGAGGCAGTAGGAGTTTTTGCATCAGCCACTTTGAGAAACCGTAGAGAGAATTCATAGAGGGATTGAGAAAGAGAAGAAGGAAAAGAGAAGTGGAGAAAAAGCTGACTTGACTTACTTCCTAGATCAAGAGTTTCCTGACGTCACTACCTCCCATCATCCGTTCAGATCGCATTTCCTATTTATTTTCAGTTTTATTATTGTATAGAATTGGAATAACAGTTTGATGATAGGATTTTTTAATGTTGAAGATGTTATAAACTCACCTTCAGAGTTTTATCTTTGAATTAATGAAATCTGAATGTTTATGTGTTTATTGGATTTGATGTGGCTTAATTCTGCAAGTTCATAATTCGATAATAAAATAAAAGGGTGAATTGAATGAAAACTAATTAAATTGGCCTAACGAGAGCTAGATGATTTAATAAAACAAGAATTAAATCAAATCGGTAAATTATGCAAAGTGAGATCTTGCATAGGTTTCTGGTAGTTTACTAGAGAACTTCAAAGCTAATTAGAATTTTGGATAGGTTTTTAATTAAGAGATTGTAGCTTCCATAATCTGATTAGGTTTTATGATTTAAGGTTAATGGTTATAACTTGAGAAAGAGTAATCAACTCTAAGATCTTCTAGAACCAAAAATCTAGTAATTCATAATCAGTTAGGTTAGCATTAAGGATAGGTAAAATTTCCTTTCTCTCAATTAGTAATTTCCTTAGGTTGATTCTTGGGAGTATGTTATTCCTTAGGTTGATTATTCTTAGGAGTATATTATTCCTTAGGTTGATTCTCGGGTATGTGTTGCAACTACTGAAAAAATAATATTTTCGTATTCGATTTTTAATTTGATTGATTAAATTGAGTTATCATTTTTCGTTTCGTGTAATTCAAATTTTTGTATTTGTTTCTGGCGGTAGATTTTAGAATTAGTTTATCCCTCCTCATGGGACCATCACCTTAGGTACTACGCTAATGAACTATACGCTTATGGATTATCAAGGGTTATTTATTAAAAATTATACATATCAAACACCCGATTAAGGTCCTCATAAAGCTTCATTCTTTGGAAACCAAAATTGGAAGCATAAATGATGGTAATAGTAAAGCATAAATCATAACCTACACCCTATTCTTATTAAATGTGTATACTATTTGATCATTGTAATGGTGATCATTATTTGAACCAAAGGACCATTTCATTCCTAAAAACTTCATAGCTTCTTGGAAATTGTGTGCTTTAATTCTCGTCTCAAGTAGTCCCATTAAAATGGGTTTTTTTTCATGAACTAAATCTTTAACAGGTGGCTTTTTAGGGACTTCGTTCAATCCCCTTATATTCTAAAAAAATAAAGGTTACAAGTTAGGAATCCACCCTTTTAGGTTTTCTCCTTTTTCATGCTTGATCTTCTATTAGCAATTAGAGACATTTGAAACCTAATCTTTAATTCTTTTAGATAACTATGGCCTTGATCATTTTCCTCAATAGGTTATGCTTCTTGATCATGCTCTTCTATTGGTTCTTTGCCCTTACTAGTAGGTTCTAAATTCAAATGCAGAAATAGTTCTTGGGGAATCACAACTGCAGCTAGTTCTACCATAAATTCTGGAGTTAGATTTTGTGTTTCTTTTTCATCATTTTGATCAATTTCTACATTAATTCTACTGGTCATAGTTCATTGAAATGAATTTTCTCCCATCAGGCTTCCATATTTTATTTCCCATTTGAGGTTTCCAGTTGTAGCTGAGTTGCACTTATGATTTAACCAACTCACCATCAACATTCAACTTCATAACGGAAATTGCATCAGGCAACTCCATTTTAGATCTAACTTCCAAGCACATCCTTGCATAGCAGATTTTTCCAAGTTGTTTTGTGGTTGAATCAATGTATGAGGTTTCCTCACTGAGCTAGCTAGGAAACTCAATCCATCTAGGGTTCAATATTCTAAAGGAATGTTATGAAAATTGATCCATAAAGTAATATATTCAATCCTAGACCTATCAAGTTCCAAACTTGGAAACCATTTTTGAGCAAACATTGGTTGCCACCTATATGCTAAGGGCTAAATTCCATGACCTTATTCATGCTATCCATCTTAGGCTTTGTTTGGTTGGAGGGTTAGTAATAGAACGGGATGAAACGTAACACACTTTCATCGTTTGGTTAAAAGTTTCATAATGGAATAGAACGAAATAGGATGAAAGTGGAGGATTTCATGTTACGTTCCATTCCATCCTAAATAGTGAAAATAAGAAACCTCCGATTTGGGAGGTTTAGGATGGAACGTTAACTAATAAATACATCCTACTTAATATACCTTTACCTTTTCCTTATACTCATTTATTACGGTCCACAAAGATTGTATATAATTAATAATATTTTTATATTATTTCTCCTTACTCTAATAATAATATGTTTATATTATTAATAATAAATTGGATATATTTAACAATAAAAAAATTTAAAGAATAATTTTTATATATTTTCTATTTTTCATTAAAATATTTTAATAAAATTTTTATTAATGAAAAATAAAAATATATAAAAATTATTATTTAATTGTTTGTATATATTTCTATATAAATAAAATATAAATAAATAAATTTTAAATGTAAATCACATAAAATAGAATAAAATTTATTAAATAATTAATAATACTTTTTATATAATTAATAATAAATTGTATATAATTATTAATAAAATAATAAAACTTTATTAAATTTTTATTATTTTAAAATATAAAATATAAAAAATTATCTTTCACGGTTGTGACTTGAATAACCGTGACTTTTTAATTGAACATGATTTTTGTATTTAAATCATAGCGTTAAACCTCTTGCAACAATCATTTTAATATCAAGGGTATCATAGTCATTTATTATATATTACATTCCATTTCATCCATCTTCCAAACAACGTTTCATTACATTATATTATGAACCCTTCCATCCCTCTCAGACAACTTTTTACTACATTAAATTACATTCTATTATAAACCGTTCATTTCCATTGCATTTTATTCTATTTCATTTCATTAATTAATATTCAACTAAACAGGCCCTTAGTGAACTTGAACAAGGAGGTATCCCCCTCAATTAGCAAGACCTTGTTCGAACCTTTGCCTCCCCATCTACAAGTGCTAAGGTTTGAATCAAGAATAAAGCAGGCCTTTGTTGAGGAAAAAAACCCACCAAAGTGCAGCCCCAATGTTTAACTCCATTTTGGAGAAGTTCAAGGGGAGGGGTGACAAAACCATCAAGAGTAATAGCTTAGAAAAGCAAGAGTCTCTCTAGGAAAGTCCGTATCCACCACATTTCTTCATGATTTTTTAGCTTTAGCTAGACTGTCTGTTGGATTATGCACTACAGTCAATCGCTTTGGTTGTATTTTAGTGACAAATTATTTAAAGGCATTATTTATCTTGTACATGTTTAGATGTATATGATAAAGT
>JANZXR010000003.1:19899838-19910883 GCA_027575705.1 Erythroxylum echinodendron
CTCACTATTCACAAATGCATGAGCATGAGATGTGTTGTCTTCTCTGATTACTCTCTCGTGTACCCGTTTTCCTGATCCGACCTGTGACATGGGAACGGGATGTTACACCACATCATTCAAACCACTGAGGTTCAGTTAAAGGATGATTTGACTTATGATGAGATTCCAATGGAGATTTTATACACTAAGGAGAAGGTCTTCAGGAGCAAGACAGTTCAGTTAGTCAAAGTCCTGTGGGGAAATCATTCTGCAGAAGAGGCCACGTGGGAGCCATTGGAAACCATGAAGGAGAAGTATTCATAACTCTTCGATGACTCAGCTAATAATTTCAAGGACCTATGGTCTCCACACATTCCTTAAAATTCGATGTATAATTCCTTAGGAGAACATTTCCTTCAGCTTCAGTTTTATACATAGTAGAGTTAAAATCACCACTGATAACCCAAGGGCTAACTACTCTATTATAAAAATCCACTAAACTCTTCCATAACTCCTTCCTTTAGAAGGAAAAATTAAAGCCATAAACAACAAAGGAGAACATATACAAATCCTCAATTTTGAAGTGTCATTTCATATGCATAACTTGCATTCCCTCTTCCAAGACCTCCACTTCCACAACTTCTGAATTAAAACCAATAATTATTCTTCCTAAGGCATGCTTTTGGTGATTAGTAACGAACTTCCAACTATTACCTAATTTATTCAACTTCATAAGATTACCTACCCTAATCTTAGTTTCCAAAAGAGCAATTAAACATGGTTTTTCTTTGGGAAATTTATACCTCTAGCATTCTATGTAAACCAGGTCATTAAAAGGATGTAGTATATTTGGAGCCTTTCTTTTTGCTCTTACCAGCTCTCTTAGTTGCCACCGTCTTAAAAGAAGTACCCAGGTCTTCTCCCATTATAGATGAAGAGAAAGTGTCAATAGATTCACTTGGGATAAGCATTAAAGGGGAGTTTCCCTACTCCACTGCCTCTGTTTTATCCCCATTCTTAAGTGGAGTATCCACCTATGACCTAGGAACTACTGAGGGTGAACTCTTTGCATTACTTTTAGGTTCAATATAAACCTCTTACATAAACTCTTGAGAGACTTCCTTCTGAACACTCTACGGGCCTTCATGTTCATCCACTCCTATAAGCTCCTCATAATCTCCTCTTAGAAACACCTTACCTATAGGACCCCATCTTTTCCCTTGAGATTTCAAATATGGCTTCCATTGGTAGTTAACGTAGACATTGTCTTTAAAAAAAAGTCTTTTGCTCCTAATCTCATAACTGGTATACTTTTAGGAAGATTTTGGATAGATTCCATGTTAATGCACAACTTTGCATATCGTACTCTTCTCCTTTATGTTGTATTTTCATCCATACAAAAAGGAGTGCCAAAGTAGTTTGTTATTATGCTAAGGCCTTTTGGTAATCCAATATTCAAGTGGTACATTATACAACTGTACCTATAGTGGAACAACCTAGTGTTTCTTAGATTCTACTTGGATTCCTGGTCTTCATGGTTGTAAAAATAATGGTTGATTTTGAATATTTCATGGACCCTCCTCCACCACTCTCATAGTTGCATCTTTATATGAGAAAGTAAATTTCTACTACAAGCGTATCAATTAGACCATTATTTTTCTATATAACTTTGCCCATTTTTGAATAACTAGCAATGCAGGACGTCTATCCTAAAATAAGCTAATCAAAGAAGCCTCCTATGTTCACCAATCTAGAGGAACTCCAAACGAGGGGATACCACTAATCTGTCATACTCCTCTTTTGGAGGGAAATAATGTAAGATACGGTCATACCCCTCCCCTGCGTCTTGTTTCCAACTTTTCCTAACCAGTTAAGAATCTACAGGAGAAACTTAAGTAGAATGCAGTGGGTCTTTGATAAGTTTAAATTGCATTATGCTTTAGGACTTAGTTTTATATGTATTTAATTGTTAATTCAATCATTTAATATGTATTTAGGTTAGAATTGTGTTAGTTTGTTAATTATTAGTGTTTAAGTGTGTTTATGGGTTAGTACAAGTCTATAAGCTTAAATATTGTGTTTTTAGGGTACCTTGATGTGTTATTAGTGTTTTAGGGTCAACATCAAAGAATAGAGAAGTTTTAGAAACATTCGGGTCGGAAAAACGAGCCACGATTATGGCATCATAGGCCACGATCGTGATAGAAGCACCAAAGTTGGCCCACGATCGTGGCCCCCTTATGCCAGGATCGTGACAGAAGCCCAAGACATGGCCAATAATCATAGCTTACATGCCATGATTGTGATAGAAGGCTCAGATGTGGCCCACGATCGTGGCCCCTATATGCCAGGATCGTGACAGAAGCCCAGGACATGGCCCACGATCATAGCTATATGCCATGATTATGGCAGAAGGCTCAGATATGGCCCATGATCGTGGCCTGTGTTAGGCAGACGCATAAAAACTCAAAAACATTAAGTTTTGAGAGATTTTTCTGACCTTTCAGACCTTAAAAAAAAAGGGTTGCTCATAACACAAAGGATACTTAAAGAACAAGATAAATAGGCAAAGGGAGTTTTGGCATTAGCCACTTTTCAAAAAACCTAAAGAGAATTCATCGAGACATCAAGAAAGAGAAGAAGGATGAGAGAAGTGGAGAAGAAGCTCACTCAACATACTTCCCAAATTAGGAGTTTTTCGACATTGCTGCCTCCCATCAGCCATTCAAATTATATTTTCTGTTTTTTCATTTTATTATTGTATAGAATTGGAAACAACAGAGTGACGATAGGATTTTTTGAATGTTGAGATGTTCTAAACTCACCTTCAGAGTTTTATCTTTGAATTAATGAAATATGAATGTTTATGTGTTTATTGGATTTATTGTGATTTAATTCTACAAGTGCATAATTCGATAATAAATTGAGAGGGTGAATCAAATGAAAAATAATTAAATTGGGCTAATGAGAGTTAGGTGATTTAATAAAACAAGAATTAAATCAAATTGATAAATTTTGCAAAAAGGGATCTTGCATAGGTTTCTGATAGTTTATTAGACAACTTCAGAACTAATTAGGATTTTAGACAGGTTGTTAATTGAGAAATTGCAACTTCCATAATCTGATTAGGGTTCATAATTTAGGGTTAATGGTTATAACTCGAAAGAGAGTGATCAACCTTAGGATCGTCTAGAACCAATAATCTGGTAATTCATAATCAGCTAGACTAGCATTAAGGATAGATAAAATTCCCTTTCTCTCAATTGGTAGTACTTTTAATTTGATTCTTATATATGTCTTGCAACTGCTAAATTATTAATATTTTTGTGATTGATTCTTATTTTGAGTTGATTGATTAAATTGAATTCTCATTTTAGTTTCATTATATTTGAATTTCCATTATTTATTTTGGCGTTAGGTTTTAAGATTATATTATCCCTACTCATGGGATCGACACTTTAGGTACTACGCTACGAATCGTGCGCTTGTGGATTATCGAGGGTTTTATTAAAACTTTCATACATCAAACACCCGATCAAGTTTTTGGTGACGTTGTCGGGGAGGTGACTAATTTAATTCTTTAATTTAAGGCATTAGTTAGTTTTTATTTTATTTTTTATTTTTGTTTTCTTTTTATTTCTGAATTCGTGCTCTTGCATGAACACAAGAGTCACGAAAAGTTCAAGTCATGCAACTGAAACCTTATAATTAGATATCACTTAATTAGAATGATCAATTAAGAAAGCTCGGTATAAAGAAGAAGAAGAAATCGCAAAAGCAATAATGGCTGGGGAATTTCAACAAGATTTTGGACCATGGAGTGAACCAAGGACATCAAAAATGAACCTTTATGGATTTCATGAGACTAAGGTTCAATGTGGCTAACTAAGGAGTAGCTAGGCCACTCGTATAAGCAGCTTCTTTCAAAATTAAACTAGCCCTCCTAAATATACTTAAACAAAACGCGTAATTATATGGACTAACGAATGAAGATCCCAATGCACATATAGTGAACTTCCTTGAAATCTGTGACACCTTTCGGTACCATCAGATGTTAGAGGATGCAGTAAGAATTAGGCTCTTTCCTTTTACTTTAAGAGACAGAGCAAAGGCATGGTATCATTCTCTCAACCCAACCAATTTCACAACTTGGGAGCAACTAGTTTATGCCTTTTTTGACAAGTATTTTCTCCTTACTAAGACCACAAAAATTATCAAAGAGATTATCAACTTCCAACAAAGTGATGGGGAATCCATCTATGAAGCGTGGGAAAGATACAAAGATTTGCAACGAAAATGCCCTCATCATAACCTACCCAAGGAATTCTTGTTACAAACATTCTATAATGGAGTAACCCCATATACGAGAGGCACAATTGACATAGCTTTATGAGGATCATTGATGAGAAAGACATTAGATGAAGTAGAAAAGCCAATAGAGGAGACAGCAAGTAATAGCTGCCTATGGACGAATGAGCAGAGTAGACAGACCACTACTTTCTGAGAACAAAAAGGATTTGTAATTGTTGATCAAATATTGGAGATGCGAGCAAAAATTTAAAAATTAACTCGACAGCTCAACAACATGAAGGCTTCGCCCTCAGCTTCAATAAAAATCATGCAACTAAAGTGTGAACTCTGTAGATAGATGGACCATGATATAATGGACTGCTTCTTGATTAAGGAAAGCAATCCAGAGCAAGTTAATTATATGGGAGCTCAATATGGACGAGGGGAAACATTTCCGACTCCAACACATACAACCCTGGGTAGAAGAATCATCCTAACTTTTTGTGTACAAACAATGCTGGAGGACAGTTTAGACCTCAAGGATAACCAGGCTTCCAACAAGATAAACCAAGCTCAATGGAATCCAAGTTGGATAAGATTTTAGATAAAATTAGAGGCATGGAGGATGCATATATGAGGCTTGAAAGCAAATTTGAGCAAGTCACTAAGAACCACGCCTCTTCAATATACAATATGGAAGTCCAAGTAGGTCAACTAACGAAGGCAATTTCTACTCAGAATACAAGAACCCTTCTAAGCAATACCGAGTCTAACCCAAAGGAACGGATCATAGACATTACTCAGACCCAGAAAGAGAAACTTGAACATGCAGAAGAAGATGGTTATAGGGGAGAAGGACAAGTAATTATGGAATTCCTTCCAAGTGATCTAGTAATTAAGCCAATCGAGGAACCTCGACCTAAATTTCTGTACCCTATCCTAGCTCAGTAGAAGTCAATTTCAAGTAAGGCGATAAGGAATTCTAAGGAGGTTGAATTAAACAAGGTTGAGGACATAATAGAACATCTACAAATGAGGCTCACATTAAAACAATCAAACAAGAAGAAGGTTGAGGAGCACATAGTGAAAGAAAACCCTAATATAGCACAGAGGAAAGAGGACTTAGGTGATTTTTACATTCCCGGTAGTATCAATGCAGTCAAAATAAGAAGGGAATTTACAAATTTAAGAGCGAGTATCAATATGATGCCTTATACGTTTAGTCAAACATTAGGGTTAGAAGAGTTAGAACTCACAAAGATGCTAGTGAAGATGGTGGACAGAACAATTTATCGATCGAAAGGGATTATTAAGGATGCCCAGTGTATATTGATATTTTTACTTTCCCTACAGACTTCTTTATATAGGATATCGGAGATGATGTGAAAACTCCTATGGTCCTTGGACGACCATTTTTGGCTACTGTCAACTCCATAATTGATGTTGATAGGGTAAACTAACTCTGAGCGTCAGAAAGCACCAAATAACTTTTATTATGTCGAAGAAAGATAATAGATCTCCCTTACTTCCAGTTAACATCAAGGAAACCGAACCTCGAGGATAATGGGAAGATATTAAGGACCTTGAGAAGGCATTTAGAAATAAACAATCATGAAGGAGAAAAGGAAGGAAGGTGAAGCAGAAGGAAAGTGGAACCCAAAACATGGGAGCCTATATGCAAATGCTAAGATCGATGACTGTGCTACCATTACCTTATTCATTTGAACTACCTTGAGCATAAGAAGAACGTCAAGCTATCGACATTAAAAGAAACGCTGCATAAGAAGCAACCCATGGATTGTTAATTTCATGTTATTTCCTTTTATTTTTTTAGATAGTTTGAATTTCGTAGTTAGGTTATTTCATTTCCAAATAAAATCAGGATGGCATAAGACTTCAATATAAATTACATGATCGAGGAAGAAAGCAAAAGAGAGGTGAAAGAGCTATAAAGAGTTAAGAAGTAATCTTAAGAAAGTGTAGAAGGACAAAAGAAGAAAAAATTAGAAATTGATGGAAAAAATTGCAGGCCACGATCATGGCCTATAGCAAGGTAAAATTGGACACACGAATTTCATTTTAATTTTTTATCATTTTACTCGTTATTCACCTATATATTCATTTCTTACTCCACTTTTTCACTCACTTTTATTTTAACTTTATCTCTCTAAGTTTAGGACCTCCAAACACCTTAACTTCTCTCTACCTAAATTCCAAACTTCCAATCTCCTCCAACTTTTACCTACTTACAAGACAGTATGTCGTGCATTAAGCAGTCAATAAAGCACGATTAATCATCGAGACGAAACCAAGTCTCAGGATAAGGGCGAAGGAATAGGGCGAAGGACTTCGAAGCACCCTTACTAATTTAAACAGAAGAGGAAGGTATTCATTTCTATTCCCTCAATGTTAAATAAATTATAGTCTTGAAATATTTTGATTTTGATACACTTGATAGGCTAGAACTGCGAGATAGGGTGGAGAACCTAACAGAAAGAATTCAGTGGGTGAAGTTCATATACTTCCAATATCCTGTCTACTAAGATCTCACTCTAAAATTCTTCACTTCCCTTAATTACAAGCCTAGTAACCTTAAAGAAATGTGGTTTAGGATACAAGGATGAAATTATGAGTTGAACATCAAAATCATGTGTGATATTTGTGGTTCTCCAAGTTTTCTATTATCAATCAACATGATGATTTTTTTGCTTCTCGTTATTAGAATGAGCTCATCGAGTTAGAGTGATTCAATGCTAAAAATGCCCACAACAATATCATAAAAACCCATGAGCACTTGTTATTGCACAAATTCATGTGTCAATTGGCTTTTGATAAATCAGAAACCAACAAGTGCTCAACAAAGGAACTTTCCCTATTGTGGTAAATGGATCACAGCATCCCAGTGTGCACCTCCACACATCTACTGAACGTTATTATTGTAACTCTACTTAAGAGAAGCAACGATTTAGGTATGGGTTACTTGTTTTTTGCCATTGCTGAGTATTATAGTATGAAGTGTAGTGGTTTAACCATCTACCTCCTAGATTTTCTAAATCACCACCATCTATAGTGTGCTGAAATTCTTAAATCCTATAATATAGAACTCCGGGATATCAGCCAAAAGACTCATATGAAAATAAGGGCTAGTCAGGCGAGTTTGAGCATAGCGCTGCCTCAGCAGACAGAAAAGAACTCAACTAATAAGGAGTCCGAAATGGAAGAAGATACTGATGAACCAGGCTGGAAGAAAGTGCTTGATACAATCTCCGCAAACTCCAAAGTAATTATAGATACACTTGAGGAGAACTTTAGAAGAATGAAGGAGATAGTCTAAACACAACGACATCAAAGTTGGGATATACGCCATATCCATCGTTACTTCGAGGCTCAAGGCATCCAACTGCCACCTCCAACACCATCCCCGCCTCCATCACCATAAGGCTTTGTTTCTAACCCTTTTATTTTTAAATTTAGTCTTTATTTTATTTTTATGTTCACTTTAATTTCTTTTTCTTCTTGCCATGCATGTTTGTTTGCCTCCTTCTTACATTAGGGACAATGTGTTGTTCAATTGTGGGGAGGGTTATGTGTTTTGCTTTGAATGTGAATTTTGCATATTGTATGATAGTTTGTTAGGTTGCATTTTGTGAATTGTGTGAATGTGTCAATGGCTTAGATGGATTGAAATTGATTTAATTTTGAACATAGTCTATTATGTTATAAAGAATCATTAGCTCAAAAAATTAGTGAATTGGGATCTTTGGCTAAATATGCAACTTAATTAAGATTTAATATTAGTTTGTCACCCTCTAAATTGTCACATTCATTCATAATTTAAGGCCTTTTGGCTTAAGTAGCTTTGCTAGTATTTTTCATGGAAACAAATAGCTAAAGCACCAAAGTAGGCAACAAAAAAAATATATTTGTAATTTTAAATAAATAACTATTCCACTGGCCTTCAGGTTATGAGTAAAGCTAGTAGCCAGTTGACAACGTGATATAGCTGAGTAACCGGATCGACACGCATCACAAATGTGTGCTTTCACATCAAAAGGCTATAATGACATTCCAACCAAGCAGTTTAATAAAAAAACATGACTTAGTCAAGTAAAGAGATCGACATTCATCACTAGTGTTTGCCTCTGATTAAAGGACTAGGTCCATGTCTACAAAATATTTTTTTAAAAAATTCCTAATAAAACCTATCGAACTTATAAATAGTTTGAATTTTCATGAAACCATACTTAAGGTTAGTTACAGTGTTTGAATGACTAAAGAATTATTAATGTGTGTGTACATTTGAAAAGTGTGAGTAACTTGACGTTTGGGTTTTCATCAATATGTAAGAGCTCCTAAATGTGGATATTGCATGTTAATGATTTGAAATAACTTGAATGATTATGTTTAAAGATAAATTTATATCATAAAGTTGAAGTCATTGTCTCATTATTACATTGTGTGCTTTGTGATTTTGTATGTTTCTTGTTTTGTTTGCTTAAAGACAAGCAAACGTTTAAGTATGGGGATGTTAATAAGTACAAATTGCATCATGTTTTAGGGCATATTTTGATATGTATTTAATTGTTAATTTAATCGTTTAGTATGTGTTTAGGTTAGAATTGTGTTAGTTTGTTAATTATTTGTGTTTAAGTATTTTTATGGGTTAGTACAAGTCTTTGAGCTTAAATATTATGTTTTTAAGGTACCTTGATGTGTTTGATAGTATTACAGGGTCAACATTGAAGAATGGAGAAGTTTCAGAGACATTTGGGCCTAAACAACGACCCATAATTGTGGCACAGACAGAAGCACCAGAGTTGGCCCACGATCATGGCCCATATGCCATGATTGTGACAGAAGCCCAAGACGTAGTACGATCGTGGCTTGCATGTCCTGATCAAGACAGAAGGCTCGGATGTGACCCATGATCATGGCCTCATGACAGAAGGCTCGGATATGGCCCATGATCATGGTCTGTATGGCCATGGTCGTGGCCTACGCCGAGCAGATGCGAAGACACTCAAAATGTAAAGTTTCGAGGGATTTTTTGAATCTTTTAGACCCTAAAACCCTAGAGCTGCTCAGAAGACAAAGGATATTTAAAGAACAAGAGAAAGACGCAGAGGGAGCTTCGGCATCAACCACTTTTAGGAAACCATAGAGAGAATTCATTAAAAGATTGAGAAAGAAAAGAAGGAAGAGAGAAGTGCAGAAGAAGCTGACTCGATGTACTTCCTAGATCAAGAGTTTTTCGACGTCACTGCCTCTCGTCATCCATTCAGATCATATTTCCTATTTATTTTCTATTTTATTATTGTATAGAATTGGGAATACTGTTTGACGATAGGATTTTTGAATATTGAGATGTTTTAAACTCACATTCGGAGTTATATCTTTAAATTAATGAAATTTGAATGCTTATATGTTTATTAGATTTGTTGTGGTTTAATTATGGAAGTTCATAATTTGATAATAAACTAAGAGGGTGAATCGAATGAAAATAATTAAATTGGGATAACGAGAGTTAGGTGATTTAATAAAACAAGAATTAAATCAAATCGGTAAATTGTGCGAAGAGAGATCTTGCATAGGTTTTCGATAGTTTATTAGACAACTTCATAACTAATTAGTGCTTTAAATAGGTTGTTAATTGAGAGATTGCAACTTTCATAATCTGATTAGGGTTTATAATTTAGGATTAATGGTTATAACTCGAGAGAGAGTGATCAACCCTAGGATTGTCTAGAACGAATAATCTGGTAATTCATAATTAGTTAAGTTAGTGTTAAGGATAGGTAAAATTCCCTTTCTCTCAATTAGGAGTTCCTTTAGGTTCATTCTTGGGTTACACAACTGCTGAATTATTAATATTTTTCGTGATTGATTCTTGTTTTGAATTGATTGATTGAATTGAATTCTCATATAGTTTTGCTATATTTGAATTTCTTTGATTTGTTCTAGCTTTAGGTCTTAGGATTACATTATCCCTCTTCGTGAAGTCAACACCTTAAGTACTACGCTAACGAACCATGTGCTTGTGAATTATTGAGGATTTATTAAAACTTACACACATCAAACACCCGATTAGTCTTCTGCATCTGTTGAAGGAAAAGGAGGAAAATCAGTGGATGATAGAGGAGCTACTGACATTTCTAAAGATCAGAAAGATGGGTTTGGCAAAAAATAGAATTTTCAGGTCAACTTGAGCAGATGAGAGAAGTCAAAAATGTGAAAGAAATGAAATAGTAGGAAAGAGGACAGAAAAAAGGGATCAAAATGTCCTTTGAAAAGAGAGGAAAAGAAAAATGTGAAGTAAATCACTTGTTAGTATAGAAATCATGTATAATATGCTAAATACACAAGAAGGGGGGTTGAATTGTGTTAAATCGTCTAAGATATGCTTAAAATCTTCTTGATTTTCTTGACAAATTCAGACGATTACAAGTTTACACAATGCACTTAATTTGATGAGTATTGCAATAGCAAAAATTAGTATCTATTCTTTTATCAACAAGAAAATTAAAAAGGTAAGAGTTAGTGAATATGACACCGCGATTTATATTGGTTCACCCTTAACCTTGGGCTACGTCTAGTACTCAGAGTTTGTCTGAGATTTCACTATCTCCTTCAATGTTACAAGTATTATTTCTACCCTTGCAGAGCCTCTTCAGGTCTCTTTAACAAAGTATTCTTTATCAGCTTCCTTAGCCTCTTTAGGCTCTAGCCTTCCTTTCTCTCGAAAAGATATTGTTTGAGCTTTCACACTCATGTTACAG
>JANZXR010000003.1:19910983-19934023 GCA_027575705.1 Erythroxylum echinodendron
TATATATATATATATATATATATAAACCACATACACCTCATTATAAAGAAGCAACAAATGATAGTACAACATTTCTATAGCAATAGAAATTTTTAAAGAATTTATTGGAAAAGTTTTAATTTATCATAGACAAACAACTGCAAATACCAAATGAACAAATGCTCTTAGGCATCTCAATACTATAAAAATATGTGATCTCTGTTATTTAGGCCATTATATATGTGAATTCAAAATATATATATATATATATATAGCTTCCTAGCTTACCCCACTATTTTTCCACTCCTCAGGTGAAGAAAAAGTATAACAGCATTAACTTGCAAAATTCGGAAAATTGTAAGGATTTTTATCATTTGTAACTTAACTAGGTAGTTCAAAAACTTTTGGCACTTAGAATCATTTCAAGCATGAGCATCCATGAATATGTTTTGCATTTTACTCCTAATTTGGTATTTGGGATTTGTACTATGGAGTTGTGCAAGAACTCTATTTATTGAAAGTTGACAGAAACATGTTGCAAAGATTTTCATATGTATGTGTAAAATGTTATGTTATGTCAAATGCTAATGTGGCTAGAAGTGAATTTTTATTGCATGATGGCTTTTGGGATGAATTTTTCTTAAGTAAAAGTGTTTAGACTGAAAGTTGTATGTATGGAATTGAATGTTGGATTTGAGTCCTGTGATTGCAGTTACTAGTTTTGCATATATATAAAAATGTTGATAACAGATGAATGAAAACAGTTAATAAGGGTTAAAATGCAGATTGAAACTTTAAGGGCATAAAATGTACAGATCTAGGAAAAATTAGAAACAAGTGTCTTCATTGTAGAACTTTTTCTTAGCTTTCCAACGATATAAAGTTTGAAATTTTTGGATCTCTGAGTTGCAAGTTTTGATGGTTTGAAGGGAAGGAGTGCGACTGGAAAGTCGCGACTCTCTTCTTTATTTTCTTCTCCCTCACGCTCGTGCATGTTTCACTCACGCCTGTGACTCTTCTATGTTCTCTCACACCCGTGCAATAACCCTCACCCCCATGACATCGCTTTTGCATTGTCACGATTGTGAGAATTTTATGTCACAATCGTGTCATCCCTTTCCATTGTCATGGCTGTGACATTATTATGTCATGGTCGTGACACTTCTATAAAAAAAATAAAATAATTCATGGTTGTGACATTTTTACATCATGGCTGTGATAATTACAAATGTTGGACAAAACATTTTATTGGTTAAATTTTAAGTGAGTATGTGTGTTGTCCGACCCCATTTAATTTATTTTTCATGTTTAAAATTATTTTTATAACATTTGATTATTAATTGTTATTTCATAAAAGTCTCACCATAAATTTCCTTTATCTAAATTTTAATTTAATTATTATTTCACTAAATCCCTATTGTGGCGTGTTGTCGCCATGAAATCCGAATTAGACCCAGGCCCAACATGAAGGAAGCTGGAAAGTGGAACTGAAGTAAGGAAGATAAAGGGTATTTTAGGGAGAAAAAAAAAGTGAGTTAAGGTGGGAGGTGATGAAAGCAACAGGAAGCTAGTTGGGAGAGAACTCAGATCTGAAGGAAGCTGGAAAATGGAACTAAATAAAGATGTAGAAGGTAATTTGGGGAAAAGAAAGGAGAGATAAGGTGGGAGGTAATAAGAAAAGAAGATGAAAGTATCTAGTCGGGAGAAGGATCAAAGAACCTGGAAGAATAGCAAAGCTCCATCTTGAAGGAAAAGGTTGGTTGAGTGTGATGTAAAGATGAAGGATGTTATATGATGCAATATTATTTCTTCTATAACTATGCCTAGTACAATGACTTGCCCTCAATAGTTCTAATTAAATCCATCAGAAAGATTCCATATTAGATATGAAAAATTAAGTCGTTAAAAGAATCAAAGCTAATGATTTAAGGATATGATGTCTAGTTGAAGCATGAACTATCCACTAAGTTAAAAACTAAATTAGATAATAAAAGGTTATGAAATATCTAAAAGGTTGGATATAATCTTGCAGACTTATTGAACAAATTGTTTGTTTCAATGTATACTTATAGGAAAATAGTTCTTAAGATAAGTAGTGAGAGTAAGATGAAATTTGAACTAGTGCCTTTATTGATACATTTGATGTATAGTTGAAAAGAACCAAGATATTAAAAGATTCACTTTCGTGATGAATTTAAAGAATTTGTTTTGGAGATGATTATGAATTTATCATATCTACAAAAAGGAAAGTAGGAGTATAGTTGTCCTCTTTAGCGGGAGTATGTAGAGACATATTTCTCATAGAGAATAAAAATTATAATTTTCAATTGTTGAAAATATAATTGTCGAAGAATAACTCTTGTTGGATATGAGAAGGTAATAACATAATTATGAGAATCAAAACTATAAAGATAAATTAGAAGTTGATTAACTATTCTAACTCTAAGTATATAGATAATGCATTAAAAATGTTTAGTATTTGAGATATTGAATACTTATAAAATATTAAAGATATTTATTATTCTATGTATAAGTTTATATTTAAGTTTAAGGTTATATGGATATTAACTTTAGAAGTGAATCCTAATTAAGGTCTACTTTACTTACAACAATATTATTTTAAGATTGAAAAGATTCCAATGTGGCAATATAAAGATGAGCTAGTTTTAAAAATAGTTTGAAAGATACGACAAGAATGTGATCAAACTTTGAATTAATGTCCAACTTAAGATTCAAATTTTATTATGATTTATACGTTAATCATTTTATATAATTAAAGATATATTAGTTTATGGGAAATTAAAATTAAAATTTTCTTAATTATTTCATTACGGTCAAAACTAGATTGTATAAGATTTTTTTGATCCATTTGCGAAGAGTTTCCTGGTATTCCCAATTACAGATTAAAGTCGAGGGGCTGCAAAAGATTTTTGTTGACATTTCAATTCTTGAATCTTATAAAGCGTCAAAGCAGTGACCAGTTATCGTAGGAGGACATTCTAATGCTCAAAGTAGACTGACTAGGAAGAAGCTTGGGTGCGTGTGAAGAGGATAAGAATGAATTCGTCCAAGTGTCACTTTCTATATAGCTGTTATGCGGAAGAATTAGAGTTTGGATACACAAATAAACTTTCACATGTGACGTGAATACTCATAATAATAAGTTTTTTTATATAAATACACAAATCTGGTAGTAGTCGAATCGGAGATTAGCATTCATATTATCTTGAGGCTCATATTTTCTTAGTATGATTCGAATATGAAAAGTAAATCGAATATCATAACTTTAATGATAACAGTACCAATCAGTCAGGTGGTCTAACAATTAAAATTAGATTGGATCACCAATATGTATTTTTTTTCTGTGAAAACAAATTCTTGAAGTTGACTTTTAATAATCCATTATAAATAATTTGTTAACTTAAAAAGTAATTGTTAATTGAATTTGTGAGATATTATAATTTGACTTGGAATAATAGCCAAGTGTCACAATACAAATTTTGCTTCACTCTTACTCATCGCCCTCCACATATTTCCAGATCTATTCCTCTCTTTCTACCTAAAACCAAAAATTTCAGATCTACCCGAGGATGAAATGAATAGATCATGGCATGTCGTTTTATATTTCATTAAAACTCGAAACGCGTACACGTAGCATGTCGTTTTAGCCCTCTCTTTTTTTTTTAGGCCTAAGGGGAGGTCCCCAGTACAAACAAACCCATTCCCTCTCCTCTTCACTCTCTTTCTCTCTCGCTTCGTGACTGATGGATAAGACGAAGATAATGGCGTGTTTGCTGTGGGCTTTGGTCATCTTATGCGGCGTTGTGCAGCAGGTGAGATCTGACGCATCGGATCATCGTTACAAATTAGGCGATGATGTTCCCCTCTATGCCAATAAGGTTGGCCCTTTTCACAATCCCAGGTACGTATGTGTGCTTGATTTTGTCAATCTTTTCTATGACTTCCCCACACGCGGAATTTGTCTGCTGCGCTTTTGTTTTTGTAAAGATTTGTGATTTGGGTTTCATTTAGTTTGTTTCCAAGTGATTTGGGTGTGAGGATTCTTCAGTTTCGGATTCTGAATCCGATGGTTTATGAAAATTGAAATGGGAATGAGAGCGTGCTGGTGGATCTGAGCTCATTGGGTATGTGGATCTGTTTTATCGTCGGGTTAATCCACTCTTCGTGTCTGTTTAAACATTCTTCAAAGTGTGATAAGTTTCGGTAATTAGAATGGCAGCCTCTATACCACGTAGGGGTAAGGTTGCCTATTATTGGACCTCCTCACACCTCACATTTTTACTGGTATTGTTTTTGTACAATGACAACATCACTAGATACGATGCCTTGTGTAGTTTTTTTTATGTATGCTGGGATGCTTTCATAGACCGAACAAAAGATTGTCTAATTGGGTTTCTTTGTTGATACTGAATCTTTAACGTGGATCCTTATTTCCTCATTGATTTATGTTCGCTGGTTGATTTTATCGTAAGATTAATTTGGATTATTTCGCGGCAGATGGTGGAAATTTTTATTTTACTGCTACATTAGGTTTTGCTGTTTTCGGATTGTTATTTTAGTTTGGGATAACAACTCAGTCAGTGCCAGACTTTTGGAAAAAAATTTTAGATAAGTGTCAAACCTTTTAAATCTTTTTAAAATATAATTTTTCAGTTCAAACGTTTATTCCAGCAAAAAAAAATGATGTGACAGACGAAACAAGAATAGATCTTAACATTTAATTTCCCGTCTTTAACTTACATGTCATCTTGTTGTCAATAGAATAAAAGTTTTGAATTGATAACTTGCATTTTACAAAATTTTAGAACTTACTGAAAATTTTAAAAGGTTTGACACTTAAGTTAGAAAACTAGAAATGGTTTAGCACTGAATGATTCATTAATCCTTTTCTATTTTTAGCGTGTCAAGATTGTACAATGAAATTTATCTGTTTTGTGCTCTCCTTTCTTTGTTTATCATTTATTTGTTATGGCTCACTTTCGTGTCTTTTCTTCCAACAGTGAAACGTACCGGTATTTTGATCTACCTTTCTGCTCATCAGGTACCAGTCATTTCACTTCACCAGTTTTTTTTTTTACCTCTTTGTTCTTTGTGTAAAACTAAAATTGTTTCTTACAGGTCCTAGGAAAGAAAAGAAAGAAGCTCTCGGTGAAGTGTTAAATGGAGACCGTTTAGTCACTGCTCCCTACAGACTTGACTTTTTGAATGACAAGGACTCTGAAGCTGCTTGTAAACGAAAGCTGACTAAAGAAGAAGTTGCTCAGTTCCGGAATGCAGTCTCAAAGGATTACTACTTTCAAATGTATTATGATGACTTGCCCATTTGGGGTTTTCTTGGAAAAGTTGATAAAGAAGGCAAAACTGACCCCAATGAATACAAATATTACCTCTTTAAACATCTTCACTTTAATGTCTTCTACAATAAGGATAGAGTCATTGAAATCACTGTACAATCTGATCCTAATTCTGTTGTGGACCTGACTGAAGATAAAGATGTTGATGTGGAGTTCACTTATACTGTTAAATGGAAGGAAACAGAAATACCATTTGAGAAAAGGATGGAAAAGTATTCACACTCTTCATCACTGCCTCATCACTTGGAAATCCATTGGTTCTCCATTATTAACTCATGTGTGACAGTTCTTCTATTAACTGGATTTCTTGCCACAATTCTCATGCGAGTCCTGAAGAATGACTTTGTCAAGTAAGAAGCTCGTTAATAACTTATTACATCTGAACATGTTTGATTACCTCTTTTGTCTCTTTATTTTTTCTTTGACTAATTTATATTCGTTGTGGAGATATGCTCATGATGAGGAGTCAGCTGATGACCAAGAGGAGACAGGGTGGAAATACATCCACGGTGACGTATTTAGATATCCAAAGCATAAGTCTTTGCTTGCAGCGGCACTTGGCTCTGGCTCTCAGCTGTTTACTCTGTAAGTGTGCCTCGGAATAGTTCTTTCTGGGTTTACTCGTACTCTTTTGTGCTGCTTATCTGTCATTGTTAAGCATTTAATTGACTATTTTTATATTTGTCTTCAGCACAATTTTTATTTTCTTGCTTGCTCTCGTTGGTGTATTTTATCCTTATAATCGGGGAGCTCTCTTCACCGCACTGGTTGTTATATATGCTCTTACATCTGGGATTGCAGGCTACACTGCAGCCTCCTTCTATTGCCAGCTAGAAGGAAGTAATTGGGTAACTTATCATGGGTTCTCTATATGAACTTTTTCGTTGTTTTAACGTTTCATGCCTTTATAATTGAAATATCCCCTACTTGATGCCTGAAACTTGAACCAGAATCAACTGATATCGTATTTGCTTTTGTTGCAACTGAAGCTGAATGAATCACTGCTTATGAGTTTCAAGCCAATAGTTGTGTCAAAATGAATTTGCCTCTGAAAAAATGCTTCCAAAATGACTTAGGCATCAAGAAGGTGAATTGCATACGTTATATTTTCCTTTGTATCTCTTACATGGACCATTGATCACTGTACTTTTCGGATTGCTGTTGCAGATGCTAGGTCACAGTTTGTACGAAACGTTTCTGCTTGTCTAAGCTTGCTTGCACACACACAAAATATATGCCTGCTACCCATTGTTTGTGCAAATACATTCTTGTTTATGCCTGCATTTGTTTGTACTGGATATACCATTGTGTGCAATTTTGAATGGGTTTTGATTGGCATAGCAATTGAGTCTACTGAAAAGAGGATGTGTAGATATAGTAAGGCAGCTGAGCACCTCAAGATGCAATGTTCAGTAAAGAGTTGAAATCAACTAAACTTGAGCATAACTAAATGGCTTGGAATCTGATGAAAAGCAGAATTAGGTGGAACTGATATGCTTCCGTACTAAGGAAATTCTTTGAGATTAATTGTTGTTTTTTTTTCAATGGAATTGGTGGATCATAAGCTGTTTCCTTTGGAATAATACTTTAATTTTATAAGAATGCTGTTACAGTTTGGAGACATGCTTGACTTGACTTTCAACCTTTTGGCTTGACAGGTCAGAAATTTACTATTAACTGGCAGCCTGTTTTGTGGCCCTCTGTTTCTCACATTCTGCTTTCTCAATACTGTAGCAATTGCCTACAGCGCTACTGCAGCATTGCCATTTGGAACCATTGTGGTTATCTTTCTGATTTGGACTTTGGTAACAGCACCATTACTGGTATTAGGTGGGATTGCTGGGAAGAATAGCAAAGCCGAGTTCCAGGCTCCATGTCGTACGACTAAATATCCTAGAGAAATTCCTCAATTGCCCTGGTACCGAAAGACACTTCCCCAGATGGCTATGGCAGGGTTCCTACCTTTCAGTGCAATCTACATTGAACTTTATTACATATTTGCTAGTGTTTGGGGCCACAGGATTTACACCATCTACAGCATCCTGTTCATAGTATTCATTATTCTCTTGATTGTCACTGCTTTTATAACAGTGGCATTGACATACTTCCAACTTGCGGCTGAAGACCATGAATGGTGGTGGAGGTATGTTTTGCTGTTAGTTTGTACAATATTCTTTCCTGTAACCTGATAATCAAAAAAGACTTGTCTACATGATAATAATTCTGGTACTTTTGTCCCCTTCTGTAGTGTTTTCTCTTCCACCATGGTTGATGACTAATATTTTTCTTTGTATCTTTTGTGATTTCATTGATCTAAATCTTCTTTGTTGGGATTATGAACCTCCATTCTCTACTACATAGGCATTTTTCCTTTAGTTAAGAAATGATCTGAAGTATTTTAAACCTTTCAAGCTAGGTGATTGTACAACTACTAGCCTGACTCCATCTGAGATTCTTTGTTAATGTTAAAAGCTACCAAGTTTTTCTGCAGTTTTCCGTGTTATTTCATTTCTGGAAAGATAGTTTACTTTTGATATGTGCAAAAATGTTAATATTGGTTTTACATAGCTGGTAATTGTGCGAGGCTGAGTCATCAGTATGTCTAATTCTTTACTCCTTTTTCTTGACATTTTTGCGCATCCTAAAAGTTGGGGAGACATTTCTATGTGTGAGAAATATAGGGGTGCAAATGAGATAAATCCCAGCAAGTATTGCTCACTATAGGAAATTGACATAGGAATAATCATGTTTTCCTTTCTCCTGATTTCGCTTTTGTTTCATGTTAATGTGTTTGAAAGTAGTCCAGGTGTAAAACTTAAGCTTCTGTTTGCTGATTCATATTTATTTACTCATCTTCAGGTCTTTTTTATGTGGTGGATCAACTGGTTTGTTCATTTATGGCTATTGCTTGTATTACTATTATGCACGATCAGATATGTCAGGCTTCATGCAGACTTCATTTTTCTTTGGATACATGGCTTGCATATGTTATGGTTTCTTCCTGATGCTGGGAACTATTGGTTTTCGGGCTTCATTGTTCTTTGTCCGTCACATTTACCGTTCTATCAAGTGCGAGTAGCAATTCACTCAGTCTTGTCTTGTTACCCCGTGTAAGCTACGTGATAAGTCTGGCCAGATTATATGAACTACTTGTTTAGCTTGGTTGTTTTATACAATGGCTCATGTTATACGGGACTGGTCGCAGTTGTTCTGAACATGAGTTTTATCTCACTGCTATGAGGAATATGATTGCACATTAAATGCTTCATTTGTGTAACACATCTTCAGCAGGAAAGGAGCATTCAGGAACTTAGGATGCCTGAAAAGAAATTTGTAGTGGTGCTCAAATGTGGACGCTATTTTTGAGTTACAAAGTCTTGGTAGAACTGTAGGATGCTGTAGAATTTAAGTTACTTACTGTATTAGCTGCACTCTGAAACATTCTCATGCAATTTGTGTTCCTAAACTATTTCATGTTTTTTGCTATTGGGCCCTATTCAACATTTTAAATCTTCAAAGCATGAGCTTGGGTGTCCTCGAGATCTAAGAATGGTAATTACTTGATTGTGTCTAAATTCTTTTATATTATCAAATTTTTATGCAATTAAAATTTAATTAAAAAACCAAATCGCGTCGCAGTTTTCCTAATTTTAATTTACCTTTTTTATAAATCCATAACTTTGTTTTAGTTCATTTCATAATCTTATAAAAAATCTGAGTCATAAAATGCCGAGAAGACTAGAGGGATGAAGGATCCCACATCCCAGTCTCGGTCACTCCTGATAAGCGATAGTGTTGCTCTCAGTCTCTCCTGCCAAGCGTCAATTTACTGTTCACACATTAAGATCTCGATGGTCCACGTGAAGTTAACTGGAACTAAAATTAATTTAATATAACCAAAAATAGATGGTATGAGTGGTTCAGTACTTTTATCTTTTAATAAGAAGTCTCGAGTTCGAGTATTAGAAATGGAGAGATTGTTTAGCTTGTATTTTATATCTTACGGGCTGATCTGATGTGAGTGAGAATTAGTCCGAGTATGGATGGTTTAAAAGAGTCCTCTCATAATTGGGAGCATCTTAAGATACTTCATGGGCTATCAAAAAAAATTTTAATTCAATAAATTTAGTCTCGATCGTCTACAACTCAAAACTACTGAGTGCTGGCCGATTATGAAACTGATCATCCGTGGTTATATGAGGCCGCTTAATTGTTACTTACACAAATTTAATTTTATTTTATTATAAATGATAAATGAGTAATTTAATTTGTACAGGTAAAATAGTCTGATTATAATATTAAATAATTTTCTCAAATTTTCCTTTTTTTAATTACTCGTCGGAGTCTATATCTTTTAAAATTATCAAGTGCAAACGAAAATTAAGAAAGTATATGATTTTTTTATTTTGAAAAAAGGAACAATGATAATAAAAAAACATATTTGTCTTAACATCCTTTAAATTTTTTGTTTCCAAAACTTTAAAAATCAAAAACAAATTTAAAGAAATAAAAATTTTAATATGAGTATAGACAAGTTCCACGTTCACTTTAATATAAGAATACTATCACCGAGAACAAAGAGTACTATACCATAATGAAAATTATACCAAGCCTCCATACATCCATTACCACACATATGTACAAAAATTATCACACCTATAATAAATAAGTTAAATTTTCATTGTAATATGAAAATACCATTATTAAGTATGAAGAATACCATGCTTCAATAAAAATTATACCGTACCTCCATACATCTAATACCACGCGTATGTATAAAAAATATAACCACTTATAATAGATAATTTATAGTTTCAGTTAAATATGAGAACACCATCACTAAGTATAAAGAATATCATGACTTGATAAAAATATATACCAAGACTTCATATATCCAATACCACGGTTATGTACATAAAATACTATGATTCACAACATATAAGTTATGTGTTTACTTTAAAATAAGAATATCACCAATGAGTAGGAAAGATATCATACTTAATAAAAATTATACAATACGTCTATACATTCAATGCTGCACTTATCTTTTTAAAAATATCATTACCAATAATAGGTAAGTCACACCTTCACCATAATATGAAAATATATAACTTAGTAAAAGTATAGCATGCCTTATTATATCCAATACCACACTTATGGATGAAAAAATACCCCAATGTATGTACAAAAAATATCTGACTCCTATAATAGATAAGTCATACATTCACTTTAATATGGGAATGTTATCATCAAGTATGAAGAATATTATGAATCAATAAAAACTATACGATAACTCCATACATCCAATACCACGTCTTTGTACAAAAGATATCACTACCTATAATAAATAAGTTACAACTTCATTTTAAAATGAAAATACCATCACCGAGTATGAAGAATATCATGCCTCAACAAAAACCATATCATATCGCCATATAGCTAATGCTACAAGTGTGTGAGAAAAAAAAACCCTTACTTATAACAAACAATTCACACATTTATCTTAAAATAAAAATACCATTACTTAATATGAAGAATACTATATACAACCTTCATACTTTTTTATATAATTCTATCTATGAAACATACTAAGTTTTTAACATTTTTCGGAGCATGGGCTATCACCTACACCCCAAGTATGTTTTACGACCGATCACCTACTCGTTTGATGAATTATTACTATACGTAGAGAGGTCCATGTGTCCTTATATTTGTTTGACCTTGCGTTCCTTTTGTTGTAGTTGCTCATCTTTCGCTCGCGCTATTGAGCTGGTTTTCTCTTGATGATTGGTTTCCATGGTTTCTGATGCTCGGGTTTATCGTATGCTCAGTCGTTTGGTTTCTTTTTTCGATTATTGCTTGCTACTGTCCAGTTCAGTGCTCATTACCATCTCTTAACCGTAAATTTGATGTTACTAACTGGATCTTATATTGCGGTAGTTTCTTTGACTATTTATAATCCCTTATGTTACTCCCCATAGTCACGCCCCAGTTTGATGTGTTGTGTTTGGGAGGTAGTTTATCGTGTCTCAATAATTTTCTTGTAAAAGTCTGGTAGTCGCAGGTCATTCAGAATCTCGGGAGTAGATAAGAAAATTTTAGGCGTTAGTCGAGTAAAACTCCTAGAACCTCCTGACATTCCTGGAGCCGCCTGACATGTCTACTGACCACTCTCTAACATGTCATTCTCATAGAGATCCGTTTGTAGTCTAATTACTTCTCCTACAAGCCTTCTTGTATAAGATAAGGCGTTTATTTATTTATTCCTGTTTCCTTTTATTTTATTTATTTATTTATTTATTTATTTACATATTTATTCTCATGCCATAATGTATTTATTTCCTCTTCATTTAGCCCATGTTTTAATATATTCACTTTTACCTTTTACCTTTTACCTTTTACCCTTTTCATTGGCACTTTTCTTTATTATTATCACATTTGTATATAGGTCTATTGGAAATAGCCTCTCTACTACGTAGGGGTAAAGCTGTATACTATCAGATCTCTCTGGACCTCGCTTTATTGAGGGATTGCAAATTGGGTGAAAATGATGATGATGATGATGTATGAAACATACTAGCACTCATTATAGATGATTAACAATTTTACTTTAATATGAGAATCCATGATTGAGCATCAAGAATACAATGATTCAAGACAAACTATACCAAGACTCCATAAATCCAATACCATATTAATGTATAAAAAATATCACCATCTATAACAGATAAGTTTCATGTTCACTTCAATATGAAAATGCTATCATTGAATATGAAGAATATCACATCTTAATAGAAACTATACCCAACCTCTATACATCTAATACCATGTGTATGTATAAAAAATACCATGTGTATGTATAAAAAAGGTCATCACCTATAACAGATAAGTTACACATTCACTTTAATATGAGAACATCATCATGGAGCATAAAGAATACCATGTCTCAATAAAAAAATTATACCATAAGTATATTCATCCAATACCATGACTTTGTAAAATAATACTACCATCCATAACAATAAGTTGCATTTCCAGTTAAATATAAGAACTCAATAAAAACTAGACCAAGAATCCATACATCTAATACTGCAATTATGTATTTAAAAATGCCACCGCCTTTAATAGATTGGTATATGTAGTGCATCACAGTGTGTCTATTAAAGCTTACGTTTAACATGGTTAACTATATAGCAATTTGGTCAACCGTGTTATTGTTTAAAATATTGAAGGGTTAATATGAAGTACATGGATGGGCGAGCATTAATTTGTGGCTTTTAAATATTTTAGACATCACTGTTAACTATATGGTTAGATGGTGAACCATGGTCTTGATATAAAATAAATGTTACAGACACAGACTGACACACGTCTTTGTACAAAACCATTTTTCTGTAGTTTTATTGCATATGGTTATTTATATGCCTGTGTTGTCAAATGTGTTCTTGTTACCTTTTAATATGAGACAATGTGAAGGATATAAATTGTTACATAATTATGTACTAAACTGTATGAAATTAATGTTTGGTTTAATAGTGTTAATTATATAGCCATGTAGTTAATTGTGTTACTGTTAGAAAAATTGAAGGCATCAGTTCATTACTATACGATCATTTTCCAAACCATCTTCATTATATTAATTCCATAAGAAAAATGTGTGTAAATAAATTATGTAAGGCAAATTCAATTTCCTTTTTTAAGCCCTCTTAAAACCCTGTTTTAAGGGTGGGTTGTCCAGATCTTAGAACAATTGGACTACATTGCCCTTAAATATTCAGCTCTGGGAACTGAGTTTGGATGGTTTTTATAAAGAATGACAGCGCCGAATTACTTTTAATGTACATCAAAATTAAATATGATTTAAAATTACGATGTTCATATGGAACACCAAGAAATTAACAGAAAACAAAACAAATGCAGGGGCCTTATTATTATTGCAACCATCTCAACGACATAAATTTTCACGCCAAAAAGATCATAGTACTACAAATGACTGATATGGCTAAAATGAAATGTGTTTCCCTACCCAAATCCTCCATTTGAGGCGTGTGACGAGACGATGATGGTGGCAAAGTTATTTACCAGGAGTGTAACATTTTATGTGTGTAAGTACACTGCTACTTATTTTCCTGTTTATCACAGAGAAAGACTACTTCTGAAATAACAAAACATACTATACCATATAAGTTTTGTTTCTAATCATGGTAACTTTCGTGCAGGAACATTCTTGATATTTTATAGATCTTGGGCAAAATAAAAAAGGAGTCCCTATTTGCCTTTTTTTTGTTCTTTACGAGGGTTTAGAATAGACTCTCGTAAAGAACAAAAAGCGATAAAATAAGTATCTTTTTTGTTGCTCCTTATTTTTAACCTTTATAAAGAACAAAATGTGACAAAATAGAATCTATTTTTATTGCCTATTTTATTCTTTACGAGAGTGAGCCCTAGGCAGTTGCCCTTCTTGCCGTTGCCTAAGGTCAAACCAACTTTTGTGACTTGTCTATATAGTAGACCAAAAAAATGAAATTTAGAATAATTATTGTCTTGAACATCGTGTTTTTTTGGTGTGCTATAAATAACAAAAGGAATAAGTTGTTTCGTATTCCTCCTATTAGTACGAATTTCCTAATTTAATTTTACTATCTTGATTTTTCTATTTTAGTCTACATTATTAAGGAAAATTAATTATTCATTCGATCAAATTCGTTATAAATTTAATAAAAATATTTTTAAGATTGTCTATACTTATCATTTTTTAGTCATTTAATATAATAAGTAAATTTTAAAATTTTTCTATTCTTAAAAAAATGATAAATTTAAGCAACTAAAAAATATAGATGACAGTAATTTCATTGAAATATTTTAAATAGGCCTAACAAAGTAGACAAATTAATGACTATAAATTAGAAGACCATAAAAATGATTATTGCAATAATATATAATAACCTCATAAATTATACGCCTATCAAAAATTAAACCTTAATCGATATATAGTTATCCTTGTCTTATGCATTCTTAAAATAAGAAATATTATCTGACATATAGATAAATTATAATTTCAAATATATGCATTATTAAATAAATTAAATTACTTACTTGGATTTGATTGTAATCGACAAGTTAAAAGACTCTTGAAATTTGTTTCCTGCAGAAATTCTTCGTTTAGTATTTCAGTGTTTTTCTGAAGACGATCATTAGATCTTCAAATAATATTATCTCATATTTATAGATAGTGTCATGATGTTAACCATTAAAAATGAAAGATCACATCCTAAATTCATCGAGTGTGCTATTTCATTATCATCTCCTACTCAAATATGATGAGTTTAGGTAATACGATTTTTGCATGTTCTCATACTTGTCCAATAACTCGTTTGACCAGCATAAGACGAGAGCTTATGGTCATATATATGTTTGGAATATATAATGTCTCGATTAATGAATTGATCCTTGAGTAGATTTTATATTTTATACCCTAGGTAGTGTGTCACATTTCAATCTCCTTCGATCTCATTTACTTCATCATATCACAAATGTATTCAATTCTCTTACTCAGAGCCGAATGCCACCTTTGAATACAAAATTTTTCTTTTTATTAGTTAATAATCAAAAAATGACCTTCTTCTGTTTTCAATTCTCTTAAATTAAATTTAATTCGCTTCCCTAAAATTGTCTCATAAGATCATATCAAACATAATCTTCTATTAACATTCTACAGTAGCAAATCTTAAATTTAATTCTTAAGAATCAGACAAGGGTCCTAAGGGTATAATAAGAAGTTCACTTAACCTCTAGGGTCTCTCACAATGTAAGTTGAGATCTTTGACTTATCTTAATCCCCTTTATGATCATTTCTACACATATGATAAAAATCATGTTTTATAGTATCAACTCATATTAATTTGGATCGTATGTCTTTAATAAATGCAATATTGTACATAAGTTGATCCAAAACATACTTAATATTTAACTTGAGTTCACTTATCCACTCTTAAATTTATCTTTTAGAACTCTCATCTAGCAACTCAAGATAGATATGGTGACCATATGATCACTCCAAACCAATTTCCTTTCAACTTACCATCTAAGTCAGCATTTACAGTTTAAGTCTCTTACTTTAGCTCTTTATCATCACCTTGATAACAAACTTAAAACATGTTTATTCTCTAGTCATAACAAATGCTAAAGTCAATTGCCTATGTGAGAAGGCCGATCTTTTATCTATCCGACATTACAAAAAATATATCATACAAAGTAAACATATTTCATAATCAAGTATTAAGCAATTCTTATTTCTTAATAAACAATGTCAAGTTATATTTGCATTTATATATGACAACACATTGAATGAATAAACATGGAGAAATGCTAATTAATTGCACTACATAATCTTAGAGACTTCACATGCCTAATACATGTATCTTAGGAAATTGGTTTTTTCATTTGGTCTATCACCATATCTCATGTAGTTATATACTTCATGTTAAATTCTCCTTGTGGAACTATATCTTTTACATATTTGTACTATTTATACACTTAGTTTTATAATGAAATTTAGAATCATTTATACAAGTTATTGTCGTTTGACTACAATAGTTGATTATTAATGGATCAATCTCATTTTGAATAACCCTTAATATAACCAAGAATAGTCTATGCCACACAAATTATTATACTCCACAAAAATTATTAATGTGAGCAGGACTAGGGTGACACCAAATGGACCAGGCGTGGATGTCGAATGCCCAAGGAGTGAGCTTGCCATTCTAGAAGGGCCCATGACCAAAGCTAGGGCCAAGAGACTTAAGGAGGCTCTTTACACGAATGTGGGATTCTATTTGGAGAGGGTGGAGAGCTCCAAGCCTATTGGAGGAGAGTTAAGTGGGTTACGACCTAAATTAATTCACTTAACTCAAATCCTTGGACTAGGCACACTTAGGGTTTAAAGACATGGAGACTTGGGCTAATTTTAATGTTCCATCACTTAAGCCCAAGGAGTGTAGGAGTCAGCCATGTGTTAATTAAATGGGACTTAGGCTACTTAATTCACTTAAGCCCAAGAGCAATGGAGATCAGGCTTTTCGTGCATGGCTTTCTTATTTTTATTATTTTTGGACCTTTGTTTTATTTCGGGCTTTTATGTATTTTTAACCCAACCTTTTATTAATTGACTTAGGTAAATAGGCTCATTACGGTTAGAAACGAGGGGGGATTTTTGGTATTATTATTATTGTAGTAGTCAACTTTGTTGAGGAGTAATCCTCTTGTTTTCGTTTCACTAAGAACCTAATTCCATTTATCAATTGATCAATTATGGAGTGTTATTTGGTTCCTTTCTCTTAGTTGATTTTGATCATCGGGATTGCTTGGAAAAAGTTTCCAAGAGGTGTCGTAGAGATTAGCCTTGCGTATCCATTAGCTTAGGGTTTCGAAAAATTTTGTTCATCTTAATTCCTTCATAACCGAATTCAATCCTCCAAGGAAACCACCAAAACTTCATCCATCTGACTCAACCCTTCAGTGGTGTATGTTAATTATTGAACTACTGCTAAAAATGCCATGAATTCAACTTCCATTGTGGATAAAGCAACACATGATTGCTTCTTACTTTCTATGATATAGCATTATTGTTAAGTAAGAAAAAAAATCTAGAGGTAGATTTTCTTTCATTAAGTCTCCTCCTTGGTCTATATCTTTATATTCTTATATATGTAGATCGTTGCCTTGATAATACAATGCATAATTAGCAATACCTTTAGATACCTTAATATTCTCTTTATTGCTTTTTAATATGCTTGTCCTGGATTTAACTAATATCTACTCACCATTCCAACAATGTAACAAATATCTAGCTATATACATATCATGGCATACATAAGAATTCAAATTGCACGGGAATAATGAATTTTCATCATTTATTTCCTTTTTTGTGGCATAGTTAGGCAAAAATTCTTACTCGGACATTCACCTTTAGCAACAAGATTATATATTAATTTGCAATCTTGCATATGGAATCGTTCTAAAATCTTTTTAATATAAGTCGATTAAGAAAGTGACAATAATCATTTTGAACAATCTGTTAAAATATAAACTCCAATAATGTGTATAGCTTCACTTATATATTTTGTCTTAAATTTATATGACAACCAATCTTTGATTTGCTTAACAATTTCACATTCACTAAAAACAATCAGAATTTCATCCACATAAAAAGATAAAATCACAAATTTAAATTTGGATCTCTTAATATATACACAATGGTATTCATTAAGAATATGAAAATCATATGAAAGGATTACATTATGAAATAATATATACCACTTCCTTGAAGACTCCTTCAAACCGCAAATTGATCTCAATAACTAACATACCTTATATTCTTGGGTTATCTCAATGCAAACTATAAGTTGTTCTATATATATTTCTTCTTCTAATTCTCCATCTAAAAAGCAATTTTTACATCTATTTGATGTAATTCAAGATCTAAACTATTCACTATAGCCAGTAATAAGTGCTTGATTGGTCATATATTTTTCCCTAATGCCTAATGATTACTATTATGATGTGTCTAAGATACTTATTGGTTTCATATTTTAGTTTAGGTACCATTTGAAAGAATAAGAACCAAAATGAGCTAAATTCACATCCTTGGTCATGTGTTTATATATGTTCAATCTTATTTGCCTACATTGAGGAAAAAGGAGATGAGTTAAGGTGAAGATGAGACAAAGAATAGAAGAATTAAAGTCATTGTGAACCATAAGGTCATGTATGGGAACATTAACTCACTAGAAATGTGTACAAACTCAAAAATGTTTTAACCACCTCTGTTACATACATGCCCTTTTGGAGACTTGCACAATCATGTAATTGAGATACAGGGTACTATATCTTGGCCATTTAGCTCAATAAAAAAGTGTAACTCTGCAATTTTTACCAAATTGACATGCACGGCCACTTACACATTATATATAACCATGTAACCCTAATTTTGCACTGTGAAAGGGAAATTAAAAGTCCAAATAGGGAATGTACAAATTGGAAAGGAGGTAGATTCCTTTCGCTTTCAAGAGCTATAAGTTGTTAATCTTCTTCTTTCTAGTTTAAAAGGGATATCGAGGCTGGTGAATACATTTGGGCATTGATTAATCTTATCTTAACCCTCTTTTGGAATTGACTTTGTTATTCTATATATAAAGTTTAGGATTTATGTATGAACAATTTAGATAGTCCTACTAGATTATTTATGTATAGATTCATTTTCATAAGCAAGTTTCCAATTCGTAATTATAGTAAACATGATTCGTGTGTGGTAAACTAATGGTTGTGCATCATTAAGGGTAATGTAGCATAAGTTAAATAACTTGAGCTTATATAGTTATTGCTTAGACTAACCTATTTTCCTAACTTGTAATAGGATTGTCACACTAAATCTGAAGAGCATATTCTAGGTTATCTAATAACTATACCAAATTAAAAAGTTTGTTTTAATTAGTTGCAATCTAAAGAAAATTGGGATTAACAAAATTATTGTTAATCTACTATTAATAATTTCAAAAAAAGAGACATGAGATATAAGTGGATGTTAAGTTTTACACTCAATACTCCATACAGCGGTTTTTTCGGTGCCACTAATTTTGATGACTTTTGAACTACATGACTCAAATATTTCTCACCTTAACCTTTCACCCTATTACAACCTTGGAAAGTTTGTTAGTTCTTGTTATGTAAGTGAATCTTTAGTGGTGAAGAATTCAAAATATAAGTAAAGTTGTGGAATGTGTTCTTTTGTTATCAAAGAAAATCACTAAAAATAAAACTGTCTTGTAGGTGGAAGCCAATATTCAAAAAACAAAAAGAAAAGAGCCGTCGGACAATAAAAAAAATTCCAATTAATTAATATCCATGAAGAGACCACTTAGTTTATATATATATATATATATATATATATATATAGAGAGAGAGAGAGAGAGAGAGAGAGAGAGAGAGAGAGAGAGAGAGAATTGACATATTTATTCGACTCGTTCAATTAATAAAGCACCATGCATCAAATCGATCTAACACATAATTTCTATCAAAACTACATCCTATCCTAAAATTTAATTGGCAACTTCTTACAAGTTAAAAAGGAAAGACGTGGAAATAAACTAATAAAAGAAACCATCGAAATGATATATAGCATAGAAGCAAGGAACATGATGATATCTACATAAACAAGCCAAGAAACGTAAAGTGTTATTCAACGTTAAAGTTGAATAAACTTAAAAAGATCATGAAAGAAGGAGATCAGAAAATGGACTAAAGGATGGCGGCTCGCAAGAACAAGATAGAAGTTACCTAACTCTTCCGGTTTTTTGCATGATTTTCTAGAAACAAGTCAACACGTTGTATGATTGTGTCACAGTGTGTAAAGAACAATTAGCCTACAAATTAACTAAAATCTGAAACGTGTCAGAATCGTCGAATGTTGTGAGGCACTTTGCTTTGGGAGGATAGGTGACGATATATTACAAAATTATTATTGAATAAGAAAAACGAAAGGTCTTGTTTACGTGCATGACTTAACGACGTGAAAGAAAGATGAATAGGATTGAAACAAAACGCAAGAGTCCTCATCAATATGAAACAATAGTATTCATGAATCACCTAATCCCAACCCTCGAGGAACGAAAGTCAATCAAGATCGCTCCTGCTACCTCTCCAAACGTGCATCACTTTTTTTCTTTTTAATGATTCTATAATATTGTTTTTAATTATAGAAACCGCGTCTTCTTCAGCTTTCCTTCAATATAAAACAATATATTAACCCAATTGTATGTTTAGGTCAACAATTCTATTATTGATTTGTTTGTTCTCTAGGTACTTTCTTTCTTTATTTGAATATGCACACGGGAAAGCTTGGGTGGATGCCAACTTTCTTTCTGTTGCTTTTCTCTACTTCTAGCATAAAATGGTCAAATCGAAGAATGAAAGATGTTTCTTTTATCTTGCACCACAAATTTCAAAAGCAAGTTTTGTCTGGCATAGGATGATGATGCAAACAAGGAAAATTATGGGCTAGCCCTTTTTCTAAGTCATTGAAATTAATGATGGACGGAATCCATTGAAAAGGAATGGACTTTATTTGCTAGTTAAATGTATACTATGTATACAACAAGTAATTGTACCATTTTGTTTCGTGTATTTCGGGTTAGTTACAAAGGTTGCATTCTATTTCAACAAGATAAACGCACAATTCTATATAGTGACATTAATTATGCATTAGAATGCAAGTCAAGCACATCATTTCGTAGGCTACTTTGATAGAATTAATACCAAAAAAAAGTTTCAAGTTTTTGGTAAACAGATGAGAAAGATAATGCTAGATGAGAAAGATAATGCTAGGAAGGGAAAATGTTAGCATAGTACAGGGACTGACATGAGCCTAGTCCTTGGGAGACCCTTACAGTTAAGGAAGTTTTTTTTTTTTGTTAGCTCACAAGGTGTCTCAGGAGGGTCTCAATTATTGAAAGGTGTCTTTAAGTCATCCACACCTAGACTAATCTCCGCTCTTATCGGGTAAGCTCCTAAGGGATAAAGTGCTGACCAAACAGATCTCTCCATTTTTAGGACTCGAACTCGAGATCTCTGGTTAAGGGATGAGAGTGCTGAATTAACAGAGGGGATCCCCAACGGATGAAATGGTGAATGAAGTGATTAATCACAACTCTTGAAGATGGCTAATCTCAAATTCGAAGGTCTTTTCATGTGGAAGTTTCTGATGAATCTCTTTGATGTATTCTGGAGTGACCATTCATGGCCTAACATTATAGACTTGTCGCAGAAACAAAACCAACACCCTCATGCTTAAGTTCTCCCTCAGCTGCATTATATATTGCATTGGACATGGAAGAAGCAGCACGAAGAGATATGTTGTTGTTCTCCTCACATTAATTATTAAATGGAGAAGGGAATCATGGCAAACGGAATCACTGGCTCACCATGTCCCTACGTGGCATACAAATGGATGGAACCTATAACAGATCTGTAACACTTACTGCTTTGCTCATAACGAGACTGAAGCTTTCTAATCCCATCCTGTTTCCAGCTTTGACTGTTAGCTACTTGATCAAGATTCTCATGACTTGCAATAAAAAAGCTTAGTTTTAACCACAGAAGCATTTGCTTAACACCAACAAGCTCAAGACCAAATTATCAATGCAGCTCTATGTTTATAGACTTGTCATCTTCTAGATTTGTGTCCTGACTTGGACTCTAGACTTCACAGGATATTATTCTGATCTCTTGTACACCTTTTTTTATTATTAATACAATTCTGGATTACAAAAAACATTATGTTGCTCAAAACACTATTTCAATAGAAGTGCAAGTCATTTAGGTGTACAACTTTAAACAACAATGTGCATGAGTATCGAAGAGAGAAAACTTCCTACAACTTTCGGAGAGAGAATAGCTTTCAAGAGTTCTAAACCTAAGGCTTGGCTACCAGGACTTGTTCAAATCGGAATTTGTACAAGATACTTTTAAGTTTATGTGAATTAGCTTCTTTGTATTTCAAAGTCAATATTTGAATCTTAAAATTTTCATAATTAAGCCTAACTTGATTAATCCACAGCTTTCTCATTTCGAAAACAATACATTAAATTGATAGTATATTGAAAATATTAATACGTATCATCCTTTCAATCTAAAACTCAGAATTAAGCTCTTTATTTTGCTATTAATTCTCTAATTAACTAACTTGTAATTTAAGAATAAATAATTTCTTACTGATACCATATGTAGAAAGGTCACAATAGTGTGGTAAATCTATTAACAAATGAATATTGGTTATAATTCAATATCTCGTCCATCGAATAGTATATTTGGTTATATTTGGACTTGGAGCTGTGAATCAATGTTTACTTTGCATGTATCTAGTTCGTTTAACTATGGTAAATCGATAATCAAATGACTTTATTCCACATTATTCTTAAATTTCTTTGATTAGTTGAAGCTAATGATGAATAAACAAGATTAGTCAAAGTGATAAATTTACATTTATAGTTTAAATGTTTATACAATTTTTATCATTTCCACTTTATGAGTCATCCTATTTTACATAAGATGATATCTAAGAACTAATAAATATTACAATAGTTACACTACAAGAAAATATTAAATTACAAATGGAAATTACCGACGGAATCGGCAAATATACCGTCGGTATACCAAATTACCGATGAAATAAACCGACAGTCAAAAACGTCGAAGATTCGGCCGTAGCTAAATTCACCGACGGAACGTTTCCATCCATCGGTAAAATTACCGACAAAAACCGTTGGTAACATCAACGGAACAGTTACCGACCGTCAAATTTATTCCGTCGCTAACTTTATCGACCGGTGCTCTCCCGTATGTAAATTTAGCATCGGAATGTTTCTAATACAGTCGGTAAACTTACCGACAGTAAGATTGTCCATCGATAAATAAGTCAATATTACCGACGGGAAATACGTTCCGTCAGTATAATATTCAGACAATTACCGACGGAAATATATAATAGTTCCGTCAGTAAAATGTTGCATTAAATTTTTTAAAAAATTTATATTTCCATTATATTTAAATTATTACAATTTTATTAATAATATATATTTAATTAGATATAAATAATTAAATAAAATTTTGAATTAATGAATATAAATTA
>JANZXR010000003.1:19937877-19961318 GCA_027575705.1 Erythroxylum echinodendron
AAAATAAAAATTACAAAAAACATTTCAAATATCATAAAAGGCATATTATCGAACACTTTATACGCAATATGCATAATATAAACCTAACCAAACATTCACGTTTAAAACTTAAAAACATACTTTTTTAGTAAAATAATACACTTATAAGAGAGTTTACTTCAAACAACCTCAAACACGATCGAAAAATGCGAGAGAAGGAGTCGGAAAACTCTAAACCGTAAGCAAAGAGGAGAAATGAAAGCGTGAGGGGAGGGGAAGGGGTCGGGTGCGAATTATAGCCGCTGGATTACCGACAGAACACAACATTCCGTCGGTAATTTAGGTTTCCAGAATACGCGGCCGCTGACAGTTACTAACGGACAAGACCATTCTGTCGGTAAAAGAGCGGCATTCGTCGACAGTTACCGATGGCAAATATCTTTCCGTCGGTAAAAGTGCGGCATTTACATTTGAGTAGAAACTCAAATACCAACGGATAGTATATTCCGTCGGCAAAATAGATTTTGTTGCTGACATTTTCCGACGGTAAAATCATCTGCCGTTAGTATCCGTAGGCAAAAGTACCGACGGAATGTCGATACCGTCGGTACAATTTGTTCGTAAAATATTTACCGACGGATAGCAGGAGTACTGTCGGTACAAGCGCGGCAATTTTATTAGAGTAAAAACACAAATACCGACGGATAAGATGTTCCGTTGGCAAACTAGATTTGCTGCTGATATTTTTCGACGGTAAGATCAACTGCATTGGTATGCGCAGCCAAGATTACCGACGGCATATTATTACCGTCGGTAATATTTGTTTGTAAAAAAGTCACCGACGGCAGATTGGCATTCCGTCGGTGTATCGTCCCTCCTTTATTGACACGACAATGTCTGTTAACAATTTACCGACAGAAAAGACTGTCCGTCGGTATATTGCTCGAACATATAGCGACGGCAGGTTATACTGTCAGTAACTGGAAGCTAAATACCGACTGCATGTTATACCGTCGGTAAATGGCGAAGTAATTAAATTGCGGGAACGATTCTCGCATTTTTTCCCGTCACCGAGACTTTTGGCGTCTCTATTTTTTGTCGGAGATTTTGCGCGAAATTTTTTCCTACAGAATTTCCGACGGATTTATTGTCCGTCAGTAAAACATTATATTTTCCGACGGAATTTTTTCCATCGGAAATATTCCGACGCTATACACAATTTTCTTATAGTGTTTGTCTTGACAACAACCTTCCAATTGAGCTTCTTAATATCTCTTACATAGTAAACTTGTTCAACTAGAAGCTATGACATATAGTTCATAAGTTTTCAACTTGCGAATGACATTAACCGTAAGAAACTTATCAACCTTATATCCATCTTTATGATACACATCCCACCAGTTAGTCTTAAATAAAATGATACTATTTTTTCATGATAATTTAATTGTATGATATTTGTCAAAACACCAAAATAATCCAAATTGTCAGTGTTCACATTACCTTTTTCAAAAATTTCACTATTTTATGATTTCAATTGCAAATCTCTATCTTTTGTGTTAAACCTCCAACCATTGATGAGGAAGCTTTTGTACTGATAAATTTAAACCAGTACTTGTTTAATTTAAATTTATTTTTGGATTTAAATTTATTTTTTAATTTACTTTATTAACTCTTAATGTTAAAAACCGATCAGTTTATTAATTAATCATTTAATTTTCAAAAATTAATAAGTTTTTATAATCTAAAATAAATCAATTAGTTTTTATCTAACTATATATTTTTTTAGATAAACTTCAATTTCTAATAGATAAGGATAATCTCTGTCAATCATATTTCAAAATTTTTAATTTTATATTTTAGCCAATTTTTTAAGAGTTTAATATCAGTTTAACTTTTAACCCTTAAACATCTTATCTTACCTATTTAACTTCTCCTTTTTAAAACGATGAAAAAATAGTGCAATATTATTGCATTATTATTTTATAAATTTTACTAATTTTTATAATAATATTTATACATTTATATATATATCAATAAAGGGAAGCTCAAAATCCCCTAAAACCCTAACGCGTGCACTACAGACCGATAACTCTATAATGGCTTTATGATCATTTCAACGCCTCCGTAAACCTCTCACCAAGCTTTCTCGCCCTCTTTTCTTGCCAGTTGTATCCACCGCTGCACCCCCTCTACTTTCTAAGACGATAACTGGTTTCGCTCTTCGATCAATGACGCTTTCGTTGTTCCAGACAGGGCTATTCACTGAGAACCATTTTGCTATCGTCGGAGAGACAATTCAAGGTTTACAAGGAGGGAGATGAGATAACGAAGGACACAATTATCTTCAAGGGTTGCAGTTTGAATCACTGGATCATCACTATGGATTTCCCCAAGGACCCCAAACCCACCCTGAAGAGATGATCACCACCTACGAACGAACTTGTGCTCAAGGGCTAAATATTATGTTATTTTTCAATTATCATTTTATTTAGTTTATGTTAACTTGCATATATCTGGTATATTAAATGCTTTCGCTTCATGAAAAATTTGGGCACGATGGAATTTGATTAATGAAAAGTTTCTATCTAAAATTTGTGACTTAATATTTACTGGACCACACCTGAAGGTATTATTGGTGAAAGGACAATTTTTAAATTATGTGAGGGTTGTTTGAGCTATCTACACAAAATTTGTTGAAACTTAGAGAGACTTTCTGAAGTTCATGGCCACTACTTATACGTTAGTCCATAGCTAGTAGCCATAGATAGCAAGGGAAGGTTGGAAAACTAATATCTTGACTTCAACTATGTACATTGTAACTGAAAGGTACTATTGAAAGATTGCTTAGAAACATAGCTTTCTTTGTATATTTTTTTGGACTTCAACTAACTTTTTTACTCTTTTATTGATTGCAAAAACTCAACTTTTGGAATGGAAAATATTGAAAATCTACATTGTCATTTACATTAAAGCTATCTCAAAAGTAAAGATCGCCAAAAGAACATAGAGGAAGGTAATTGGCAATGATTGATTGAGAATAAATAGGAGACTCTAAATTTTAACACAATTTTAAATTTTAAGTACTTTAACTTATTTTGTTAGTTGTTTTCTTTTATTAAAAATAAATTTTTTATCGATGTATAAGAACAAAGTGGAATAAACACAAGTAATAGGAGAAATCAAGAGATAGAAATCAATTTCTGGTACAAAGTCAATTGTGCAGATTGCATATGAAATGGTAAAGGAAATTTTTATTTACTTAAAATTAAAATTATATTTTTCTCTAAAAATTGGCGTTATCATTTGCGCCAATATAAAAATCAACATTATCATTTGCACCAAAGCTATTTCAAAAGCAAAGATTGCCCAAAGGATGTTGAGGAAGGTGATTAGCAATGATTGATTAAGAATAAATGAGAGACTATAAATTTTAACGTAATTTTAAAATTTAAGAACTTTAACTTATTTTGTTATCGATGTATAAGAGCAAAACAGAAAAAACACTAATAATAGAGGAGATTAAGAGATAAAATCAGTTTCTAGTACAAAGTCAATTGTGCGGATCACATATGAGATGGTAAAATAAAATTTTATTTACTTAAAAATAGAATTATATTTTCATTAAAAAACGAGTTCCAATTAATCATTAAATTTCTTAGTCTTTTCATTTTTTTTCTTTTTGGAAAGATAAAGTATCCTGACAAAAGTCAAATGGAGCTTGGTCTGTTCCAAATGGAGAAGAAATAATGGTATGGAAGTTATAGTCAAACTAGATTTTTTTGAAGTTTTTAAAATTACTTTACTAAATTTTCAAATTCTATCTAAATATGCAGAATAAGGTTCTAAAAGAAGGAGAGAAAACAAAGAAAAGATTTCATTTGTACCTCTACCACTCGTTGAGTGTTTCAGTCTTATCCTAAAAAGAAACTCAAGCTATTCACATGGTTTATGTGTTAAAGGGATAACATCTAAGTCCTGAGAAAAAAGTCAAATTCTAGGTGAAGTTGAGACTATAAAAAAAGGTATAAGTGATTTAGATGATAAAGTTACAAGACTTACTGAAATCACAAAAATACAAAATGAAAAGATTCCAACTCAAAATGCAACTATTAAGAAGCTGGCCACACGGAAATGAAACAAATTTCAACTATTTTTACTCATTTGGTAAATATTGAAGTAATTCCTAGTTTGTTACTCAATGCTTCTACCTCAATTGGAGATCCATCACATGCTACAATATCAAACACTCCAACTAATCATGTGAGTTTAAAAATTTGTAAAACCTAGAATAGTTAGTATTACTTCTTATCATTATATTAGTATAAAATGTTAGTACTAAATTTATAGTTTAATATTTTATAAACTAATTAATTGATTATATTATTTATTTATTTTGTAGGAAACAAATCAATAGTGAACTTCATCTAAAAGAATAACTAGGAAATTTTACCTTGGAAAGTTTTAGCTTAAATTAGTATGTAATAGTTTAAGATAATTATAATAAATATAATTATCTTGGAGATTAAATTTTCTAATTTTATATATTGAAAATTATAATTTTGTACATTTTGGTATTTTTATATACTTTTATATATACTAATAATTTTTATTTGCTTGTGTGACAATATTTGACTCTAAAAATCCATATCGTTTGTGAAACTTTCTATTTTACGGACACCAATTCAAAATTTTTATCATTAAACAATTAAATTGTTAAATTCAATAATATAATTTGTGACAAACAGGAATACATTAGAAATAAATTTATTGTAACATATAATCTTTATTTAATGACAATATTTTTGTAACATATAACTTTCATACTTGTGATGAAATTTGTTAGACAATATGGTCAATGATGCAAATTTCTTTTCTCAATAATGCAATTTCATTGTTGAATTTCATTGTTGAATTGAAAGTTTTATTTGTGACAATGGTAAACACATTTATTACAATAATTTTTGTAAGAATAATTTTTATTTTTGTGACAAAATGATATTGACACTTTTTATTTAAAATATTAATGACCAAGAAGTAAAGAACACTGATAAAAAAAGCATGATTGACAAATATGTTGACACTATTTTCAATTATTTTAATGACGATGATGTTGTTATAATAAAATAAAATATTGTTAAGACTTTATTCGTCATTATTTTATATTATTTGTGTCTACAAATTTGTTATAAATATGTACAATTACTGTGACTATATAGTTTTGTCATACATTTCATAATTTTTATTGTTAGTACTTTGGTCACAAAAGTATTGTATAATTGTTACCATTTTTGTAAATTAGTCACTAATGAAATAATGATGACGGGAGGTGACCATTTAAAAAATTAGACACTATTAATAATAATAACTAATATTACTGCTTTAACTTGAAATTTTACTTTCACAAAAAATACACTATAGATGCAAATTCTCTTTCAGTATTATCATTTATCACATCTTAAAAAAAGTAATATGGGAGAATTCCAAGACAAATGGGGTTTCAGCAGCACAAACATAAAGGGCGTGTTTGGAGAATGGCAAATCAGCCAAAATATTGGTTGATTCAAGTGTTTCAGCAGTTTGACTCTTCAAACAGCTGAAATACTTGTTTAGAAAGAACATGAAAAGTTAGCTGTTACATCTCAAAACACCAAACTTGGAAACGCTATACAAGAGCAACGTTTCACACAGCTGTTTCACTTTTAACAAGTGAAAAATCAATTACACCCTTTAGATAAATAAAGCTATACATTAATTAATTTTTACAAATTAAATTTATGTCTAACTACAAGCCCTAAACTTTTTAGGTTTTTTATTTTTTTAATTTAATTTTTTATAAAATTAAAAATAACATAATTATAATTATAATTTAATTTTTATTAAGTAATAATTTAATTTTTATTTAATTTTTATTAAAGTAATAATTTAATTTTAATTTTAGTTTAATTTTTATTAAAGAATATTATTATAATTATAATTAAAATAAAAAAGTAAAAAAAAAAAAGCCTACACATAACAGGTGACAAATTCATTTCCTTATAATTTTTTTAAAAACTATGGTCTCGTAAGTCATTTTACACATTAACAGGTGACAAATTCATTTCCTTATAATTTTTTTAAAAACTATGGTCTCGTAAGTCATTTTACACATTAACAGCTAATACTAAACAGCTAATTTTACCAAACATCTCTAACAAACAGTTAATATAATCTGCTGGTTAAATCAGTTAATAGAATCAGTTGTCAGCAAATAGCTGATAGAATCAGCTACCAACTAATGTAACCAGCTGATTATCAAATAGGGCCAAAATAATAAGCTACATTACTAAGCAACTAATTCTTCTTGCCTTTAATATCTTAGGTTAATTTCACTATTATTAGGCTATTTGTTAGACCACTTATGATGTTTTTTTATGTTCTGTTTAGAGGTATATTATTTGTACGTAACACTCATTTATTAATTCATTATCCCTTCATGCTTTAAAAAAGTACAAGAACTATAACGTAAAATGCTCTAAATTAATGTTCGTTAGCTTATGTCAAATAAGATAACATGGGAAGATTCCAATAAATAAATTCTACATAAGAATATTCAAGTGGTTTTAAATCTTTCAAGCCCACGAATAAGATTAATAACAAAAGCATAATTAAAAGGAATCGAATCAATCCAAAAAATTCAAGTTTTATAAATTGAACAGAAATTAATAATCTCTTTACGATTATATTTAATCTTATTTACAATTTAACTAAATATGTCAAAGAAATAAGAATTTATATTTGAAAATGTTTTAAATGTTATTGACATTTGACAATCAGTAATTAAAATGTTATATATGATTTTCTATATAGATGGGTACAAATACAATTTTTTTAATTGAAATTGAAAATTATATTTATACATTAGAATTCTATGGAAAATAAAAAAGGAGAAAATATCAGGTAGGTAATATGTGATGTCATAAATTTTATTAAGATATTATTTAATTTTGAAACGTGAATCTTGGTTATTATGTTATGATTGTTTTTCCTTCTTTCAGCACTATCAACTATTAGCATGAAAACGCAGTTGTAACACTCAGAGAAAAGAAATCGATATTTTTTCTCACTAAATATTAACCTTAAAAATGACAGCCATCCGTATCCGTATAGTATCTATTTATTCATACACAAAGGAGGCTCTGGCGAAGCTAGAAAGTCAATCTTTACCAGCATTCAGCTCAAACCAGAGTTTTTATTATACGTATATATCAACTGGTGGCTTCAACCGAGCCTAGCCTCTCTTACATACCAGAGAGTGGAGTGGAGGGGATGCCATTCATCTATAACGTTGAACAAGGAAAGTACGATATATGCAACTTGGAAATTTTCAAGACAAAAGGGTTCCGTTTTCTATGGGATATGGACACTATTTCACCTTCCAGGTTTTGGGAAAGAGAGCTTAATCTTACTCCGTAATGCCCAGCTTGCGTGCTTCAATCAATAAGAAGCAAAACACAATTATTCAAACTTCTCTACCTAATTCAATGCCTCGAGAGGTTTAAAAGTCAAGATGGTGGGAGCACTTTCTTGAATGTTCATTCCCTATATCATCATCGGAATGAACTTTTTCGTCATTTTACGTCCTAATTATGTACATTACATGTATCCATATGGATATCAATCTTAACCTTTTATTCCTCATTTCATTATCATTATCTTTAGCTTTCTTTTTCGTGTGTAAAACAATTATATACTACTACTCACGGGCACATGAAAAGTCGGCAGACTTCTTTCACATTCTTATTCGAAATGTTTAAGTCCAACAAAGTAACATTTGGTACCTCTTTCTATTCTTCCAACGCATGCACCCTCAGAAACTTGTCAACTACCCTAACTAGTAAGGATCATATTTCAAAGCTGCATTAACGTTGGCTTTTAGTCTAACATGCAAAGATGAGCCTAAGTAAACATTGGATGCTCAAGGTGTTAGGTTGAAATTAAAAGGACTGGCAGCATATGGGTCAAAAGATAAAAGATGTCATTTATAAGTCAAAATGTGCATATGGATGTTCCAAATTGGGGGCAAATGAATGGAAAATCCCATCGTTGTAATTGAATTCGTGCGTAACCAATCACCTAGAAAGCAGTAGAGGAAAATATGGAAGAGCCAAAAAGAGGTATCTATATATGGGGAAGTGTGCATTGGTATGATTTCATCTGAAATTGTTCATTTCACTTTGAGGGTTTGATTTTGATGTGTGACGTATAGACCTTGAGTCCAGGTAAAGATGTGGAAAATATTGATTGAGATGTTTTTAGTTTTTAGAAGACCTTCTTTTTGACAAAAATCTTTGCCTTTTGGCAAGTGATCATAAAATGTCAATCTTTGTTAGTGTAGCAGGTTTCTATTATATATATACACACACTTCTGAAAACATGTCACGTGGGTATGTAGGACAAAAGGTTTGGTAACACGTTATCTCTCTGTATAAGGTGATTCGGTGTCCTGAACTATTGAATTATGACAATAAATAGTTGAATCACCAACCATTTCCAAATTTATAGATGAATATTTATTTCTCTAAATAGTTCGGATGCAAAAAGGAATCCTCTGGTGGAAAAATAATAATTAATTTTGCATTAAATGAATTAACACCTACTCAAAATTAAAAACAGTTTATTTTTTAATTAGATCGAAGCTTGAGTTATTCGGGATTACTTTCCTTTCTTGTCATTATATAAGTTTTGTTGAGAGATAAACCTGGTATATAATCTATTTTATGAGAGCTCTTTAAATTTTAATCTCGAAGTGATTTTCTTAAAAGCTGTTTATGAATAAAAGTTGCAACACTCTTTTTTTATCAATAACCTTTTTTATTAAAATAAAAATAAATAACTCTTGGACCTTAAATATGATTATTTACATCTATTTTATCACTTACAGTTTGTTTCTTATTAAATTTACTATTAAGTAATATAAAATACTTAAACTGAACAGTTTAAAATTAAAATAGTAAATTTGAATATATATCTATTATTTTTTAAGTATTAAAAAGTTAAGAATTTGAGTTAAATCGCGTCATAATTCTTAAGATTCTCACTAATTTACTATTGTTGTAGTAGGACATAAAAATATTTAAATGAAGACAAAATACAAGACATAAAGAACTAACTTTTTTCTCACTTTAACACTAATTAATTAATCAATAATGCCACCTGCTGGGGAAATATTTAAAGAAAAAGTTTTGCTGCACCATCAGGTTTTTAATTAAAGTGATTAGTAATGTACTGAAGGAATTTAACTGTAAGCTTGGAAGGGGGAAATATCTTCTTGTTTTTTTTTTTTTTTTATAATGTAAGAGTGTCTTAGAAGGTGACCTACATAAGAAAGACATAAAGCTTTATTACCTTTTGGTTCACATAAGAAATTGAAATCTTCATCAACAATAGTCATACTATACATTACTGTTCCCGTATTACAGAATGTAAGAGCTCATTACATGCGTTTGTTGACCGGAAAGTGTTAAAAATGTAAGCGAAACGAGAAATGAGAATCCGATTCACCACTAGCATTGGAAGTTATATGATCCTCTCGCCTTTTGCTTTCGATTACTCGTACCATTTTCCTAGTATATTCTGCTAAGTATTAGGCACCAAAAGTCATGATTATCATATTTGTCAATTCAATCATTATACTTAATTAATTTTTCTTATTTGAACTAATCAAAGACAAGCAGCAGTATGTGTGGAACATGCACGAGGAATTCTTGGTTAGCAAACTCATCCCACCTACTTTTTGTAATATAATCCAATGGATTGGCTCAAAAGAAAAACCTAAAAACAGGGTAAAGATAGTCGATAGTAGGACCCATTGTGGAAGGGTAAAATAGCTACATTTTGAATGAATGGGTATTTTTAGGGGGGAACAAGAAGAGTATAAGCATGGAATTCTATGTGACGTAGCAGCAGCAGTAGCAGCCAGCAGGAGAGGGTCACAGTCTATTTTCACGCTACCACTGTGACTCCCTGCTCCCGAGTCCTGTGTTAGCCCGGCGATTTGACGAGACGCACCTTTTATTAATAACAATAACATGGGGTTGATCTCCATCTCGGAGACCTTTCAACTCTGAAAATTCCCTTCTGCACATTATATAATATATAATGTACACTAACTAGCTAGCTATAGCTATTACTTACACCACCGTCATCATCATCATGAAGCAGCCAAGCCCAAAATAAATTTAATTATTTGTACAGTCAAAATAATATTGACAAGGGCACATTATGCGAGATCCAGAACAAACAAAGTTTCCCTGCGAGCACACGCCAAAGATACCCGGCGTCCTCGAAGGAGAAGCCTGACCTTACCCCCACACTTCGATAGTTCTATTCTTTCTGTCGCCTATTTTGAATATCATTATTATTGTTTGTTTCCTAAAGAAAATTAATAAATGTAGGGATGTGTAATTTTGTGTGTGAGGGAACGCATTTTTTGCTGATCCGCAATAAATGTGATTACCTTTTTGGATTCACATGTGATGGAACCGTGAAATTGAAAAAAGTATTTTTAATTATAATATATATTCTTTAGAATCATTCCATTTGCTGCAGGAATTTTCATCATTCCTTTTCTCTGCCATTTCCCATCATCATCCTGTTGCATTTGCCAGAGTAAATACAGAACAAAAAGAACACGAGAAATGGTTTAATCCCCAGATACATACGTACACATGTCCAGTCTTTCTTCCTCTGCAATTTTTGCTGCCATTACTGCATCCTCTGAAAAATTCTAAAATTTTTTTGCTATTTTTTTTAATTATATTAAATATTCTAATTTAATCAGACTAATCTTAAACTTCTAACATAAAATCTTGTGTTCTTTTAAATGAATATTTGCCTTTTTGTTTTGTATCTACTATTCAATTCCCCCTTCGTCAGTTTATCTTGTCCGTATTATCCTTTTTTATTCAATTATCATTTCCTATTTTCGGATTTCACATTTCTTTCTCCTTAAAAGATCTATACATCTTGCTTGAGCCTAAAAGAGAAAAAAAAAAAAGAAGAAGAAGAAGAAGAAGAAAAGATTATCGTGAATCCGTGATTGTAATGCACCCAAAATTCTACTTTTCTTTCAAAGACAGCTGAGTCATATGTATACATATAAAAATAATATATTTTTCTATACAAAAATAGAAGGTAAGGAAAGCTAAGATTCTTAATATTGGGGCGCTTGACCTTGACTTTACGAGTATGGCATAGCATCTCCAAGTAGGGCATTGAATATTATATTCAAATTTGATATATTCCATCTTTGACATGACATTCTCTGAGGAGACGCATTACCATCATGAATTGACATTTTAATTTGGGTCGTTTCACGTCATAACCAAAAGTCAAGCGAACTTGTAGCAATATTTAGTGGTGGACATTTATAAATTACAATAATTACCGTAAAATTAAAAGATACATCCCGTCAGATTTTAAATAATGTTATATAACATATAAATTTGAAAGCAGCAATTTAAATATATTATCTTCTGAATCTACATTATACTATTTGTGATAAAGAGAGCACTTCGTTTTTAATAACAATTTAGTGCAACATCCTTTCATTTGTAAATTATCAATATTTTAATTTTGACCAATATAAGAATAGAGTTTATAAATAATGAGTTAGTTTTGACGTTGATCTTAATTACCCAAAAAAAAAAAATAAGAATCTTATCATATCAACTTAGGAGAAGAACAGAAGTTGGGAGCGAGAAGCAAAGCTGTAGCAGCTATTGCCGGCCTACACCAATCACATCCCATCAGCCGCCTACACATTACTCCTTCAGATCCACCAAAAGCGAAGAAAATCACAACTCCTCAAAGTAAACGCAACAATGGAACACAAAGAAAAACAAAGAGCATAATTAGAGCAATTAAAGATTATTATTATATAATATAGGGGGACAGGAGGAAGGTACAAGTGCGCGTATTCCAAGGGCAAGGTTAGATCACAGAATCATGATAATTCTCTCGGGCTTTTGTACGTAGGATCAGAGCAGACAATATTAAAAAATAATTATAAACAATAAACATAAATGGTAAGAGTAAAATTAAATGGGTGATAATTCTTTCTGTTTCTGTACTACTCTTCTGCTTTTCTTTCTACTAAATGCTATTTGTCTTTTGCCAACTTCCGGACAGCATATGTTCATGCCTCTATGAAATACTAAATAAATTGATTTAGGCGTATAACAGAAAACAAAAAAAGTTTTAAACTTGAACTTTATATTTAAACTCGTTTGAAACATATAATTTGTGAATATTTCCAGAATGCCAAACCGTTACATCTGTAGCTTAATATATTATGGGATGGAAAACGAACTTCTATAAAGACTTAGGATTGGATTAGAATTTCGATACCAATTGAAGTGATTATGCATTGGAATAAAAACGAAATTGAAGTCTGAAGCTCAATTAGTATTTGGTGGTGGTGGTGAAAATGGATCGGCTAGGAGGAGCAATAATGAATTGATGGTTAATGCACGTGAAGGGGTGAGCAGTAGTGATGATTGGAAGATTTTAGATTTATACAAGTAAAATAATAATAATAATAAGGTATTAGAATTTCAATAGTCGGCACCGCCTTTTGTATACTTTGGGTTTGCTATTACCATTCCAAGTCTTTATTGCAAGGTTAGAAATTTCTCCAAAAATGAGAATGAAACGTGCTCTATTTGAACATTCCCAGGGAATAATCCCAACACTGACGTACTTATCTTATACACCACCGCCTGATTTTTCATGGCATACATTACTAAAAAAATAAAGCATTTTCTTTAATCAATTTAACTTGAAAAATTAACCGGTTTATTTTTTGTTTCCTTTCGATTCGTCATTCTACATTTCTCACGGGTCAATTAAATCAGCATGTGTTTGCGCACGTGGCGTTTTGTCATGCGCGTAACCAACTCTCTCTCTCTTCATTTCATAAGAAAATGTTAAACTATACTATACGTTAGATAATACGTCATTCTTAAAGAAGAAGTCATAACAAACCTTTATGATTAACGTATTAAACAGAAATTAAGGAAATGATGGCCACTTATACAATTAAAAGATAAAATAAGAAACGAACTCCGACAGCCAGCTAGGTGTCCGATGCTTACGTCAGTTATTCGGTATACAATAGAAATTCGGTTACCGCTTCATTATATCTAATTTTGATTATATATTGGTGTATTCATTGTTCCTTTTTCTTTGCTCAACTTGTAGTTGAAAGCTTTTCATCTAAACTTGGAAGAGCTCGGTTAAGTCAGTTGAAATATATATCATGAATTGAACGCTTTCGGTATCAGTAAGCAACGATACATTTGTAGGAACTTAATCTTTAGAATTTTTTTTTAGACATAATTGTTCATTAATTAGAGTTGATGATTCATTTTAAGTGAACGCGTCCAATCTAAAAGCTGTTCACTTGTTATAATATATCGCCATAAGAAGAAATTGGCTTACGAGACGAGAAATTACAGTCAAAATGAAGGTGTGTCCCAGAAGACACAGTGATGGTTTTGGAAACAAAATCGAAATATTATTATAGCCCTGCTTTGCTTGCATGGACAAAAAGAGATCACGACGACTTTTGTTTCCTAATATGTCAGAGAGAGAGAGAGAGAGAACAAAGGTCAAAACGAAGCAGTTGGTTTTTGTTTTTTCTCGGTTCTGCATAATGGCATCGTTGCATATGGTCATACTTATATCTAGACGTAATGATTTTCGAGTGTAAACAGATCAGAAACTCGTGAGTTCTCAGATTTCCAACAATTATTAATACGCACAAATCGAAGGCTTTCTTTCTTTTTCTCTTCGTCTCTGCACCAAAAACTAAAAGAAATAGAGAGACAGAGCGCAGGCAGCAGGCAGCAGGCACTAGCAGGGTATTATCAGTCTCCCAAGGAATTTACAGCTTCGTCTCTTCCTGTTCCTCGTGATCTCTCTCTCTCTCTCTCTCTCTCTCTCTCTCTCTCACTCTTTCTTTACAGGCAAAGAAAAAGTTAAACGTTTTTCATTTTTTCCCTCTCCCCATCTTCTCTTACTTGGATCTGTTTATTAGTCTCACTTTCTCTTAAACCCCTTTGTGTCCGGTTCGGGCGTAATTACATACCCTACTTACACTTACTCACTCCAAGGTTGAAACCACCATAAGGTTTTCTTCTGTATGGGGCAACTCAGAGCGACAGAAGAAAAGGAAAAATCGTAACTTTTGTCAACTGGAGAATTAGTTTGGAGGGCAAGCCAGGTGGTGAACAGTTGGTTAGGGCTGTAAAGGTGGAATCTTTCGGCTACCCAGTTAGATTTTCAGACAGATAGAGATAATTTAAGGACATGGGCAGTTGTGGTAGGAGTGGGGCTGTGAGGCAGTATATAAGATCGAAGGTACCTCGTTTGAGATGGACTCCTGAGCTTCACCATTGCTTTGTTCATGCCATCGAGAGGCTTGGTGGTCAAGACAGTAAGTCTACTTTGTTATTTCTTCTTTAGCAATCTTTTCTAGGCTTTGATTTAACCATGTGAATTTTACCTTGCTATAGAGCTGTGTTCCTTGTTACCTGAAGATTTTGGCGCTCATATATGCGTTGCTATTTAATCCTTTTTTTTTTTTTTCGCAGAAGCTACACCTAAACTTGTTCTTCAGCTGATGGATGTGAAAGGGCTTACCATTTCACATGTGAAGAGTCATCTTCAGGTTTCTTTTTTTTTATTTTATAATTATTGTCTTCATTTATTCTTAGTCTTTTCCTACATGTTTGGATTTCAAATGTATTCGGTTTGAAAAATCAGTTTACTTACGCATACTTACTTGTATTTGAGCAGATGTATAGGAGCATGAGGAGTTACCTGGGCAGGCAAGGTATATATGCAAGCATCAAAGATAGGATCGGATATAATAACTATAATGTGTTCTAAGTCTTCAACTATTTGAAAATTTCTTTGATCTCGTGTAGGATTTTTCATTTTAAATGATTTGCATAATATGTTCGAAGGCATTCTGTTAAACTTTCCTCTAATGGTTCTTATTGATGGGTAGGGGAAGTTGACAAGCATTACTTTTAAACAAAGATGTTGGAAATGGAGTAACAGCTGCCTCATCACCTCAATTATCGTCTCTCATTTCTCGCTAATTGAATTTTTGCCAAAACAGTGGAGTGCAAAGAAATTCGAAAACCTTGCCGAATCTTCTACTATTAGCATTATTAATGAAACCCACGATCCAAATTAAATCACCCCGATTTTTTTTCCATGTTTTGCAGGAAGCATTAATAACAATATCAAACTAATAGAAGTAATTCTAAGTTTAGGAGCTCCCTTTAATGAATGACATTTAAACGCACTGACTTCTCGCTCTCGCTCTCGCTCTCTTTCTATAATATCTATATCTATATCTTTGTTTGGGACAGATAAGAGCTCTACACAACATAGAAGACATACTTCTGACGAGCATAATGAATGTTTTGACGAAGTAAAAGCCAACGAAGAATCAGACACTCGCTTCGTCTACAGTATTCCTCACCCTTCAAAAAGGTTAGCTTTATTTGCAGTTCCTCATTGTTTCGGATACTACAAGTGTTTAGAAAAGGTGGATATAGACCTAGAAGCAAACAAAAGAAGATCTGCTACAATGCATTATGCGTTCCTTTCAAGGATGGACTGTTTTTTCTTCTATGTGAAGTTTCCTTCTGTTTGATTTCAGGGCAAGAACCGAGGTCGAGTCCAGTTCAATCTCTGATAAGAACCTGCAATGCAGCAAAAGAATAAGTGAGACAGTGGTCTCAAATCCGTACACTTTTCATGATCGTGTGGGAATAAGCGAGAGGACTATGTGTGGTGGGGTTTTCAGATGGGGGCAATCCTATTATAAACCGCAGGAGCAATACAATATCCCCATCTCTATGCCACATGATCTTTGTAATCTCAATTGCGCACTGCAAGATTCTGATTTTCTCAAGGTAAAAAAAAAAAGAAAAGTCTCTCTCTTTTATTTCTCTGTTGTCGCAATTACCAGCTTTTTAGTGTTTTGGTTGGGTTTGGGTCTAAATAACCTTTTGAACCCAAGGAACTTGGTAGCTTACAGGTATATAAATAGAAGATAATGCGTTTTTATGACCACTGATATGATGGAATATGCGGCACTCTTTGTTATTCATTTCCATGATGTTACACACTGTATATTTTCATCTCACTGCTTTTTGCATTTTAGTTTATTTTGCTAAAACTTTTATATTCAGTGCTGCTGTTGTTGCTCCAGCTTGGGATTTGAACTGTGCCTAAATGTGTATACTGTTGTCTCGTTAGACGTGTTTTAAGTCCATTTTTCTTCTTTTCTTTATTTATCCTTCTGCCTAGGGTCCATGTCTTGGTTTTATGAAGAAACAGGTTTTATTTGGATTCCTTCCTAAAAGATTTTATGGATTTACTAGTTGATAAGAGCTGGTAATATGTGTATATGTACATTTTAACAATATTAGAAGTTAAAAGTTGCATAGCTGAACTTTCACAAAAATGTGGATTTGGTGTAATGTAAAGCGGAGCAGTATGAATTGGATTGTCGAAATCCGTTCCATTGGTTAAATGATTGTATAGGCGTCTGATTGATGAAACACATACATTCTGTGGTCCACCATCACTTTTTCCATAACAAATGGGAGGGAGGGGACCTCTCATTTCTCTCTAGACAGGATAGAAAATTCAACAGTTTCATTATTTAAGAACAACTGTTGTGGCAGTAGCAGTACTTGCACCCCGTCCCGTCCCGTCCTTTCTTCTTTCTTTCTTGATTTTCAGGACTGTCTACGTCTTTCTAACTTTACTTCTTTGCATTAAGCAGCTCTTGATTTCCAATGTATTGCTAGATTATTTGTGCACTGATTAGCTGAAACCCCTAGTAATGCTATTGTGCCTTCGAAGTCCTCGCTTTGAAAAATTCGAAACAAAGTTGGCTTGATTCTCTAAAAATATATAAATAATGAAAATGCCCATTTCATGGTTTTGTTTTAATAGATTACCAAGCCAGAGGATCAAAAGCGCATGCCAACGGGCGATGCTTATGAATCTGCGGGAAGTGGAAGAGAAGAAGATGAGAACCATAGTGGATGCGAGCTGTCATTGTCACTCTCAATAACCACCCATCCTCACTCCCAGAAGAGTAATAACTCTTCCACTAGTGAGATAAGCGAGGCATTCTCTTCTCATCCTAGGTTTAACGTCAAGGACTTGTATGATTCATCGTCTGGAAAACACAGCATTAACTTGGATCTATCTATCGCTCTTTGTGGTGGCTAATGCCCAACGTAAAGAAACAACATTTGGTTTTGTTGACTGTCAACTTTTAGTGCTTCTGAGTAATTTTTGGTTTGTAGTTATAGCTTATTATCCATTTCGGTAAAGTTTCTCCGCCGGAATCCACCCATCCATTGTTTGACATTAGTGGGATAGCTTGAACCTGCTTACTCGATCATCTTAGCTGCTTTATGTTATTTAAGATTCAGTTGCGCTGGGCTTAAGCTGCTGAGGGCAAATCATTAAGTTTATGTTTATAAGTTTATCATTGAGATCGGGTTGAAGATAGGTTTGTTTTGTTGTGAATTCATACCTACCAAATTCATATCCAAGAATATTTTATAGATAAAAATCAGTAAATAAAAAAATAATAACATAGAGAATGTAAGTAGAAACTCTCACATTGGACAAAAAATTATGGATATCGAGAATCAAATTTACTTTGTGAAAATTTTTACAATTACACAGTTTTTTTTCACCCAATATCTCATACACTCAGCAAAGAAATATCAAAATAAATTTTTTAATTTTTACCTTAAAAAGAAAATTTAATTAGAGTCAAAATTTGTTATACAAATTTTTAACTTTGCATTGGTGCACGAAATGAAAGAGGTAGTACTTTTTTTATATAAGTAAGAATCTTATCTCAAATTTAACAATTTTTATTACTTTTTTTATATAAGTAAGAATCTTATCTCAAATTTAACAATTTTTATTTTGGTGACTTTGGCTGATATCACAATTACATTACCCTTCAATAAAAATTTCTTGAAAATTACATAATTCTTAATGTAGAGAATTATCATAATTTATAGTATCATGTTCCACAATAAAAACATTCCTACTCATAATAAATCAATTATAAGTCTTTCACTTCGGCACATGTCGAAAGTAAACTTGCTGAATAATTATGGTGTAATTCTTATGTTTGACTCTTCTGCAAGTTCATTAGTCGTTAACATAAATTCCACCACACATCTTGCATCGATGCTAAACTAATGCTTGTGTGCAAACTTGTGGACCTGCTTATAATAACATGTCCTCTATCATGACAATTTTGGGATTAGCGGCATGCAATAAAGATGTACATACCCCCTTTTAGAGAGCGAAATTATCATCAATGGAGACAATATTGGCAACATTGTCAGTCTCTTCATTAACTGACCCAGAGCCTCTTGCCGAACCTACTCTACCTTTTGGACAATTTTTCTTCACGTGCCCAGATTGTCCATATGTCCAGCAAACTATATTTTTCTTCATGGAGTTCTTCTTCCTATATCCAGCTACCACAAGAGCTGAGTTTTCATGAAGAACATTTCTTCCACTATCTAGTCTTCTTTCTTCTGAAAAGAACTTTCTAGTAACTTCAGAAAAACTATCTTCTCCTGCCCATGAATCAAAATAGGTTTCACGTGCTCATAGGAAGGTGGAAGAGACCAGATAAGTCTCAAAGCTTGATCCTCATCATCTATATTAACTCTAATTGCCTCCAGTTTGGAGACGATCCCATTGAGAACACTTAAATATCTGAAATTATAGTACCTTCCTTTATTTGTAGTGTATGAAACTGCTCCTTCAGATACACTTGATTTAAGACTCCCTTTGTTTGATACAACTCTTCGAGCTTTTCCAAGAACTCTTTTGCTGCAGTTATTTTATGCACATTCGCAAGGACATTCTTGTCTAAACACAGTCGTATCACATTTACTGCTCTCAAATCTAGATTCTCCCACTCTTAATCACTCATACTAGATTTGTCTGTACTAACTGTTTTGCTAGTATCACTAGTAGCAGTGCTGATATTAGGAATTTGCCTACCTTTCAATGCCTTGTGTAACCCCAATTGAATCAAAATGTTTCTGACTTGCACTTTCCACAAGCCAAAATTGATTCTCCTATCGAATTTCTCCACATCAAATCTGACAGGATTTGAATCCTTGATTCCTAATATATTTTTCTGTGCACTTATGCCTTTATAATTTTACCGTAGAAATGAATAGTACACCAGGTAAGTTCCCAGGAAAGAAAGATGGGTCACAAATAGACACACTTAAGTACTGTTTTTTCTTAACCAGAACTTTCCTAAACATGTACTTTTACACTACCACAACAAAGCTTCACCGTATCAAATGAACCTTTCTCAAGAAAATCTTTTCTGATGTGGAAGGTTAGTCAAAATTGCGACCATAGAGCATACTTAGAATTTTCAAGAAAAACGCACCTTAGCTCTGATACCAATTGTTCTGAATTCAGACCTTCCAAACCCACACTAACGGATATTTCATAGATAAAAATATCAAAAAATAGAGAAATAATAACAAAACAAGGGAATTTACGTGGAAACTCCCAAACCGGAGAAAAAATTACGGGCATCGACAAGAAAGCGCTATGTGAAAAATTCTTATAAGTACATAATTTTTTCTCTCACCCAATACCCCAATACACTTACAAAGAAATACCTAAAACAAACTCTCCAACTCTCACCTCAAAAGAGGAATTTAACTAGAGTTAAAATTTGTTATACAAATATTTGACTTTGTATTGGTGCACTTAACCAAAAAGGTAACACCTAACTAAGGAAGTAACACCCTCCTTATATAGGCAAGAGCCTTGTTCCAAATATACTTTCTAACTAATATAGGACAAAAAAAAGAGTCAATCTCAACATATTTGCATGTCTAGAGCTCAGATATGGGGATTCGATTCACAACCTGGCTCGAAAAGTCCAAACTCCCTCCCAATGTGAACTGAAGTGGCCTGGTAATTGAAAGGGTGTTGGGCTTGAGGTTAGACTTCCTCTTTGGACCAGGTTAACTCAATCCAACTCATTAGCATGTCTAGACTCATAGTAAACAAATGAGATACATATTTAGTATTGGACATGTATAAGCAATGATGTAAAAATTGGATTGACTAGCTAATTTGACCGAGTTAAGCACAAATTTAATTTTTTGTTTGATTTTTACCATTAACTGTTTTAAATAAAACTTAGTTGGTTAAATAATAAACGGTTTCTTTTAAACCAGTTCTTCACTTACGCATCTTCGTCTTCTCATAATGCCCAAACCAGAAATAACTTGTTGGTTTATGATTTTTATGTTATGGTGATGATGGCGAGAAGGACAAGACATGGAGGTCTATCTTATTCAAGAGTCCAACTCTGCCAAAATCACTGTCCTTCGAATTTGGAATCTGAGATTGCACCAATTTTGCCGTCTCGATTCCATTTTGTATATGATTCGAAAATGTTACGAAAACATGAGCTACATAGACAAAAGAAGAAGAAGACAGGAACGATGTCGAATATGAGATGTTACGAATAAGCAAAACGTAACGGAGGAAGCAACGGATGCAACTGAGACTCATATGATAATAGTCTAGAATATTCCAAGAACCGTAGGATATATAGCCGTTGTAACAGAATGTAAGGACAGGCAATCAGTGAATGAAATACTGAATATCTCCCTCTCTATTTAGTGCGAGTGTGTGACGCATCTGCTAAGTGTGCGTAGGTGTGAGCGTAAATACCTAACATCTGGTATCAGAGCAAGCATTCCTTGGAATAGTAATGGTAGAAAGCACGCGAGGAGCTGAAATTCCTCGTTTAGAAGAAAGCATAAAAAGCATGTTGGAGGCTCAATCACGACATGAAAAGGAAATTAGTGATATTAAATCCATATTTCAACAACTCATGCAGAAGATGGATAAGGAAGAGCCGAAAATATCTGTGAATAGCAGGGGAGATGGATGACGTTACGTGGGACTGATGAGGACCAAAAAAACTGATTTCCCAACATTCGATGGCACGGGGGTGAGGAGCTGGAGCTATCAGTGCGAACAGTTTTTCACAATGGATTAAACACCAAATGACATGAAGATAAGGCTCGCCTCCCTTCACATGGAAGTTGTCGCACTAGAATGGTATCGGTTGACAATTCAGAATCGAAAGGAGATAAATGAGATAAAGTTGGAAGAATTTATCACCATATTACGACAACGGTTTAATGAAAACATTTTTGAAGATCCCATAAGAGATTTAAAAGAAATACGACAAGAAGGCTCACTACTGGATTATTGTGCCTTATTCGACAGGTACTCGAATAAACTCACACTACCAAAAGAATATTTGGTTGGGTTTTTCTTAAAAGGGCTTAATTCGGAGTTGGGACTGATGGTAAAGATGATGGACCCTCAAATCTTACATCAAGCTTATACATGGACATGTAACAAGAAGCAATTATGGAAGCTAGTGTTCCAGTTTATTTCAAAAAAGGTGGCAAGGTGGGTAGCATAGCTGGAGGAGGATTTCAAAGGAGTCAGTCATATAACCCTTTAACCAAAACAATATACAGAGGCAGAATTGTTGCCCACTCCAGGAAGTCAAGGTAGCTGGAACAATACTTATAGAGGCTCTCGCAGCAGTAGAACGATTAGCAATAAGGAGTTTGATGAAAAAAGAGCGAAAGAATTATGCTTTTGGTGCAATGAAAAATACACGCAGATACATCGTTGGAAGAAGAAACATTTTCAACCATGCATGGTTGAAGACGAGGAGAAGGAGGAAGAGGAGCTTGGAAGTGAAGAACTGGAGGATAGAGCTCCCCTCAATCCCAATATTTCACTAGAAGCTATGTGGGGCTTAAAAGACTAGACAGACTACAAGCAACTCAAGTTCATGGGAATTCACCGAAGAAGACCTTTACACATACTCGTAGACAGTGGAAGTACCCATAACTTCCTGGATGAAAAGGTGATATGGAAGGAGAAAGTGGAGGTAATCAATATAGATCCAATAAGTATTACCATAGGAGGAGGATTGAAAATAGAGTGTAGGCATATGTGCAGAAACTTCGTGTGGAAAATGCAAGGAGTGCAGTTTGCTACTAAACCATTAATCATTAAGTTAGGAAGCTACGACATGGTGCTGGGATTGCAGTGGCTGGCTACTTTGGACGATGTACTGTGCAATTTTAAGAAGCACACCATGGAGTTCCAATGGGAAGGCAAGGTAGTGAAGTTAACAGGATAACCAGAAACGCTAGCCAGAGAAGTATCAGGCAAGAAATTTCACAAGATGATCAAAAACTCTAAACAAGGTGCTCTACTTATGTTGCGACTGCCAGACCCTATCGAATTTCAAATGCAACATCTGGAAATTAATGATGATGTTCAGGTAAGAGATGAGTTAGATGGGCTGTTAGCCAAATATGAGAGGGTCTTCTTGGAACATAAACAATTGCCACCAAAACGAGCATGTGACCATGCAATACATCTCAAGGTAGGAGTGAAGACTATCAACATTAGGCCATATCTCTATTAAGGGGAATAGAAGGACACGATAGAAAAAGCGATGTAAGAGCTGTTGGAGCAAGGCTTCATACAGAAGAGTGTTAGCCTATATGCGTCTTCGATGATCCTTGTGAGGACGAAGAACAATTCTTGGAGGATGTGAATTGATTACCGGGAATTAAACAAATATACGATCAAGATCAAGTTTTCGATCCCACTAATATAAGAGCTATTGGAAGAAATGAAAGGCTCAAGCTGCTATTCGAAGCTGGATTTACTGTCGGGATACCACCAAATCCGGATAAAGGAAGAAGACATACATAAAACTGCTTTCAGAACTCATGAAGATCAATTCTAGTTTCTGGGGATGCCATTCGGCCTCACGAATGCGTCATCCACGTTTCAAAGCCTCATGAACTAAGTATTTAAACCTTTCCTTCGAAAATTTTTGCTAACAACATTTGTGGCATCTATGGTTGGTGTTAGAGGTCTTACAACAACAACAATTATTCATCAGAGGAAGTAAATGTACATTTGGGGCAAGGCAGGAGGACTATCTAGGGCATTCGACTTCGCAGAAGGGTGTATCCATGGATAAAAGAAAGATAGAGACCATCCAACAATGGCCACAGTCGTGCACCTTCAAGGAGCTCCCGGGGTTCTTGGGGCTGACAAGGTACTAGAGGAGATTCATTAAACACTATGGGATCCTGGTGAAGCCCCTTAATGCCATGCTAAAGAAGCAAGAAGCGGTGAGCTAGGAGTGGAATGAGGAACTGTAACATCCCCTCACCGATTGCCATGAATAGGAGTGTATAAGTGTATAGTGACATATGCATGCATTCATGTATGCATATGCATAGTATATAAGT
>JANZXR010000003.1:19961418-19979279 GCA_027575705.1 Erythroxylum echinodendron
GCTCCGTTATCTTAGGATATGTGTCGGAACGACCTACGGGCGTTCCGGCGCGTACCCTAGGGTAATGGGGTGCCACAGGAACAACAGAAGGTATTTGAGCAGTTGAAAGGAAAGTTGATGGCAGCACCTGTATTGAGTTTACCAGACTTCACTAAGCTCTTCATAATTGAAGCATATGCTTGTGACAAGGGAATTGAAACTGTTCTTCAACAAGAGAATTGCTCTATAGCCTATCTAAGCAAGGCATTAGCTCCCAAGCATCAAGGGTTATCAACGTATGAAAAAGAATTTCTTGCCATTATCAAGGCCGTAAAGCAATGGCATCATTATCTGAATGGTAGATTCTTCCTAGTACAAATAGATCCCAGGAGCTTGAAATATCTGCTAGAGCGACGAATTTTCACACCGTTCTAACAAAACTGGCTTTTGAATTTAATGGGGATGCCTTTGAGGTAGCTTACAGAAGTGGAAAAGAAATCATAACAGAAGACGCACTATCCAAAGTCTCAAGCCTTCAATTACTCACATTAGCAGTTTTGCAGGTACAAGCAACAATGTTGGATAAAATTCAGGAAGGATGGGAGTAGGAAAAGACTATAAAAGATCTCATCAAAAAACTGAAAACAACCAACGCGCCTACAGGAAATTATTAATGGAGGAAGGGAATGCTGGGAGCAGGATAAGAATATAAAAGATCTCATCAAAAAACTGGAAACAACCAACGCGCCTATGGGAAATTATGAATGGAGGAAGGGAATGCTACGATGGAAGGGAAGACTGGTGGTAAGCTATGACAAGGACCTTCGTAAAAAATAATAACAATGGCTCATGACAGCCCACAAGGGGGACATTTGGGGGTGACAGCAATAATTAAAAGGATACAGAGTCTTTTTCATTAGAAGCAAATGGCCAAAGATGTGAGGAATCACGTTAAGAATTGCGCAACATGCCAAAGAAGCAAATATGATCATATGGCTTATCCGGGCTTACTACACCTCTGTAGGTGCCAGAGGGACGTTGGAAAGAAATCACGATAGACTTTATAGAAGGATTGCCACCCTCCCATGGGAAGTCTTCTATTTTTGTCATAGTTGACAGATTTAGTAAGTATGCGCATTTTATAGCGATCAAGCACCCTTATATAGCACAAGAGGTGGCGTAAGTGTTCATGGACCACGTTTTTAAGTTGCATGGGGTGCCAGCCAAAATAATTAGTGATCGGAATCCACTCTTTTTGAGCAAGTTTTGGCACAAGTTGTTCAAATTACAGAACGTGAAATTACAACTCTCCACAGCCTATCATCCTTAGACGGATGGGCAGTGGGAAGTAGTGAACAAAATGATAGAGACATATCTGAGATGTTTTTGTTGTGACAAACCTCAGAAATGGACAAGTTACAATGACAGAATGGTGGTACAATAGCCATAAGCACTGCACCTTTCAAAGTCCTCTATAGTTATCCCCCACCTCTGTATGTGTCATATGTTGCGGGAGATTCTAAAGATATGGGAATGGATCAAGTGTTTCAGGAAAGGGAGGCGACACTTCAGATCATCAAATTTCATCTAAACAAAGCAAAACAGAGGATGAGGTTGCAGGCGGACAAAAAGTGCTCGGAAAGGGAGTTTGAAGAAGTACAGTAGGTATATGTTAAGCTGCAATCCTATAGGCGACACTCGTTACAACGACGGGCCAACTAGAAGTTAGCACCTCTTTACTATGGACCTTTTCCAATCACCGCTAAGATGAATAAGGTGGCTTATATGTTAGGACTTCCTGAAGGATCTACCATCCATCCCACCTTCCATGTATCTCAATTACAGGGCTTTGTATCCAAAAACACGCCCACATCGAGTCAACTGCCCGCGGCAGTAAGGGACATGGAAAAAATTCCAGTGGCCATTTGGTGAAGAAGAATGGCGAAGAAGAATAATAGAGCAGCCATGCAAGTACTCGTACAATGCCAAGGAGGAACATAGGAAGAGACAATATGAGAAATGATCTACAAGATGCAAAAGAGGTTTCCAGACGTCAACTTGATGGATAAGGTGGCTCTTTAAGATGGAGGGGATGTTACGAAAACATGAGCTCTATGGATGAAAGAAGAAGAAGATACGAATGATGTTGAATATGATATGTTATGAATAAACAAAACATAGCAGAGGAAGCAACGGACGCAATTGAGACTCACGTGATAATAGTCTAGAATATTCTAAGAACCGTAGGATACATAGCCGTTGTAACAGAATGTAAGGGCATGCAATCAGTGAATGAAATACTGAATCTATTTCTCTCTTTCTCTCTCTCTCTCTCTCTCTCTCTCTCACTTAACAGTAAACATTATCGATCCCTCTCTCCCCATTGTTAATTAAAACTCTAAACCTAAATCCTAATTCAGCAAAGAGGAGAAATCGCGAATTGGAAGAGAATTTAATACCAGACATGCATTTGAGAAACGAAAGGATAGTGGCCAATCAGACAAATTCCATAAATCATAATCCAAACTATAATCCTAATTCTCGCTGTTCTCTACGTTTCCTTCCTCTCAAGTCAGTCAATTTCTTTTTTCTATCTCCTACACCAAAGTTGTTACCTGGAACTTTGGATGCTCAGTTATCTGCATAGAGATTTCCGATCCAGCAACACATAAAATTGAAATCTAAAACCAAAATAGCTAACGATGCACGCATTATGGAGGCAAGCTCAGCTGCTCGTATTGCTCAGGGTCAAATAAAGTTTGTCACAAAACATGTGTTCAACTTAGACAACTATCTTTCAGGTTCAGCTTAGTTGGGTTAAATAAATGATTAGAGTATTAATTAAACTAAGTTTGTTTATAATTCAATTAAATTAGAGCCAAAGTGAGTGGGTGGGACATGTAAAGTTTAAGAAAATTAGAGCCATGAGAAGTTGAGAATTGAGGCAGCCGCCACGCCCTCCAATCTACAAGACAAATACTATGCATTATGTAACCAACAAGTTTATTGGATCTTATATAATATATATATAGGCGGCTTCCTTAATTCTCATATATGTGTGTGTGTGTGTGTGTGTGTGTGTGTGTGTGTGTGTGTGTGTATATATATTGATGATAATAAGACATAACCTCTTTTAAAAATACAATTTTGATTTTGATTTTGATTTTGATTTTGATTGTTATTGTTATGTTAAGTTTTATATTAAACTCAAATTTAATTTGAATTATTAGACATTAGTTTATTTTTTATTTCAATAAAATGTTTAATTTTTAATTACTCTTATAATTTTTACTTCTTATTTATTATATATCAGTTTTATAACAGTTTAATACCGGTTGAACTTTTAAACCTTAAACTTTTTCTTTGACTAATTTAATGTCTGATTTGGTTTTTTAAATATTATGTATAAGTTATTCTATAGGAAGGACAAGTTACTTACCTTCATCTCTTGCTTACAAGGTTGACATAAACAGAGGTAAGACGACAAAACATGCCTAAGAAACAATCAAAGGATGTTGCTTCATTTGCGAGTGGCATCACTATACTAGTAAGTGTTCAAAATGGAAGGTGATACAAAATACTAAGCTGGCTTCATGGACATATTAACCTAAGACTTAAAAAGTCAAAAAATAGACTTACTTTATGTTAGAACCCCATTTTTGACAATATAAAAGGTAAACCCGAAATGATAATATCAAGTTTGTGTAAAGGCAAACTCGCAATGATAATATCAAGTTGTGTAGTCTTGGCCCCATAATGAAATACATAAGGAAAACTTTTGCCTTATTTGTAAGGATTTTTATTCCTCACAAGTAAAGATAAGGATAAGGCTTATCCTCATTATATATAGTTTATTAAAAAGTTATTTGTATCTATCTAAGTCTTATAGCAAAATATCTACATATGAGGCAAAGGATAGCTTTTTATTATTTATATTATTTTTCAATCTCTCACTAACTTGAGCGTCAGATAGCAAAATATGTATATAGGAGACAAAGGATGAAAAGGTATCTTGCTTTTCATTATTTATATTATTTTTCAACCTCTCACTAACTTGAGCATCAGAAAGAAAATTATCTATATAGGAGGCAAAGGATGAAAGGGGTATCTTACTTTTCATTATATGTATTATTTTTCAACCTCTCACTAACTTGAATGTCAGATAGCAAAATATCTACATAGGAGGCAAAGGATGAAAGGGGTATCTTGCTTTTCATTATTTATATTATTTTTCAACCTCTCATTAACTTGAGCGTCAGAATGTTCCTGTGAGAAAAATGTCTCATACTTTGACATTAATTCTTTGTATACTAGATGGATCCAAAACTTAGTAGGCCTACTGTTTCTTTCATGAGCCTATTTTAGTTTGCATCATTTTAAATCATTTGTACGTAATGTTTCTAATTGAGTAGCCACCACTTAAATCAAATATCCCATAAAAGTGGATTTAGAAAGAAGTAACTCCTACAATAACTCAATATAAACAATTTATTATACTAGCCAACCTTTAATAATGGAAACACTATTCAATATGCTTTTGTAAGATAAGTAAAAAAGGCAATAGACCCTTGACCCCTTGGTAATCCTTCAACGATACTCTATCAATAACCTTGCTAAGGTAAAGAAACCCCACCAGGGATTTGCTTCATTCACATTCTACCTTACCAATAAAAAGAAACCCCACCTTAAATTTGACACAAATAATCCATTTGCTTGAGAGATAGTAGTTACTGCTTAGGTTCAAGATACCAAATTTAAACATATATGAGGAGATGAAGGATATCATGGATCATATTCATAGGTATAGGAATTAGTGGATCCACAAGGAGCAACAAGCACCATAAAATGTAAAACATTTCTCATACATGCTAATGAGGCCAACAAAGTTATGGTTTGGTCGGATTGTCGAAACCTCCAAAATAATTCTGATTTTCCAAATTTTTGTAGTAGTCGTGGAATTAGGTCGCATCCCTAGAGAACTAAACACTAGCTTCTTAATTTCAATTAATAAAAGTAACTTAGGATTTTTTTTGATTGCCTAACTGATTAACTAAAATTAATACAAAAATAAATTAAATCAATTGAATTTAAAAATAAGAAAGTCAATATTACCAAACTCTGATTCAAGAGAAAGATCTTATCTAATTGTAACATTGATCTTTCGTTTAAAGAGAATATTAGTCTAAAACATATTAGGATAGTCATAACAAGTCTCAAAATTTTCTAAGTTAATTGGTTCACACCCAGTATCTAAACCAAAACTTATTATCTATAGACTGGGTATGATAATATTCCATATCAAATAAATGATAGCAATAAGTTCCGTGAAAAAGACTAAACCATAAATTAAATAATTAAGATGGCTGCAACTATTCAATTTAGTTTTCTTTTTTATAATAAGTTAAATATGGAAATTTATAAATAACCTATTTGCTACTTGTACCAATCCTTTATGACAATTACACATCACTAAATTCATAGATAGCGATAGAATAATCAATATTAAATTAAATTGTCAGATTGATTGAATATTAATCTTTCATGAAATATGAGAACTCAAAACAAGAAATACTTGTATTAAAACTTGAATAAAAGTTTGGAACATAAAACCACACAAAGTTACAATTAGAATATCGAATCTCCTTAAATCAGAAAGATTTAGTTTAGCCACACATGACTTTTGGTCCAATAAGAAAAATAGAACAAAGATAAAGAATTACTAAAAACCTAAGAAGAGAGAACCTTTTTTTGTTGTGAGGAATGTCCCTTTTATAATGTTTTCTAGCCTAATCCTAATCTAACTCTAACTTGTAAAAATATCAATCTAAAATGAATTCAAATTTCTATATAATAAGGATAAGGTGAAGTCTTCTAGTCAAACTCCAACTCTTTAAGTAATCAATTTTACCCACTGCAGCAATCTTTCCACTTCATCTAAAATTTTGTAATTATCGCCAATAATATCCAAATTTGATGCAATCTCTACTCTTCATCTCCTAAAACAAAACAAACATTATTTTCATATTTAAGCACCAAAATAAATCTAAAAAAAAGAAGATAATATCAAATAATACGTCAAGATGAGATCTTATCAAATTCCCTCACACCGGACTCATGCTTGTCCTCAAGCATACATCAATTCAATACATTAATCATATTCACAATAACCTCTCATCTTCTTTCATGTCATCCAAAAATATCCAAAAGCTAATTCACATTTAAGGGTTAAGATAACAAAACAATCGAGAGAACAAGCACTCATAGGACACGTTGTTAAAACATATATAGCATCTCATCAATTCCATCAAAATCAAATGAACAAGACTTGACCCCTCACAAGGATTTCAGTCTATACACTTAAAATGTTTAGGGTTCATTACACTCTCAAATCGAAACATAATGAGTTAATTCCATAAGCTTGCTCAAGAATCATATCTTTGTCACTAAACAATAATGAACCTAATGCATAAATCAAAGGGACTTTATAATGGTTACAACGTGGCTTAGGTAAGGTATGATGAGGAGAAGTTTTTTGGCTAAATAAATTGAAAGGAATCATACAAACTGATCCACACATGTTTAAACTTAAATAAAAATTCATTTGATTCAAATAATATCTCTTGCAATCACTTTTTCTTTTCCTCTTCTTTTTCTTTTTCCTTTGTTTTGTTTTTCTTTTCAACAACAATATTAAAAAGGAGATTTTGTTTTATTATATTATTTATTTATTTTTACTTCTCCTCAATTTTGAAAACAAATCAAAACAACGCAACTTAAATCAAATAATTTGCTTCAAGCGATTAGTCAAAATCATATGCAAATAAGCTAATACAATTCCTTCAATTTAGGGGTTCAAAATTATTAAGGATATCAACAAAAAAGGGTAAATTCAGCTTAGCAAGGTTATTATGAAAGAAAGAAAGGTTAAGACTCAAATTGTTTTTCCAGGAATAAAAAGTAAGGTAGGCTTGATTATGTCCAAAATGGTTATCCTAAATGCCTGTTGAATGCACAAATAATTGACTTGTTTTAAGCTCAAAAATTGCAAATGTACGGTTCGTGACTTGCAGTTGAGAAGCAGATATCGATCCTACAGGGATTGATGTCCAGACACTACTTATTTAGAGAAAACTTTGCTTAAGAAAGAAAATTGTTTAACAGAACTAATTTGGAAAATTAAATTAAAATTGAAAGACTAATAATAAACAATAGACAAAACTAAGATGCAAAAAAATCGAAATTCAAGAATCTAAAGGCTAGAGATTACTTTTTTCCTATTTTGTCTCCCTCCTGTTTTATTAATCAAATTGTGTTTCACCTAAGATTTTTGAATGTATTAACTGCCCCCTCTCAAGGTGTAATTAATTGTCCTTAATCAAATTAACGGGAATCAATTAAACGATCTCTCTACTTACTCAATGACTCTACTAATTTAACTAGTTATTAAACTATCATATAGGTGATCAATTGAATTCACCGAGATCTCTCTTTTGACTAATAAATTGACGTGATGATTGTATGTTTATAGGCTGCCAACTTTTTTAGTGCAATCCTACACAAATAATCTTACTCACTCTCTCGATTTATTGTAAGATACAAAAATAATCAACAATCATCAAAGATAACTTCATTCAATTCAATAAAATAGGAGTTTTAACAAAACAGTTCAAAAGCAATCCCTAAAACTAAATCAGTCAATCATGGTCTCTATAATATCATCAACATTTAGGTAAACCATTTTACAAAGAATAGAAGAAGTAACATTGACAGAAAATATAATAAAGGTACTCCTTCTCTTCTTTGCCAAAATCTAGAAATTTTGGTGTTGATGTGCTATTTTCCCCAATCTTGACGATAATCCTTAACTGCAATCCTTCCTCAAGGCTAAAAACATGTGTTCTTCACTCAAGGATGTTGTTTCTACAGATGGGGTTTCGTCTCCCTTGATGATGGAGGCTTAACTATCCTTTTATAGTCTAAAAATCCTAAGTTTAATGAAGCCCCGCATGTTGACTCAGATTATAATTCCCGCGATCTCCTGCATATTGAATTAGATTATAATTCCCACGACCGTAAGAATTGGTATGATTCCCACAATCGTGAGAATTTACAACAGATATACTCCTCTTTTCTTCTCCTCTTCGATCAACTCAATCTCTAAGTTGCTCTATCTTCCTTCCTATATAAAAATAGTCAATTCTTACCCTAAATTAACATCAAACATAAAAGAACAACAATGGAAATCAAACTAAATGAAAACATACAAAATGAATCCTAAACTCCAACAATAATCAACAATTATGCATGAAACATATGCCAATTACTTAGAAAAACATAGACTAATGCACAATTATCAACATCCCCACATTTAAAATCTTTTCTTATCCTCAAATAAAATAAATACAACCAATCAATTCTATCACTTCATTTTCACAAAGATCAAAGCATACAATCCCTCAAATTTAAGCCAACTCAAATATTAAGTTAATGCACATATCATGACTTCTTTTTCATTGGTGTACATAAGTAAACTCAACAGTTGGCACTATCACTCAAAGATAAGTAAAGATGAAAAATGAATATTCCTCATGGTTTTCACTCATTTCTCTCAAGTGTTTGACGGTTAGTGTTTCGCTCAAACTTCCTATAGGAAACTACACTACCATAGGCTTGCTAATATACCAATTCTCTCACAATGATTGCATGCATAAATAGATTAAAAGGAGTTGTTAGGGTTATAATGTGATAAGGGTTAAGGTGGGTAAAGAGATAAAAAGGTTAACATAAGCATTCGTAAAGTAAAAAGCATACAAACCGAAATAACAAAACATAAATTCGAGATATACAAATGTAACTACTATTCTGCACTTACTGATGTTACTTATTCTTCCTTTTTCTTTTCTTTTTTTTCCAACACTTTTTTTTCATTTTTCTTTCTTTGTCATCATACATGGAAGAACTATGAATATAATAATAGATAAATACAATGTAATCCATAGGCAGAAATACACTCAACTCATCTCGGTAAAATTTTCACAAGGATCCCAACAAATGTATAACTTAATACTTTACTAAGCTTATGAATGAGTAGGTTAATGAGGTTCTGAGTTTTAAAATTTCGGGTGTTTTCAAGAAACAAAAGATCAAGGCTCAATGGGGGTGGCAAGGGATAATACAAAGGGTAGGTCATTTAAGCTAAGGATTAACACAAAAAAGGGCCTTAATAATCTCTATTAAACATGCATCCAGTAGACCCAAAACTGATTCAAAGCAAGTTTTGTAGGTAATAACCTAAGGAAATATCACTCAACAAAGAAATAGAATGACTATGGATGGAGTCATATGGCTTAATCCTCACATCGACTTAAATGAAAACTCATTATGTATCTCTACACTACCTCATTACTCAAATGTTAATTTGTGGCTAAACTTATGTAACCAACTACTTTTCATCACTTTATATGGTTCACTTTCTACTTAAGTAGCCTAATCTGAGTTCAAGCATGCATTCAATCTAATTCCAACTTAGCATGATAGAATCTTATAGCAATATTCATCAGAATGATTTAAGTGCGGTTCCATTACTGACACAAAGTATATGATATGCCTAAACATGTATCCTATTTGACAAAATGCAAACAATGCAATTGAGAAAGTCAATATCACCTCCCCACACTTAAAGTTCACATTGTCCTCAATGTGAGAAGTCAGCCACCAAATAAGGAAAAATGACCTCAAACTAAACAAAAGAAATTAAAACACATAAATGACATCAAACCAAACAAAAACGACAGCAAGTCAAACAAAAGAGAATGACTTGAAATCCAACAAAAGAAAATGACACGAATTAAAAGGAGAAGGGGTAAGAAAAGATTATTCAGATGATGATGGCTACGGTGTTGGTGAAGGAGCTTTAAAATTATTCCTCCGACAGAAATTGAGGAACCTATTCTTCAAACTACGCTGCTCCTTATGAACTTGCCGTATTTGCATGTCAAGCTCGTTGAGTTAGGATGTCATTTCCTATTGGTCAGAGGCCGTCTAGCTGAGGATGTGTTGAAATCGTTCAACATTTGCTGGTGAACTCGATTCCTTTTTTACTGCTTCTTCCTCCGGCTCTGGGACTACTTGAGATATGGAGCGTTGGGAAGCAGCTATATTGGTGCCCCTCATGTTCCTCACTGTAGTATGCATCCGAGATTTCAGAGTTCCATAAAATAGAGCTCCAAAATCTTTGAACGTCTCAAATATGATATGTCAAACATATCGTGTGGCGTTGTGCATACCTCCCCCATAGCAAGGTTATAAAATTGAGCTAAAATAGTAACAATATGAGACATTCCAAAATATTAACTCTTTTTATTTAAAACACTCATTATTGATTGAAAAATTGTAAAAGGCGTGTCAATTTTAACTTTTTGGTCCACGCACCACTAAAAGAAAAGTTTTTTGGCTAAGTATTTGTTACTTTCAATTTTATTGAACATAGTTAAGCACATAAATTTGTGTAAAAGTAAATGCTCGGCACTACGGATTAAAGAATTTGGTACATTTCTAGAGTCAAAAATTTCTTCCCCAATCAGAGTTTTCCAACAATAATCTAAATAAAAACCAACGTGATCATCTAAAAATTTAGTGTTTGGCAAATCAAAAAGACCACACATGATATTATAATCCAATTTGTAAATAGTACCGAATAACCTAAACTAGAAAATGTCCATTTTGGGATTATATCGGACTGTGGTGAAAAACTCTATAGTCATCATAGGGTGAATAGGTACGTCACACCGAACAAACCTATTCCAACCTATGTTTGCAACTAGTCGCTCTATTTTCTGTCTCACTCTTACGGTTTCTAGCAATTCAAAATCAAAATACCTAGGAATGACTAGTTCTTTATCCCTAAGGTGGTGAAAACGCATACCTTCTTCCTCTGAGTAAGTTAGAAATGGAGAATTGTAAGTTGCCACTAAATCGCGCGCTTACCTTCACCAGAGGCTTCATCGCACAATTCATCAGTCGGTTCAGTCAGTTTTTGAGCCACATCTTCCTTGGAGCCATTGTAAGAAGAAAATTTGCAAAAATAAGAGAAAGATGAGTGAATTCGAGTTTTAGAGAGAGAGAGAGAGCAAAATCTTACCCAAATCTTTGTGTTTATGAATGATTATTGCATGAAAAGAGGAAAGGATTGTAAGATTAATGAAAAGAGTTAAAGAAAATACTAAGAATCTAGAGGAAAATGAAGAGCTTTAGAGAGTGAGAGGAGAGAATTTCGTGGGTTAGAGAGAGAAGGAGTGAAATTTTGAAAAATGGGTGAAAGAAGAACAGGGGAGGGAAAGTTAAATTTCCGTCTAGATGGAATTCCCACGAAATTCCCACAATTCCCACAATCGTGGGAATCACTCCAATTCCTACAATCTTGGGATGAGGTGATTCTCACGATTCAAAACCTTCTTCCAAGCTTAATATTAATTCTCCATGATCCCACAACTTACAAACACATCAAATTAATATTATTATTAAGAATTTCGAAAAGAAAGCAAGTTGAAATTCAAACAAAAAATAAATTAAACATCAATCAACCTCAATTCAAACACGATCATAATTGAATAAATTAAACAAACAACTAGACAAAGATAACTCAAAAGAAACTAAGCATGCTAAGTTAAGGTCATTAGCTTGACCATTCCTCATCTATTCATGAAAGAGCGGAAGATAGGAAAGAGATAACTTCCCTTTCTTGTGGAAGGTCCCTCCATAATATGGCTTGCAGCGATGCCATTGACCTTGAATGTTTCCCCTTTGCCATGTTCCAGCTCTAAAGCTCCATGGGGAAACACTTGAAGAATTTTGAAGGGCCTAATCCATCTTGACTTGAGCTTCCCGAGAAATAGTCGAAGTTTTGAATTAAACAAAAGTATCAAGTCTCCACTCTAGAATTCCTTATTCTTGATGTGGCCATCATGCCACTTCTTTCCCCTTTCTTTATATAGCTTGGCATTTTCATAGGCGTCATACGTTAACTCATCCAACTTGTCGAGGTGTAACAATCACTTTTCTCTTGCCAGCTTCCAATCCATGTTTAATTTCTTGATTACCCAATACGCTCTATGCGCTAACTCCAATGGTAAATGACATGCCTTTCCATACATAAGTCAATATGGTGTTATGCTTATGGGGTTTTGAAAGCTGCTCTATAAGCCCATAATACGTCATCCAGCTTCAATGCCCAATCTTTCCTCGAAGTGCTCACTATCTTTTTCAAAATCTTTTTCAGCTCTCTATTCACCACCTCCACTTGTCCACTAGTTTGGGGGTGATACGGGGTGGTCACTCTATGATGAACATTATATCTTCTCGAAGATTCTTAATAGTTTGTTGTAAAAATGGCTCCCCCTATCGCTTATGATTGCTCTATGCACCCCAAATATAGTAAAAATCTTCTTAATAAACTTCTGAACCACCTTGCCATCATTGATTAGGGTGGCGATTGCTTCAACCCATCTAGAAACATAATCAACTCCATCCAGAATATAGGTGTTACCTTCAGAGGATGGGAATGGTCCCATAAAGTCTAGACCTTATACATCAAATATCTCCACCTCATTATGTTCTAAAGCAGCATTTCATCTCTCTTTGATATGTTGCCCACTCTTTGAAATCTATCGCACTTGAGCACAAAATCTCGAGCATCCTTCAATAGAATCCACACTTTAAGATTCGTGCAGCAATCTTGTTCGCTCCATAATACCCTGCATAAGGTGAGCTATGATATTGTGTTAAGATTTCGGGCATTTTATCTTCAGAGATACACCTGCAAATTAAACTGTCATCATAAATCTTATAAAGTACAGGTTCATCCCAAATATAAATAGTGCATTGAAATAGAAAACGCTTCCTTTGTTGATAAGGTAATTTGCAATGTCTACAAACCAAAGAAGGAAAAGGTTATCTACCATCATCAAGGTCTCGTCAAAAAAACTTTCCTCAATTTCCTCTTCCTTTTTATGATGTCCTCCTTTAAGTCTGGATAAATAGTCTACTGTGACATTTTCTGCTCCTTTTTTGTCTTTTATTTCAATGTTAAATTCTTAGAGCAGGAGTACCCACTGGATGAGCCTTGCCTTGGCATCCTTCTTGGTGAAAAGGTAACACAATACTACGTGATCTGTGGAAAAAATAACTTATGAGCCTAAAAGATAAGAATGAAAATTTTCACAAGCAAATACCATCGCAAGCAGTTCCTTCTCAGAAGTTGTGTAATTCAGATGTGCTCCCATTAACGTCTTGCTTGCGTCATACTTAGCATGCAACCTCTTCTCCTTCTGCTAGCCAAGTACACACCCAGCAGCATGATCGCTTGTGTCACACAATCTCAAAAGGAAGAGACCAATCCGGTGATGTCAGAATTGGTGTTATTATGAGTGCCGTCTTCAACCTATTAAAAGAATCTAAACAATCATCATAAAAAACAAAAGGCATACCTTTAACCAATAGATGAGTCAGGGGTCTGGCAATAAGGGACACATCTTTAATGAATCGTCTGTAGAACCCTACATGACCAAAGAAAGCTCGAATAACCTTGATGTTAGTGGGAGGTGGTAATTTTTTAATTACTTCTGTCTTAGCACGATCCACTTCAACCCCCTTGTATGAAATCTTATGGCCTAATACAATTCCCTCTTAGACCATGAAATGACATTTCTCCCAACTTAAAACTAAATGCGACTTCTCACATCTTTGAAGCACTTTGTATAAGTTAAGCAAACAATGATCAAAAGAATCTCCAAAGACAAAAAAAATCATCCATAAATACCTCCATAAAGTTGTCATTCATGTTTGCAAATATAACCATCATGCATCTTTGAAATGTGGCAAGTGCATTACATAAACCAAAAGGCATCCTTCGGTACACAAAAGTTCCATAAGGACATGTGAAAGTGGTCATCTCTTAATCTTCCGGGTATATAAATATTTGATTGTACCGTAAATATCCATCAAGAAAGCAATAAAAAGAATGAACAGCCACTTTCTCAATCATTCGTTTCACAAAAGGTAAAGGGAAATGATCCTCCTTGGTGGTCGTATTTAGCTTCCTATAGTCAATACACACTCGCCAACATGTGACAGTCCTAGTAGAAATCTTTTCCCCTTTCTTATTTTCTATCACCGTCATGTTACCCTTTTTCGGCACACACTGTACTGGGCTCACCTACTCACTATCTGAAATGGGGTAAATAATCCCTGCATCTAGAAGTTTCACCGCCTCCTTCCTTCACAACCTTTTGCATACTTGGATTTAACCTTCTCTATCTTTCTCTCATGATTCTACATCCTTTTTCTAGGTTAATCCTATACATCACTACCTTGGGGCTAATCACCAATAACACATGGAATAGTGAAACTCCCTGGATCTTGTAATTTTGAAGGTATTTGCCTTGAGATGATGGAACTACAGTTTTCTGTCAATGTTAATGTCTGATTGTCTTCCCAAGTACGTTTGTATGTGAGTATATCCTTCAAAAACTTCGCATGCTTGGGCATGCACTCCTGAGCTTCCACCAATTACAAATTAATCTGTAACTTCTCTAGTTTCTTTGAAAATTTGGAAAATTGAGTGTACTCTTGATGTTGTTTTACTCTCTGTGGATATGGGAATTTAGGCTTGTATGGTGGTGGTGGTACATATGACCTTCCTTCTTCCTTTTCTTCTTCTATCTCCTTACCTTTCTCTTTTTGGCTGTACCTTTTCACACTTGGCTCTTCCATCTGCTTTCCACTTCGAAGCGTAATAGCTTTGAGTTGCTCGCTTGGAATGACCTCAGTGTTTCTCAATAAGCTACCTACACTTTAAAAAACTAAAGCATCAATATATTGACTTACCTGAACCTCCAAGTTATGGATTGATGAGGCATGGTTCTTCACGATCTGGTCAAAATTTGCCTCCATCCTCTTTTGACTCTCCTTCTAGCTTGCAAACATCCTTTTTTGACTTTCTTCTTAAGCTGGCAGGTTACAACCGAACATCTCCATAAACTTGCCCAACTTTCTCTCCATCGCTAACATCCTTTTTTGACTTTCTTCTTGAGCTGCCAGTTTGCAACCGGACATCTCCATAAACTTGCCCAACTTTCTCTCCATCACTTCAATTTGATCTTGCTAAAATCCCGATGGTCCTTGTGATCTCGTTTGGCCACCTGCATTGTTATTACTCTATGAAAAATTTGGATAGTTTTTCTATCCCTGATTATAAGTATTGGAGTACGAGTTATTACCTCGCTGTGGTTGACCCAGGTAACTTACCTGTTCAGTACCACCGATTCCCAATAGGAAACATTCTACGGAGTCATGGTTGTTCTACCCCCATAGTTCACATTGAACTTCCATCGCCTTCACTGTAGAGGAGGATGCTCCTTGCATGTTATTCAGCTGCTTCGTAAGAGCTCTGATTTGAGCCTGCAAAGCAGTAATAGAGTCAATGGCTATCATACCCTTTTTGTTTTTTCTGCCCCTGTCTGCTCCTCTCGCTCGACCAAATGCAGCTGTTACTTTTCAACTCTTTCAAGAGATCATGAGCTACATCCATAGTCTTCCTTATTAATGAACTTCCAGTCATTGCATCGATGGTTCCTCTCATGCTCGGGTTCATTCTATTATAAAACGTCTGTAGTAGGAACTCTCTCGAAAGGTTGTGATGGGGACAACTTCTCTGCAATTCTTTAACCTCTCCCAAGCTTCATAGAAAGGTTATCCATTATTCTGTTGGAAATTTTTAATCTCCTTGATAATCCTTGTTGTCTTCGTTAACCAAAAATATTTGGCGTGGGATGCTTGCTTAAGTACTCCGAAGTCGTAATTTGGCCAGAATTCAGCGAATTGCACCATGCTTTCACTCGATCCTTCAATGTAAAAGAGAACAGTCTCAGCTTCATCACTTTGTCGGACATTCCATTGAAATGGAAAGTGTCACAAGTCTTTAAAAAATTTGCAATGTGGGCGTTCGGATCCTCAGTGGATAGCCCATAAAATTACACACTATTTTTTAGAATGTTTAGGAGCACTAGCTTTATCTCAAAATTATTCGCTTGAACCACCAGTCTCGCCACTCCTTGAGGACTAAATCCTGGTCTCATGAAATCCGTCAGAGTCTTCTTCGATCCTACTTGCTCTCCTTCTTCAGCCATATCTTGTTGTGAAAAGTTTAGATGCTTTGCCCTTCTCAACTCTCTTTTGTGTATCTTTATGTCAGGAAATTTGTCTTCACTAACTTCTTTCGTTCTTTGTGTGCTCCTTGTATTCATGCACCTGAAAATACACAAGGAAAAGTATCAAAATTCTTAAATCAAAGTAATCTAAATTAACTAAGATGCTAAACAATCATTCCTCGGCAATGGTGGAAAAGCCTTGTTGAATACAAAAATAATGTACTCATTTTATGCTAAAAAACTATTAGTGTATGGGTCGTGACTTGTAGTTAAAAAGCGGACATCAATCCCATAGGGATTGATGCTCAGATACCATTTAATTTAGACAAAACTTTGTTTAAGAAAGAAAATTGTTTAATAGAACTAATCTGGGAAATTAAATTAAAATTGAAATACTAATAATAAACAGTAGACAAAACCAAGATGAAGAAAAATCGAAATTCAATGATCTAAATGCTGGAGATTACTAAACGGGGTGTTATGCTATGAAAAAGTTTTAATATTTTTAAAATCCATATTTCTGCAAGCGCACGGGTCGTCTACGTAGTATCTAAGGTATCGATCCTACAAGGAGGGTTAACCTAATCCTAAAATCTAATGCTGAACTAAATCACAACAATTTAAAATAAACAAGTAAAGTAGGAAAATTAATCAATCAAACAATCAACTACGAGGATTAAAATTCAGAAGAAGAATAACAATTGCACAACCTAATCGAAAATCAACCTAGGAACTCCTAATTGAGGGAAAGGGGGTTTTATCTGACCTTAATTGATTATGCAATTATCAAATTACTAGTTCTAGACAGTCCTAAGGTGGATTACTCTCTCTCGCGTTATAATCTTTAACCCTAATTTATAATCCCTAATTCAAATTATGGAATTATGATCTCTCAATTCATAACTGACCCAAAAACCTAAATTAGCTCTAAAATTGTCTAAAAAACCTACCAAAAACCTATGCACAATCTCTCGCTACACAAAATCAATGGTTTGATTCAATTCCTATCTATCAAACTACCTAACTCTCGTTAGCCCAATTTGATGGTATTCACTCAGTTTGTTACCAAATTATTAAGAGCATAAATTGAATCACAAATAATTTAATAAAAACAAAATAAATCGAATTTCATTAATATCAAAGACAAAAATCCCAAAGATGAGTATAGACAAAAACTCAACATTTAACACACCTTATTCTTAACAACTATCTCAACTTTATACATCAATAAAATTGAAATAACTGGCAAATACGTCAGGAATAGCGACGGCGGGAAACCTTCTTGTTGGCCCCCTGAAATTTTTTTCATTAACTTAAGCATAATAGCTTATGGAATAGATGCATGAGAAGCAATTGAGGGTATTTTTGGTATATAATTTAAGTACCAAGGGTAAAGTGGACTTTTGAGAAAGTCATGGTGGACTTGTCTTCATAGCAGAATGGCAGCGTGAATAAAGGCAAGAACAGAAGAAGAAGAGAGGCTTTAGACGAGAGTGGGAAGAAGAGAGTGGTGAGCTAAGTTTCCATTTTTGTAAGACTTAAAAAGAGAATTCGAGTGCATGCAAGAGGGGAAAAAGAAAGAAGAAGGAAGGAGCTTTCGTTGGAGTTAAGAATCTCATTACTTGGTAAAGATTTACAGTAAGTCATTTTGGTGAATGTACATTATGAGTTAGCCGA
>JANZXR010000003.1:19996711-20046942 GCA_027575705.1 Erythroxylum echinodendron
GTCTAGGATCAATGGAGATCAAAGTATCATTTGTGTAAGATATAAATTGGTGATTTTTAGGAATAAATATGTGGACAAAATGGTATGACTTTGATGATGCGCACCTAAGCATATGCGACAGTAATTATGTTTATTACGTCATTGAGTTTTGGAGAATAAAATATTATGACCTTGTAAAAACGATAAAATATTTGGTCTTCTTGAGGTACTAAGAATGACTGATAATGTGATGATGATAACGGTTGATTGATAAAGATTGCATGAACAATATAGATGATAGTAGCAAGAAATCCTCATTGAATAAGAATTTCATTGAATCAGGTTAAGCATATCAGATAGTTTATATTAAGAATGATCAATGAAAGAACAAGTCAGAAATGGATATGACATGCTTTGAAAGTGAGTATTGGAGTCCTATCCCTAGCGATGACTTAAGCACAAAATGTAGAATAGGCTACTAAAAAAGTATGTATTTTTTTTGATGTAAAGTATCCAACTATATGAGTGGATTCCTGAATTTGAGGAGACTTTAATTGCTAATGTGAAGAGTATATAGGTCCATGTTATATTATGTGTAAATATGTTTAGGAGATACAAATTTGACTGGATGAAGGTGTTACGCATACAGGAAGTTAAGATTGAGAATAAACTGAAATGTGTGGAGAAATTAGTATGAATAAGCAAACATTAGAATAAGTCAATGTGAAATATAAGGAAATTCAAAGAATGGAGAAAATCATTCAAGAAAGATAAATGAATTAGGTAGATCCACGTCAAAGACATGGAATACAGTGATATAGACATAAAAGTTAAATGTACTGATGTTAAAGAGAAGTGAACTATGAAGTAAAAGCTTAAATGTTTCTAAGAGTATCACCTTCCCAAGGTGTGCTTACATTGAGCACAAGGGGTGCTCAGGCTAGGATAAAGAATAAACTACCATTAAAGAATCTTAAGTTGTCCAATAAACTACCGATAACCTATGCAAGATCTCTTATTACACAAATTTAACAATTTGATTCCATTCTTGATATATTAAATTACCTAACTCTCGTTAGCCCAATTTAATGATTTTCACTTAGTTCACCATCTCAGTTTGTTATCGAATTATGAAGTGTAGAAACTAAATCATAAATAATCCAATAAAAACACGACAATCAAATTTCATTAATATCAAAGATAAAAATCAAGAAGGTGAGTTTAGACAAATCTCAACATTCGACAATCCTATGCTCAACGGCTATCCCAGTTCTATACATCAATAAAATTGAAAACAAAACCGGAAAATATGGGTGGAACGGATGACAGAGGCAGCAACGGCGGGAAACCTCCTGTTTTGTGAAGTACTTTGCGTAGGCTTCTTCTCCGTGTCTCTCTTCCTTCGTTTCTTTCTCAGTCTCTCGATAAAACTCTCTAGGATTTTGGGATTGTGGATTATGCAAAAGCTCCCTCCATTGTGTTCATCGTGTTCTTTAAACACCTTGGCATCCCTAGGATTTTTCGGGGTCGAAATGGTCTAAAAAATCTCTCAAAACTTGACTTTTCCTCTTATTTGCCAGTCTGCCCGACGTAGGCCACGATCGTGGCCCTGCATGCCATGATCATGGCCCTGCATGTCACGATCGTGGGTTGTGGAAGAGTCTTCTATCTACGATCGTGGGCTGGCTCACATGGTCGTGGTTTCAGCCTGAAAGTCTCCGAACTTCCATGTTCTTCGATATTGTCCGTGAACACTAGCAAACACATTAAGGCACCTCAAAAACATAATATTTAAGCTCAAAGACTTATACCCATGAAAACACTTAAACACTCAAACTAACACAATTCTAACCTAAGCACATACTAGAAACTCAAATTGGCACTTAATACATAACAAATTAAATCCTAAAACATGATACAAATCACACCTATCAGTATCTAACATCAAGAATAATTGAATAAAAAAGATTAAGGGAAGACAAAACAAGGATAGAATAACCCCTTATTCAATTGTTTAGTTTTATTCATTTATTTTAATTTCAGTTAATTTATTTTAATTCAATTAATTGAATCTTTTATTACCTTAGACAAAGTACCTTCAATTTTTTAGGTGACTAATCTAATCCTCATGGAAATGATATCTTTTATACTACAAGTTACGACCTGTATAATTCTATTTGTTTTCCCTTTCCTTTCGGCAGATTTTCTTCTAGAGTTAGTGGTAAATTCCTTTTCCTCTTCCTTTTCCATAAGGTTCTCCTTTTCTTCAGTATACCTATCCCTACTTGCTGTGGAATCATTGATATCCTTCTGTTAAATTATAGCCTGAGCATTTGAATCAAGGGTATTTTCTAGCTCTTTTGTCTTATAAAGTTCCCCTATCACCTTATGTGTATTAGTCACAATCTCATCACTTCCCTTTTCTGAACTTTGTTCATTGTTGGTATAGTTTGTAATTTCTTAAGAATCTAGTACCATGAGTTCATTATGTCCTCCAATTTTTAATCTTCTTCCTGTGACCTTGCATTTTTTGTTGAAATTGTTAGGATTCCAAATGTAAGTGATAGGGATATCCATTCTCACCAATTCCCCTACCTCTCCCACCTTCAAAATAAGAATGCTATCAGGAAATTAAAAACTTTTCTTAATTTTAATGCACATTTTAGAAAAACTGATCCTCTTCATACTTGCAATCTGTGTATCCATGCATATTGGCTTACCTATGGAGATAGCTAGGATGCTAAGTCATTCAATAGTCTAAAATTCCAAAGGAAAATTATGAAAATCAGCCCAAATAGGAATGCTATCAATATTTCCTCTATCGTATTCAATATGTGGCTTCTAATTTTTAATAAACATAGGTTGACCTCCTACATACCAATGACCTTGCTCATGTATCTTATTCAGACAAATTTTATAGTTGAATTTAAATAAAAGGGAACCATCCTCTATAAGCATAGTTTTCTCTAAGCCCTTCTTGCTCCTCCTAGCCATAGACCAAGCTTCAACTATTGGAAATGTAGGTCTTTTGCTCTAGAAGAACCCTACTAGAGTTGAGGACCATACAGAAGCTCTAACTTTGAGTAATATAGGTGGTATGGGAACTCCATCCACCATGACATCTTGGAAATGTTTTTGTTGGATGTCTATTTTATTTTTCCAAGCTCCAGCAGGTTGGTGAGCTATAAATTCCCCATATTTGACATTTCCTGCAATTTGATTCACAGGAGCAGAAACTCCACCATTCTTGACACCTTGTACTACACAAGATAGCATTGGGAAATCTTCTTGGGAGAGGTTTACTCCATTTTCTTTGTCACTAACATCCTCAAGAGATTATAAGGCCAGCTAAGACCCTGGGTTGCACTAAAATATTATAACAAGCTAGAAACAAAAATAGTCACATAAGTTAACTTCCCAAAAATAGAATGTTTCAAGGGCAATTTAGTAATGTAGCTACAGAGAAGGCAGATGGTTGTTCCATCTGAAGTTGCACCTATCAACTTCTAGGTTGTTTTGGTTTGATAATTAGTGTAACTTGAGTCCATTTTACTCGAGAAATAAGTTGAATGCGCTCAGGTTAAGGAACTCTTATATTGCAAAGGTCAAAGAAGTAATTGAAGTAGGGGATATGGGGATGTAATATATGCGGAATGTATATCGTTAAAGCTATTCTCCTAAGTTATAGTCCAAACTTAAAATGAAGTTAATTGTATAATCTGGCTAAAGGATAAATCCTTTGCATTTGTGAATAACTCCTACTCAATGTGCTTATTATGATAGAAATATCTAGTGTCTATCGCCCATTTCTTGTTTTAGTATGGGTACTCTCTAGTCTTATGGACTAGGATTCAACAACTACTTCATATCTACTGTAATGTCACCAAATGACATTTAATTGTTAGTTGGAGTAGTAGTCTAGTTAGGGGGTTGGGCAAAGATCCTAATATTTATAGGACCTCCTTCATCTGTTGCATATATGCATTATAGAGATATAAATACCAAGTTGCATAAGGGGATTAGCTTGGAAAAGTATGTCATACTAGACAAAACCATTCATTGGATAAGAGAAGTGTTAGTTACCAACAATGCTGATGTTGAAATAAGTACAAATATCAAATAGAGATAAGGTCTTATTTAGAGATATGTTAACCATTTGGATTTCATGATTGAGTCAAGGATAGGTCTACAAACATCTCCTAATGGTGTTCCTCAACATTGATGTTCCTTTTTGTTTGAATTATCATTGTAATCTACTTTAATTGGTTGTATCTGATTGATCTCTATCTATTAAGCCTTATTATCAATATATTTATTTACTTTCCAAAACTTTTTTCTTTTTGCTGATTATGTGCTTTGACATTTAGAAACATAGTTGATGGAGAACAAGTTTAACAAATAGAACGATAAAGCCAATGGATTCTCCATTTTACTTAATTAAAAAAAGGAAGAAAATCCAACTAATAAATCAAATACTAAAGTTAAGTTTAAGGATTTAATTATAAAATTAAGAAGTTATTAGACATCTATTTAATTTTGCTTATCTAGTTACTTATAAAATAAAAAAGTTATTGGCATTCAACTAGCAAACACTCCAACAACACTGATAAATTTTTCCGGTTAGCTCTCTTATCAATAGTTACTGTAACTTAGGATGAAAGAAATTACGGAATCTTTCAAGATAAGTGCCTCCTTATAGAGCAATTCAACAAACAACTTAATGACTTATGCAACACATAAGGCTCCAAATTAGTATACAAAACCACATATTTCAGGACAAGCACACCGTCTTTCCTTTTGGAATATCCAGTTACCTTTCATTTCCTTTAAATTCATATTTGTAATCCTTGACAGTCACTAAGCTTTAGTGACATTTAGCAGTGTATTTGAATGTACAACTCGATTGCCTTTCATGGCTTAATACATTATCATTTTTAAAAAAAAAAGAAAAGTTATTCAAAACTATTTGTTTTATGATAGACAAAAACTTAAAGAAATTGGAAAAATAACTAAATAAAAGTTTAATATAATTATTAAAAATGCATCAACAAAGTGAAAAAATTACACTACTTAGTTAATAAAGAAATTTAAGATAAAAGAACATGTATTAGTATTTTTAAAATCTTACAGATTTAATATGTAAAGGAAATAATATTTAATAAAATTTGACTTCATTTTGAAACTAAAATATTGAATTTTCCCTTATCTTTTGAGCTTTAATTTTAGTTAAGATAAAGAAAAGGATTTTTTAAGACTTTGGAACATGAATAGAAATTGAAATTAAAGAACATGGTTATTCATTATTCTTTTGATCTTTTCGCATGAATTTAAATTACAAAGAAGACGTTCCAATATTTAACTTAGGTATATAGCAAGTTTGGCCAAACATAGATTTCAATATTAAAGTTATTAATGTTAGAATTGACTCAAATTCATTTTGGGTTTAAGTTTGAGATCAAAATTGACCAAAATTCAATTGTTAGTTGACTTAAGTTTGGACCTCATTTCGGCTCTGAGCTTGGGCTTTCACTTGGACTGATTTGGATTTAGGTTTGACTTGTGTTCAAGTAAGGAAATTCTAATTTTTTTGACGACAAGCAAATGTTATTGATACGATGCATGGTAAGTACATGTAATATTGCCTAATTAAGCACTTGAAAGAATAACAAATATCGAAGATATTATGAAGGTTAAGAAGGCAAATGCAAACGGAAAAGAGGACATTCAAGTTAACAAAAAATATTAAATAAGTGGAAATTCTTTTATTTAGACTCATCATCATCATCATCACCCAGTTTAGAATCTCGCACTATCGCGAGGTCTGAGGAGGTCTGATAGTACGCAGCCTTATTTAGACTCATCATGTTTGATAATTTGTTAAGACTTTCTAAATCTTAATAAGTACAATTCACTTCTCTTTTGGGAAATAGTACATCAGAGTGTAGATCTCACTAACCTCATTTTCAAGTATCAATAGATATTTAAATAAATATCATCACCCATTTAAGATCGTCGTCTAGTCAAGAGGTAGGAGGGATAAAACATAAGCAGGTAGAATTTTTTAACGTCACGTCAGTTATCTTCGAACACCCGCATAAAAATTTTCCCGATGACCCGAGTAAAGGACGTCTGGCACATTGTAAGAAGAAGCCTATCATCCTAACGATACTGTCATTGTGGATAGATTTCCAAGCTGTAAACCGAATGAGACCCTAAAAGCTAAGCATGTGCACAACTTAATTTGTGCACTATGACATTTAGAGTTTAATAGGGTGTCCATTTGTGAGATAACACGATATTTGACATATTAGAGATAACAAACGAAGGTATTAAACAATGAGAATAAAAAGTGCATGCTTTTACAATAATTTGAATTATTTTGCATGAAACATGACAAATTAATAGTCATCGTATACGTTCATTTTTATAGATACTATGGATGTCCTAAAAGGCGTTGAAAAGATATCTTCTCCGTTTAGTTGGTTAATAAAGAAATCGAGACAGACTTCCATGATATAGATGGCCAACAGGCTCTACCTTATCCTGCAAAAAATAGAATGCTTCTTTTCGTATATCAGTAAAGGGTGACAGTTCCATAACGTTAACATATATTCTACTCTGCAAGCGTTAGAAAAAAAAAGGTCTACCAGCATCAAAATAGTAAAAGATTCTTAATTTGACTTTCGAAGAATTGAGAATTAAAGGCGAATGTGACCCAAGAAACAAAGAATCTTAACACACTACCACCTAAAAGTTGGTAAGTTTTCCCTCGTGTGAGATGAGAAGAGGAAACAAAGGAAAACAAGTACCTTTTAAGGATGATAAAATGGAATTAGGGAATGGCAGGAGTTTAAAAGATAAAGATAAACATCACTTTCAAAGCCACAAAGGATGAGAAATTAACCACCTAAAGTGAAAGCGACAACTAGGTCGTATCTCTAGTCACAATGAAATTCAACGAACCCCTAAATAAATAGAAAACTGAAAAGAAAAGGAGACTTAACAAAGGCAAAATATTTAGAAACATGTGAAGTTCCCTTGCCCGAATTCCGAAAAGAACATTAAACAAAAACAAATAGGAATTCAAGGAGATTAAAGCTTTAATGGGATGACAAGCGAATTTGAAAACAATGAATTCAGGCATGAAGTAGCCAATATGTGCTTTATGGCTTAGTAACACGAGGTAACCCAAAACAATTTCATGGTGATAGTGACGATGGATTTAAATATAATGAGATGTTTGAGAATCTTGAGATGTTAACGAAGAGAGGAAGTGACCCTAAAATGAATAGTAGTTGAAACTAAGAAAGTTGACAACTTAACACGCGCAAATAACAATAATTTTCCAAAAGAAAAACTTATTTATAAAGGAAATTAATGATTTAAAATCTTAAAAGGAGATTACATAGGTCTCAAACTTGCTTTCACCTGCTGCATATATGCCACTTGGAGAGGAAGAAACATCAAATTTTTTCAAGACATTCACTCACTGAGCCAAGTTACCTTGGCTTGGACTAGAGCAATTATCACAAAGGAATTAGTAGTATTGTGTATTGAGATGACTAGGTAGAATATTCAATAGCTTTGTTATCTTTTAAACTCCAATGCCATGTCATGGTTTAGTAGGTGCTGTTTTAACTCTTAGGTTGGGTTACCTTATTAGGCGCCTCTTTAATACATTTTCATTTTTCAGAAAAAAGAAATAAAATTTTCCATTTTAAAGTTCAACAAATGTAAGGAAAAGTGTGCCTTGTGTGGAGAACAAAAGGCCTCAAATGACTAACATGGAATAGATTATACTCGTGAGAGAACCTCAACTAATTCTTAAATACTCGTCGTAAAAGGTAAGCACTTGTATGAACACGAGCATAGACCCTTAGTAAAGAAGAGAGTCAAATGGTTCTTCCCCTAAGAACAAGCGTGATCGCTATAGCTATGCATATTTACCTAGAACTCAAAGAATTCATAAAGGATACATGTATGTCCTCAATTCCAGGTTTGGAACACCGAGCAACAAGAACAAACAGCTATAACTACTCCCTCACCCTAAGGAGGAAAATGCAACATAGCATATATCCCTCACAGACCTACGCTAGACCTAGACAATCATATTCATAGATCATATCCATACGGTTATAACTCATATAGAGCGTACCGTACTAAATGTTATTCTTATAATGATTATGTTATGTTGAGAACTTTTGTTATTTAAGGAGTTCATAAAATAGACATAAAAAGATGTTAGCGGCAAAGCTTCAAGACTAACCTTGAAGGAATTAGGTGCACGTAGGTACCAAAAATTAGATAAACTATTTCTGTAGGTAATCAAGCGTAAGCAAAACAATTACATACGCAGGTAGTGGACGCTCAAAACATACAAGGACACAACAAATTTCAGTAATCTTCTTGGGATATTGGAGAGAGTACAAATGATAGATTATTGTCTTTGGATGAGCCGATGATAGAAAATGTACTGTGGGTTGATGAATTGAAGCACAACTTAGTGTCTTAGTCAATTATGTGATGGTTACAAAATTAATTTTTAGGTCAAATCTTGCATTCTAAGTAGAGTAAAAAATACTTCCATTGTACTTGTTGAAAATATAGAAGTAAATGTGAACACTATTGATGTACACAATCTAACCATGATCTCAGGTCTTGAGTCTCAGTTAGTGAAAACGCCTGAAAGTGACACCGAAGGCTTTGTCATGCAAGTTAAAACTCACCACGAAATTAGACAAATAAAAACTTGTTAATAATCTACTCAAATTTCAAGTCAAATTAGACTGGGTCTTGGACAATTCTATTGTATGCATTTTTTGCCGAACGAGGGACATTTTTGGAGCTTCGAATATACTCAAGTAGGTTGTACATCTAATTGAATAGATAAAAGAAAATGAAAAAATGACATGCTAGGAAAACTAAAAAGAATGTAAAATAACAATACGACCAGTAAATGTAGGAAGAATTCATAAAAAATGAGGGTAAGGTAAAACATACATTTTTTATCCTAAAGCTTTATCAAAATTTAAATTCGACTCCAACGCTTTTTAGTGTTCAAATAAGTTTTGTGCATTACGAAAATAATCATAATTGACCTTAACCAACCACTAACTACCATCATGCTTCCGTTAACTTAAGCTGACGTGACATTTGATTTTGGATGAGAGGCCAATCCACTACTAATATAGAAGTTATGCCGCTCCAATCAATCTAAAGACTTCTTTCTTTGTTTGAGCTATTAGTGGATTTATAGGCTAGTTTAATAGCCGTGCAGACAGTGGATGGCCTCTAATTAAAAAAAGTGTTACGTAGACTTGGATCTGATGATTAATTAAGGTAAATTTCATAATATAAATAGCGTACTTAAATATTACAAAATATTGGGATCAAGATTAAATTTTAATAGAACTTTAAAATGTACCTTCTACCGGATAAGTATCTAATTGCTTACTGCTCAAGAGAATGCCCTTGTCCCATACCTCAATACATCTGCACGTAGACATTGATTAACATGATTAACAAGAGCTTGCAGCCAGATAAGAACATAATCAACAAAATCTTATCCTAAGCTTTTTCACAAAATGTATAGAGCAGAAGCTACTGTTCGAAAAAGTAATACTAATGTCATCACATTTAAAATATTACGAATTTAAGGCAAATAGAATGAGTAAATAATGAAAATCACCCAATAGAAGTTGAATCCATAAGCAAGACCTCGTAATTACTCTCGCATTAGATACCATTGACCCATAAGATGGGGAAAAAGAGAGAGATACATTGGATACATGGGGTTGACGATAGTTAAACTACTTATTCTTTACCTCCGTCTACTTGCCAGAAGCTTTTAACTCATTTAAAAGGTTCTGTCAAGCATTATGGCGTACTCTATACAGATCAATAAAAAAAACGTATAGTAGCGATTTCCCACTACATAAAGAGTGAAGTTCAACTACATTAGCCGTTCATGCTTGTAAATTGAGTTGGAAGCAAGTGAATGAAGTGAAGGTATTAATCCAAAAATGAAATGAACAAAGATACAAAAGATGGACAAGTTGAAGTTACACACAAAATGTCTTAAGGACATTATGCACTAATACATAGAAGATATACATGCAAATAATTCCGTTATAGCCCATGAAAGGTGTCAGATGCCAACATCTAAATTGCAGAATTGTGCGAGTGTTGGTGCGTCTTGGAACAAAGCAAATACTTGCGAATAGGTGAGGAAAACGGGCATTGTCGATGAGTTTATGTATATTGGTAGACGTTGGCAGAAATCTTCAACGAAATGCAAAGATTCATATGTAAAACCGAAAAAGAGCTGGAGATAGACTTTAGATTGAAGATTAGTTAGATCACATGCATAAGGGAGACGTGGGAAGTCTAAGCACTTAATGTGTGCTCAAATAGACAAATCATGACTAATAAACTTGACATGGATAAGAATTGGATCGTACCAGTGTGCTATAAAAGACATAGGACTTAGATGACTCATCATCAATGGATAAAGATTAAGGAGAAATCTTATATGATGTGAAGGATAAGATCACAATAGATATACATCAATTCTAAAGATAAAGCCCGAATGAGAGAATCATCTGAAGATAGTGGAATTGTTCATGGATATAGATGTATCTTTCTCAATTAAATGTGATCTCTTATTTTGTTAGTTGTGATGTAGGTAAATCCTATCAAATATAGTCTTATTTACATAGGGGTACCATCCAATTGATTAGTGTGATATAATTTGATAAAGATAAAAGTGATCTAGTTATTCAATTAAAATTTTGAATTGTAAAGCTAGAGGTGCCTATAAGTAACTTATTTGAGTCTTACTCCTAAGAATAAAAATAGAGAGGAAGGGAACATATTGAAAGAGAATATTCTTTTGCATACTTTTGGGGAAGTAATAAAGGTAGATTTTTGTCGTAACTCTTGCATATTTATTATTACAACAACAACAACCCAATAAAAATCTCGCAGATATACGAAGTCTGGAAAGGTCTAGTAGTACACAGCTTTACCCTTAACGAGTAGAGAGGTTGTTTCTAAATCTTCTGTATTTATTATTGCCTATGATTATTTAATATTTTCATAGAATTCGAGTGTAATAGTTAAACACTTTAAGGGTCGCAAGGCGTTCGATTGTTTGTTAATGATTACGTAGGAAGGTTGAGTCTCGCTTCAACAAACCTAAGTAGAATTGTCTTGCAACGGAATAGGCGCGATTTCAGTACAAGTTTGGTGTCTAGGTAAACCTTTATAACAATTGTTATCAAAGTCAAAATATCAACATAGATGGAGCTAGCAATTTGACAGAGCGTGTCAACAGAATAAAGGCACTCATAAGGCCAATTCTTCGAGGGGAGAAAGAGTTAGAGATTTTGGAGGCACACATCCAATAGTTTCAGCATCAAATAGCGGATTTTATGAAGGCAAAAGAGGATTCTAGATTGAAAATTACAGCACAAGGTGTGTCGTTGCAACATAAGGTGATGCACGTGTCGAAAGTAATTTGAAGAGAGTACAAGAACACCAAGTTTTTTAATGGCAAACAAAGTGTCAAAGAGTTTGAAAATTTCTTTTGAAGCATGGAACGATACTTTACAGTGGCAAAGGTAATCAATTTGAAGAAGGTGTCGATCACGATTACATATATGATGGAGGATGTAAAGCTCTGGTGGAGAATGAGAGCCGTCAATGATATAAGTGTGGGCTATTGACACTTGTGGATCTCATAGCTCACGAGGGAAGCTTTGAAATGTTTGAAGCAAGACAACTTGGTGCAGGAGTATGTGAGAAAATTCACATCCTTGATGTTGGACATGCAGAACATGTCCGAGGAAGGCAAGTTGTTCAACTTCATAAGCAGCTTGTAAGATTAGACATAAATGGAGCTTCAAAGGCATAACGTAAAGGACCTTCAAATGTGATAATGGCTGCAAATTCTTTAGTAGATTTCCAAATGCTACCACTAATTCGAACCAGCAACGAGGGCAAGAACAATGGTAGGGTACAAAATGGCTCAAAGAAAGGCAAAGAGAAATTATGTGAATCTTCTCAATGCAAGTCCAAAAAAACAAGCAAAACCAAATATTAGTTATTTCATTTGTGGAAGGCTGCATTTTGCTTATAAATGCCCAAAACAGAATGTGGGTGAGGAGCAAATAAATTCCATGATTGCGAAAGATCAAGGAGAAGTACCTCAACAATTATGTTATGTTAGGCGTAATGGGCCTTGAGAAGGAGCATTCAAAAAAAAGCAAAGGACAAACTCGACGAAGAGGAAAAATGGTACGTTGGAGATGTGCATATGACTAGGGAATCTTAGAGAAAATCAATTTGAAGTGCCTGCGGATTATTTCGATGATAGCGACGAGTTCTTTTGGAAGGGCTTGTTAAATAGACCCCTAATTCTAAATTGCAAAATAGTAAAAGTGTTGGCGAACCTTGGACAATATTTAGCACTCGAAACAACGGAACAAGGTAAAGACTTGCGAGTAGGCAAGGAACATTGTCGATGAACTAGCATGCATTGGTGCACATTAACAAAAATCTTCGACGAGATGCAAAGATTCAAATGTGAGACTAAAAAGATAGCTTAATATGGACCTTGAGTTGAAGGTTAACTGGATCACACATGTATGAGAGACATGTGAAAGCTCTAAGGAGGACTTAATGCATACTCAAATAAACGAACCATGACTAATGGACTAGACATTGACAAGCAATAGAACGAACAAGTATGCTATTGGACTTGGATGACTCATCATCAATGGATAGAGATCAGGGAGAGATATTAAATGATGTGACGAATAAGATCACAATGGATATACATTAGCTCTAGAAGATAAAGACTGTGTGGTAGGATCATCTAAAGATAGTGGAGTTCTTCATAGATATGGATGTATCTTTCCTAATTAAATATAATGTCTTATTTTAATTGTAATGTAGCTAAATCTTATCAGATAGAGTCCTATTTTGATAAAGGTATCATCCAATTGATTAAATGTGATATAACCTAACAAGCATAGAGATGATCTAGTTAGTTCAATTCAATTAGAATTCTGAATTGTAAAGCCAGAGGTGCCTATAAATAACTTATTTGAGTCTTACTCCTAAAAAAAAGAGATGAAAAGAACACATATACTTTTGAAGAAGTAATAAAGGTTGATTTTTACCGTAGCTTTTGTAAGTTTATTGTTGCCTATGATTATTTAACAATTTCATAATATTCTTACTTGAGTGTGAAAGTTAAAGTACTTCAAGGGTCGTGAGGTGTTCTAGAACAAGAATTTTTTAGTCAACGATCATGTGAGAAGGCTAAGTCCCACTTAAATGGACCTAAATAAAATTGTCGTACGACAGAGTAGAAGTAGTTTCAGCATAAGTTAGGTATCAAGATAAAGCTTTGTAACAAAAGATATGGAAAGTGTGCCTTTGCACCAACAGACAGATAAAAAAAAAGATACGAGCTTCTAGGAAAACTTTTACTTCATAGATTGTTGAATTACTAAAAGATTATTTTTATGTCCAAGGAAAATGATAACATAGGCTACTGATTGTTTGATAAAAGAAGCAAAATGTTGTAGAATAATGACAAACGTCTAGCAAGTGAATATTTAGGATAGAAATATATACCTCATTCCATCAACATCAATACAAAGGAAGTGGCCATCTCGCCAACCATCCTCAAACTGGCCAAAGAAGACATCACCACACTTTGAATAGAAACGACTTTCACCATTTGCTTTTCCCTTCCAAAAGTTTGCAAACCATCGATCCCCTTTATGGAAATAAAACCAACCCTACATAGTCACAAAAATTTAACAACGTATAAATCAAAAAATAAAGAACAAGTTTGATTAAACTCATTCATACAAATAAAATAAGTAGCTTGATGTTACTCCAATTGAATGCATGATATAATGAGTAAAAACTTGGAATCAACTACACTTGAGTTAGGCTGCATTTGATATACTTTAACTAACAAGATAATAAGTACTTAATAAAGTAACTTCTCCAATTCCATGAGTTAGGCTGCATTTGATATACTTTAACTAACAAGATAATAAGTACTTTAATTTATTAACTTCTCCAATTCCACCATTGAAATTGGAAATGTGCCTACTGTAAAAATTTGTCAAAAGTATTAGCTGTCATAATTGATAGTTAATACATTAATGTACACTTGTTAAAAACTGATTTTGCATCTATCAAAGACTGATTTTTTAGCTCAACAAAGGCAAATTTTGTGCCTTCTGTACAGTTATAAGGATTTGAAAATCTTTCCTTAAATAGGATTTATCAGCTGTAGAAAGATATGTATACAATAGTTTATCTAAGGGTCGCAATTCAGCTTGCACTTTGGAATTCCATATTGAGAATTCTCTATGTTGTCACGTTGTTAAAGCCTTTCATCTAGTCTCATTCTTGTCTAGCCTTTTGTCCATCTCAACTTTAGTTTCACCTTTATTTATCCCAAAACTACCTATTCTTATCAAATTCAACTTCTTGTCTTTGATCATTCCAATTTTTTTTTAATCTCAACTCTAGTATCTTGGCATTATGTTTTCAGATAAGTATGAAATATTCTTAGATCTATTTTAATAGAAAAGTTTAATCAGATTGGCCCTTCCATTTCAAGATATTTATCAAAAGTAAGGATTTACGGGGACATGTTGATGGAAGTAATCATGTTCATGATAAAAACAAGCATAAAGATAAACATGCTAAGTGGTAAGTGGAGGATGCTCAAATCATGACATAGATTTTAGGATCTGTTGTGCCTAATATCATCTTGAATCTTTGACCGTTTAAGACTGCAATGGAAATGTGGTTATATTTAAAGAGGCTCTTCAGCCAACAGAACACTACTTGCCAATTTTAGCTTGAACATGAATTAGTCACTCTCCAATAGGAAAGTCTTTATTTTTGAATTTTACTCTACCTTCGTGAATCTTTAGGCTGAATATACAAACATCATTTATGCTTGACTCTTAAAGGACTTAGCTCTGTTCAATTTGTTCATGAAACCATTAAAAAGGATCAATTTCTTATGGAACTAAGATCTAAATTTGAAGATATCATATCCAATCTTATGAATCGAGATGCATGTCAACTGATTTGTTTCGTGACGAGCAACATCTTCACACTCAAACCACAATGGAGTAACAAAGATTGACCTCGATTCATGTCACTTATGTAACACAAGGTAACGCAAGAGAAAAGGACATGAGCACTATTCGATGTTTTTCGTTGCAAAATGGTAATTGTGCATTTGAATGTTCTAAAAGATGTGCAATTACTACATAAAGGACGATCACCACCCAAGAAACTACAATATCATATATTCAATTTGTGAATTTGTGTGAATCCAGAGATAGATTACACAAATTGTTATTTCTTCACTTTCTAACCTTAGGAAACTTAGCTAAACCTTTTTCTACACAATCCACTTTGTACCTTGATTCTGGGGCTTCCAATCATGTGAAAAACAATGCTCATATCCTTACCAATGTAAACAAATAACATGGAAATCTCAAGATTTCCCCTGCTGATGGAAATCATTTACCCATCACAACCATTGGAGATATCTCTTCTTCTCTAACTGATATCTTCATTCTATTGATCTTACCATTAATATTGTTTCTATCGATCAGTTGGTTGACAATAATTATATTCAAAATCTGGTTATGTTGTGCAAGATCAACAATCGGGGGATGATTGAAAGAGGGCTTAAAGTAGGACGTCTTTTTTGTCTCCAACTTAATCTAGATGTCCGTCCTTTGTCATTTGTCACTAGGCTTTTGTTGATTACTGAGTATGGGATAAACTTCTTAGACATTCTATTTCAAATATACTTCATGATTTACTAAACTTTAGTTTTCTTGGGGATAAAGAGTCAACACCTCTTAATGCTTTTTAATGTGATTGCGATTGTTGTAGACTTGGAAAAAGTAAAACTATGCATTGTCCACTAACACACGAAATGTTGTCCAACCTTTTGATATGATACATAGTCACATGTAGGGTATAGCCTAGTAGCTTGTCATGCTAATTATAAGTACTACATACGTTTATTGACAATTATAGTCATTTTACATGGATTTATTTTCTATTTCTATTCTTAAGATTTTTGCTGCAAATGTTAAAATATTTTGTTTTGACAATGGGGTGAGTGCATGTCTCATTTATTTCAGGAATTTCTAGAAGTTAATTGGATAATCTCTCAAAAACCATGTTTTTTCAACTTCACAACAAAATGGGATAGTTGAAAGAAAGAATTGTCACCTTCCTGATGTTGTTTAAACTCTTTAAAGAGTCTTTTGTACCCTCTTATTTTTGGTGAGAAACCCTCTCCAATGTTTTCCCTCTCATTAACCAATTGTCCTCTTCTAAATTGAACCATGTTTTTCCTTTTACTCAATTATTTGGTCACGCTCCAAACTATTCTAATCTCGATACCTTTAGTTGATGTATGTTAAGTTCGTCTTCTTGCATACGAATGCACTAAGCTCACAACTCAATCCATTAAATGTGCATTTTTTAGGATACTCTATGCACCAAAAGATTTTCTTTGTTTAAATTCTAACTTCCATTATATTCGACTTTCTCAAAATGTCAATTTTATTATAAAATCAATATCTTTTTTGCCATTTAACAGGATTCCTTTTCTCCTTCATTTTCTATTCCTCCAATGACTGCTAACTTTTTTGTAGGTTCCTCATCATCTAAACCACTTTAGGTTTATCATTTATGTACTACTACCACATCAAATCAAACTTCGGTAACTCCCAAGCCCCCTCAAGATTCCCTAACTGATGATCTTACTATGGCAATTGAGTCCGTTCCCTTCCAACATGTACCTGAGTTCGTAAACCCCCCAAAAAAGTGTTACTTCACCCCTCAGCTTTCCTTGGGAGCTACTTTATCTAATATTCCTATTCCGTCATCTTACAAATAGGCAATGAAGCATTAGTAATAATGAAAGGCTATCGAAATATATAGTCTTGAAAATATGTTTTCTGTATATTATTAATAGGATTCTACAATATTTATATACAATTTGAGGAAATAATAATCCCTAGATCTAAGGCATTATAATATGTTAAATCTACATTCATATCAAATAGAATCAACACTCCCCCTCAAGCTGGAGTATATATATATATATATATTATCTTAGGACCTCGTAAGGACTTAGACAACATGTCTGCTAGTTGATCCCTAGTGTTCACATAAGAAATCTTATTGATGCCTGAGAGGATTTTATCAACTTCTATATGCTTGGTGATGAGAGATAATCACAAGCAAGTTCCATAGGACCAATCTCACAAAACTGCAACTCCTAGAGCAAGTGCTTTAACCACAAAAGTTCACAAGTAGCATTAGCCATAGCACGATATTCTGCTTCTGTGCTAGACCTTGCAACAACAGTTTGCTTCTTGCTCTTCCACGAAATTAGGTTTCCTCCAATAAGAACAAAATAACCAGAAGTGGACCTCTTGTCACTAACATCACCTGCCCAATCTACATCAGCATATCCAATGATTTTTGTATGACCCCTATCCACATAAACAAGCCCCTTACTAGGTGATGCTTTGATGTAACTTAGGATCCGAACGACTGCATTCCAATGATTCTCATATGGTGAGTTAAGAAATCGGCTCACAATGCTAATAGGAAAAGCAATGTCAGGTCTAGTCATAGTGAGATAGTTCAACTTTCCCACTAACCTTCTATACCTGTTTGGATCAAAATAGGGCTCCCCTTGATTAGGCAGCAGCTTCACATTTGGGTCCATAAGTGTGTCAACAGGTTTACAATCAAGCATTCTAGTTTCTTCCAGAATATCAAAAGCATACTTCCTTTGAGAGATAGCAATACCTATCTTTGATTGGGCCACTTCAATCCCAAGAAAGAATCGTAACTGATCAAGGTCTTTAGTTTGAAAATGCTTGAACAAATATCGCTTCAATTCCTTAATGCCTTGTTGATCATCACCTGTAATGACAATATCATCCACATAAACTACAAGATAAATAAAGGTACCCGATGATGAGTGTTTAAAAAATACATGATCTGCCTCACAACTAGTCATGCCAAATTGTTGGATGACTTTGCTAAACTTCCCAAACCATACTCGAGGTGACTGTTTTAAACCATATAAGGATTTCTTTAACTTGCAGACCCGGCCTAACTTCCCCTGAGCAACAAACCCAGGTGGTTGCTCCATATAAATCTACTCCTCCAAATCACCATATAAGAAGGCATTCTTAATATCAAGTTGATACAAGAGCCAATGTTTGATGTCAGCCATAGATAAGAACAAACGAACAGATGCCATCTTAGCAACAGGAGAGAAGGTATCACCATAATCCAAAACATAGATTTAAGTGTATCCTTTTACGACTAGGTGGGCTTTCAATCGATCGACCTATCCATCAGGACCAACTTTAACAGTAAAAACCCATCGGCATTTGATTGTAGATTTACCATGTGGAAGTGAAACAAGTGTCCATGTATGATTGGACACCAAAGCTATCATCTCATCAATCATAGCCTGTCTCCATTTGGGATGGGATAGTGCTTCCTGAATAGTCTTAGGAATGGTAATAGCTGATAAAGTAGAAACAAAGGCATAGTGTGAAGGAGATAATCGGTGGTAACTCAAAAAGTGATAAATGGAATGAGGATTATGAGCAGAGCGTGTACCTTTATGAAGTGCAATAGGTTGGTCATCAGAAGTATCAGGCAGGACCACAGCAGGAGAAGAGATTGGGGCTGAAACAGAATCATGAGTATCACCTAAAAGAGGAAGCCTAATGTGTATGGTCGTCGGCGCTCATAAGTAATACCAAATCAACGTGAGAAAGAATCAACTTGTAACTGCAGTTCCGAAGATGAGTCAAGAAGAGGCACATGTAATACCTGTGAAGTAGTGTCAGATGTAGTTGATGATGCGAAGAATGGTGTATCCTTCAAAGAAGGTAACATCTGCAGTCATATAGAAACGGTTTGTAGTGGGAGAATAACACCGATACCCTTTATGAACCCGAGAATACCCAAGAAAGATAACACTTAATAGCACGAGCAGACAACTTGTCACATCCAAGAGACAGATTATGAACAAAGCAGGTAGAACCAAATACACGTGGGGGGACAACATAAAGAGAATCCCTAGGAAGGAAGATAGTATGAGGAACCTTATTACCCACAATAATAGATGGCAAGCGATTGATTAAGTAACATGCAGTAAGTACCGCATCATTCCAAAATTTTAAAGGCACTTTAGCATTGATTAATAGAGTGCGAGCTGTACCAATAAAATGACGATGTTTACATTCAGCCACTCCATTTTGTTAAGGTGTATGAGGACAACTGGACTGATGTACGATTCCATGAGATGCCATAAATGACGTGCATGAAGCAGGAAAAATATTCTTTGGCATTATCACTGCGCAAAACCCGAATTCTGTTTCCAAATTGATTCTTGATTTCTGAACAAAAAGTCTTGAAGGCATCAAATAACTCAGAACGATCTCGCATTAAAAATAACCAAGTACATCATGAAAAGTCATCAACGAAGATAACATAATACCTATATCCTAAAACAGACGTAACACGACTAGGACCCCAAACATCAAAATGAGCGAGATCAAAAGGAGTCATAGTTTGACTACTAACACTAATTGGAAAGGAAACCTTGACATGTTTTCCAAGTTGACATGATTTACACTTTAAGGACTTCAAACAAGAAAGCTTCAGAACCATTTGCTTTAATTTTTCTAGACCTGGATGAACTAGACGACGATGAAGAAGATCAGGAGACTCTGAAACAACACATTTGGTAGATGATTGAGGTTGTAGGTAATAGAGACCTCTTGATTCAGATCCAACTCCAATCTTCTGTCCTATGTCCTATAATCCGATCCTGTATAAGAAAGGAATCAAAATTGAAGGTTATGGAACAATTTAGAGTGCAAGTAAGTTCACTGATCAAGATTAAATTAAAGGGACAACCAGGTACAAATAAAACCAAATTTAAAGGTAAAGTTGGAATAGGTGAAGCTTGGCCAATGCCAGTGGTTTGTTTCTTAGATCCATCAGCAAGAGTAACACAGTAGGGTGTTGTAGGTGGTTACATTTTAGTGAAAAGAGAGAGATTACCAGTCAGTGATTAGAAGCAGCAGAGCCTAAAATCCATGATCCAACAGAGTGGGAGAGGAAAATGGTAGATTTACCCGTATGCGTTACAGTGGCCAAAGAAGAGGCCTATTGGGTTGCCTTAAACTGAAGGAATTCCTTATATTCATTGGCAGAAAGATGATGATCTTCCTTAGACCCAATCTTTTGTTCAATATTTACCGGAGACTAAGCGACATTGGCTGTTTTGTTTGGAAATTCATGTAAGGAGTAACAACGATCTTAAGTGTGTCAATCTTGGTCACAATAGGAACAATGGAAGTTGCGTCTACCACTTCTTCCACGACCACCACCTCTACGACCACGACCTTGACTTTCTCCGCTGGATGAATTAGAGACCAAAACAGAAGACTCAGAATGAGTTCCTCAACTTGCAAACTCTTCCTTGGTAGCTTACCTTTGGCAGATTCAGCCATGAAGAAGGCAGAGAAACAAGAAAAATAGAAATGAAGAAAACACATGAACAATACTCAACGTAGAAATAACTCAATGGGCGACGTCATAACAGTGAGTACTAGAACCAAAACAAGATCAAAATAGAACAAGGAGACATCGACAAACACAACGGTGGCAACAATACTGTCGCTAGCAGCCTGAAAGTGGCGCGTGATTCTCACATGCTGGAGACGCAAAGACAAAGCAGTGGCGCGTGGGGAGGCAGTGGGCTGGCCGATCGGCACTCTCTGAACCCAGTGATGGTGTTGCTTTGAATAGGTCAACCGAAGCAAGATTGGTCAGCACTCACAGTAGCAGCTAAAACCCTAAACCACCGTAACAAGAGCTTTAAATGGCTCTGATACCATATAAAGTCTTGAAATATGTTTTCTGTATATTATCAAGAGGATTGTACAGTATTTATATACAATTTGAGGAAATGATAATCCCTAGATTTAAAGGATTATAATATGTTAAATCTACATTCATATCAAATAGCATCAACAAAATAAAACTTCTTGCACTTGAAGAAAACCAAACCTGGGATGTTGTCCATTGCCCCTCATCTGTAAAACCACTTGGTAGTAAGTTTGTGTTTTCTATCAAGCTTCATTCTGATGGATCCAAAAACCACAAGGCTCTGTTAGTTGTTCATGGAAACAAACAAGAATATGGCCTAGGCTATGGTGAGACTTTCACACCAATACCTAAGATGACCACTGTGCGAACTATATTATAACACTTGTTGCATCTTAATCATGGTCATTACATTAAATGGATGTCCAACATGCATTCCTCCATAGTGATTTCAAGGAAGAAGTTTACATCAAACTTCCCTCTGGTATGCCTATTTCCTCACCTGATAATGTTTGCAAATCATCAACCAAAAGGTATTTTCTTAATTCAGCATAAGTATATTATGCTAGAATTATAATATTACTCCTTTGACATTCCTATAGAAAATAAAATGTGAAATATTGACATGATGAAATAGAGCTTCTTGAGGACCCTATCTTTTATCAAAAGCCAGTGGAAAGTATATCTGTCTAACGATTACTCACTCCAATATTTCTTATGTTGTCCACATTGTAAGCAAGTTTATGCAACTTCCTTGGCATCTCCATTTATCCGCAGTAGGATGCATTATTCAATACATCTTTAGAACCCTAGATCATTGACTATTTTTTCCCGTTAATTCCTTACTCTAGCTCTAGGCCTATAGTGATATTGATTGGACTGATTATCTAGACACTAGGTCTATTCCTAAATAGTACATGTTCCTGATGATACTATTGTCTCTTGGAAATGTAAGAAGCAAGAGAATCTATTTCCAAATCTTCCACTGAAGCAAAGTATCGTGCCATATCTATTGCATGCTCAAAGATGGTCTCCTTATGGAGCTTGGTTTTTCTCAAGTTTAACCAACTCCATTACATGTTGACAACACCAATGTCATTCAAATTGTACGTCATCTTGTTTACCATGAATGCACAAAGCATATAGAAGCCAACTATCACTCCATCCAGAAGTTTCCTATGATTGCCAAGTCGTCACTCTCCCATGTATCTCCACCACTACCAATTGCAGATCTTTTCACCAAATCCATGACACATCAACGACATTAGCTTCTTCTTGGCAAATTGATGCTTGTATACCTACTGCATCAATTTGTGAGGGGATGTCAACAGTTTTAGCTATCATAATTGACACCCATGTCAAATGCTGATTTTGTTTAGACCTTTCAAAGGCTGATTTAATGCCTCAATGAAAGCAGATTTTGTGCCTTTTGTACAGCTATAACGATTTTGAAATCATTTCTTAAGTAGGATTTACTAGTTATAGAAAAGTATGTATGTAGTAGTTTAGCTATTTTTAAGGGCTGAAATTCAGCTTGCAGTTTGTATATATATTAGGAATTCCCCACTTAGAAAGACACAATTTTCACCCCAAAGTTCTCTAAGTTGTCAAAAATATCTATTGGACCCATGTAACACCAACATATATGTCAAGTTTCTTATGTAAACAATTCCCTTGAGCTCCATATACCCAAAAAAAATGACTGGTTCCTGTAACTCTACATGTCCAATATTGATAAAGGATGAACAAGAGCAAATTATAAAGCCATTCAATGCGTTAAGATTACAGCAGTTGAAAATCAAGTATGGCTTCAGTGCAGTGCTTAAGCATCAATTTTATAGAATTGATAGTACAATATTTATCAAATAAAAAGAAAACTTGAAGACCATCACCAATTAAAAAGAAAATCAAAGAACAAACAGTAACAAACCTTTCCATGCATTACATCGTCCCTCCATGAGCCTTGGAACACATCCCCATTATTGAAATAGAACGTACCTGCACCTGATCGCTTACCATAGTGCCACAAACCATCATATATGCTCCCATCAGCAAGGATCAAACGGCCCTGTACAAAGTCACTTACCAATGGGCACTTCAATCATTCTACATAACATGAAATAATTATACATACCTTTCCTTCAGGAAGACCTCCCTGGCAGCGTCCCTTGTAGATTCCACCTCTGTACTGCATCTCCATAAGAGGGCTCCACTTTTTTGGTGAATCTCGCTCACTTTCCTGCACGCCAGATAGACACTTTTGTAGCTTTTGTACACAATATAAGTAATGATGTTAAAGTCGGGAAAGTAGTTCTCGTATCCACTGCCACAGGAAAGCTTCTATGATCAGAAACCATGAAAGAAGGATTTGATCTTCTAGAATTATCCTTGATCTAAATTACTTCAAATTATGGCATAGTTTTCAACATGTTCAACAGAAATTGAAGTGCTGTTTTGCGGCTTAAAGACCAATATTCACCCATTTCATTTCTGGTGAAATCAATTTATGGGAATTTCCAAGACTATCTTCAAAACATGACACAACGGAAAAAGAAAAGTAGTTAGGTCATAAAGGAGGTATGTACTATAATGGAATTTCAAATGGTGGCACTCACAAACAAATTCATTTATGTGCATCAACTATCCGAAATAATAAATTGGCTGACTAACATATTTAGAATTTGTTGCATTATCAACATATACAATAATATGTGCGTAGGGAATTTAAGTCTCATCGGTCATAACAATGAAATATAAAATCAATCAGTATCCCACTTTTATACCAGCCAAACCAATTTAGAGTAGAAGTCTGCATCTTAAATAGCATTAATTTGCAATTCAAACTCACATTAGGCTAGAATTATTCTGCTTAAATCATGACAGAATAATAGTCAAAAATAATAACTTTAGGGAATCAATAAAATAGCTTGAAACATAAAACTTTTAGCATGAAGATCAAATCTTTTTGTTAACAAAGTTCACTTCCATGTCTGCATATTACCAGCATGGATGCAGCACGAATAGAAAGAACTCCTTGCTTCTTAGGTACATCAGCTTTTCTGCTCTTTAGCATTGTAGATGCATTATTATAAAAATCCTTCACTGCTAGAATGCTGGCTTCAGTCAATGCACCCCAAGAAGAGATGCTTGAATCAACAAGAGCTTGCTCTTTGACACTGTCATCAGTTTTTGGCAAGGTGAATTCTGTACTATATGATATATTCAAACTGTCCTTGGGCTCATCTGGAGGCCTTACACCAACTGGAAGAGTGAATATGCTCAAATTATCAAGCTTTGCATTAGCTTCAGCCCTTTCTTTAGCCCATTTCTGTGCAATCTGATATCCTGGACCCAAGTTCCAACTATTAAGTGGCTCCCTCTGGACAGGAGGAGCTGCTACACGATAAGATATTCCTACATTAGCCAAGGACAAAAATTGATTGGTTCAATGCTAACATTTATTATGATTTAATGCCACCTTCAGTAATTGGGTCATATGAACAGGAAGCATCATCCTGAGTATCCAACATGCAACCATCATTTACTTCAGTGCTGCTGATGGTATTCCTGGAAAGTAAAATAATGAGGATCAAAAAGTGAAAATGAAAAAAAAACAATGAAAAACAAAAAATGATTGTGACACGAGAATTAGAAGAAGAATAACATAAAACAGAAGAGCAGCTAGGATATTGTAATTCACAGGTTCATTAATTTGAGTTTGGTCATGACCTACAAAATCTCTTCTCTGCAAGAAATTGCTAAGGCTATATTTCTCATTCCTCTTACTTGATCCACTTTCCAGGCATAAAATAATTTCCTCTCTCTTTTCTACTCCATATATCATTCTAAAGCCTGTTTTTGGTGTTTAGTCTTGAACTACAAATGAAAGGATCTTAAATTTTGTATTCTTAGCTTAACTTGATGTTTAAGGCCTCTCTCTCTCTTGGTTTATGATTTCTTTTTTTCCCCTCTTTTTCCTTTTCTTTATTTCTAATCTTCAACCATTCTCTTGCAACATTTTCCCATACACAGAGAAGCTTAAAACCCAAAAGAACGGATTAACTAAACCAGCAAGACCCGTTAATGACAGTTTGGCTGCTCAAGCTCTGTCATGATCTGGAAAGATAGATTTCAATTTAGAGTCATGTTTTTGGTTTCCACGTCCTGAATAAATAAAGTATATCTCAGTACTGACGCAAGATAAAGGTGTGTAGGAATCAAACCTTAAAATGCAGTGGTCACTGAAATCACTACTTGATATTACATTGGGTTCCAAAGTATGCTCGACAACAGTTTTTGTGGTATTTTCTACTGCAATTTTTTCCCCAGAACAACAGTCTGTTGAACTGGCCATCTCAGAAGGCCTTGCATCTTTCTCTGTGTTGTTTCCATCATTTTCATAAGATTCACTAGAATGCTTCTGGTGTCTACCTAAAAGTTTATAAATGAAAGGGAAATGATGGGCTAGACTGGACAAAATGCTGCTGACTTGACGAGTCTGCTGCTCAGCAGAACTGGTAATCAAACAAAATAAACATCAGCAGATCAAAGGGAAAATTGTAAAGCAACTGATCACTTAATCAATAAACTGAAAGGGAAATTTGCTTAACATCAGCATTAAACAGTTAGAAAATAATGCCAAACACTTGATCATCATGGAACCTGACGATCAGGTCTCAACAAGGAGAAAGGTGCATGGGTGATACATTTCAAAAATATTTTGCAGCAATCAGATAAAAGTACCATACACCTATAAACACATATGACAGAACAAGTATGGCAGTACCAGAGATACTTTTCCAGACTAACGTTTTAATCATATTCAACTTAGTGCACTTTTGCAGGAAAGGTTTCTTTTAGAGGCGACAATAAACAGAATACACTTTGAAATGTCAAAGATGCAGAGAAGATAACTATACATTCAAAAACAAATTCATGACCTCTATTAGGGATTATGATTTGATGAAGCAGATTTTTGGGGATTAATATTGATTATGACTATGATTTGATTAACAGAATTTTTGGAGATTAAGATTGGTTATGATTACGATTTGATTGAGAGGATTTTTAGGGATTATGATTAATTATAATTGTAATTTACCTTACATAAATAAAATACTAATATAAAGAGGGGGGAGTTGTTGATTTCTTCAAGCTCTCACAATTCCTCTTCTCAATTTCTCTCAATTCCCCGTTCATAACATGGTATAAGAGTACGTTCTCTAATCCCCCTTCTTATTCCTACCTTCGTTCTCACACCGGTAACCCATGCCCAAACTTTTTTGTTTTAAAAACCAAAACTAAAACCTTAGCAATCTAACCCAAAAACACCTCAAGCAGCCACCAGCGACCAAGTCATAGTAAGAGGAAACACCAACAAGTGCCTTACACACTACCACTCACCGTCAGCAGCCTATTATCAACTGACACGTGTAATGGACGCACCACCTTTTGGTGATGTTCTGTCAACTCTATTACACCATGGACTAAATCGCACAAACTCTAAGAGCCCATTGGTGATGTGTTTATTGTGGGTTTCTATGTTTAACCATAGTGGCTGGTTTGATCATATTCGTGTCTCTAGGAGCTCATTGGTGATGAGTTTTTCTACCCTTAATTGTTGGAAACTGGGTCTATGTGTTTAACTATAATTGTCAATTCCCTCTTTCACTGTTTCACAGCAGTTGATATTTGAAGTTTGCTTTTTTTACTATTGTTCTTCATTGAATTCTCATTAACATCTTTCTTACTATATCGGTTACATCATGAGCGACTCCAAAACTGAAAGTGTTGAAGGACAGCCACCCATTAAGGTTCAACAAATCACAAATCAAAAATTGAATGAAACAATTTATGTTGCTTGGGAGAAGGGCGTGAATATGGAGGTCTTTACACTATTTTGACAGTTGTTCAACTACGTTCTTAGTTGTTGCTTCACCCCTCCAAATCCATAGTCGCCTTGGTCATCCATCCATCCAAAAATTTAAAAAACTAACTCCCAATTTGAACTCAAATCTTTGTCTTGATTACGACTCTTGTCAACTTGAGAAACATCATCGTGTTGCTTTTCCATCTAGAGTTAATAATAGAGTCGAAGGCTCTTTATGTTAGTTCATTCTGATGTTTAGAGTTCATCTCATATTACCTCAAAAGTTGGTTTTATTACTTTGTTGTTTTTGTTGAAGATTGGTCTAGAATTACTCGACAATATCCAATGAAAGAATGTTTTGAATTGTCTTATGTTATCCTTTTGCTCTGAAATCAAGACTCAACTTGGTCGTCCTATTCGTAACTTCAGAAGTGATAATGCCAGAGAATATTTTTTGAATCCTTTGAGTCTTACATAAAAAATTGTGGCATGGTTCACTAGTCTTCTGGCTCTCACATACCACAACAAAATGGTGTTACTGAAAGAAAATTCAAACCTGATATAGAAGTTGCTCGAACCTTACTAATTGAGATGAAGGTTCCCAAGGAGTTTTGCAGTGATGCTACCCTCATTGCTTGCTATCTTAATAACAAAATGTCATCCACCACTCTTCAAGATCAAATCTATATCCTTATGTTTCCTAATACTCCTTTGTTTCCTCTTCCATCTCATATCTTTGGATGTGCCTGTTTTGTCCATTAGCTCAAGCTAGGAGTTGACAAATTAGCTCTGTGAGCCATCAAGTGTATTACTCGAGATCATAAAAACACTATCATTGTTACGACCCCTTAATGAAAAGATTCTTTGTGTGTGCAGATGTGACATTCTTTGAGAACACTGCGTACTTTTCTGAAGGTAAAGATGCCAAAAGCTTCCATCATTGTTTATAATTTACCTAAAAGTTCGGACAATTCACCTACAAATATTGACCCTTCTTGTCTTCATCAATTGTCGCAATCAGATTTGCAGTTTATTCTCGACGAACTCGTCAAATGGTAGATGGACATTTGGATGAGCCCTCTCCCTCAGTGCCTAATTTGTCTCCAAATCCAGAAAACAGTGACCTAGGTTGGTCTATTGCCTCAAAAAAAGGTAAACAATTTTGTACCAATCATTCGATTTTTAATTTTGTTTCTTCTAACCATGTGTCCCCCTCCTTTTGTTCCTTTATATCAAACCTAGATTTTGTGTCTATTCCTAAGAGTATAACAGAAGCTATAAAGCACTTTGGCTTCCTATGCAAGAGAAAATGGATGCTTTATGGTCAAATAACACCTGAAAGCTTGTCACTCCTCCTAATTCCTCCATTGTTAGTTATCGATGCGTATATACCATTAAGAATCTTGTTGATGGATTTATCGAATGACTCAAGACTTGTACTATTGCTAAAGGATACACAAAAGCCTATCGTATAGATTATTCTGCCTTGTGCAAAAATGGCCTCAGTCCATATTTTTATCTCTTTAGCTGCAACTTATTCTTGGCCTCTTTATCAACTTGACATAAAAAATGCTTTGTTATATGGTGATCTAGAAGAAACAATCTATGTGGAGCAACCTCCGAAGATTTTGCTTAGGGGAAGGCTAAGAAAGTGTGCCTATTAAAGAAATCTTTATATGGTTTAAAACAATCTCCTAGTGTGTGATATGGACGATTTAGTTCGATTACGAAGAAATTTGGTCTCAAAATAAAAAATGTTTTGTTATATGGTGATCTAGAAGAAACAATCTATGTGGAGCAACCTCCGAAGATTTTGCTTAGGGGGAGGCTAAGAAAGTGTGCCTATTAAAGAAATCTTTATGTGGTTTAAAACAATCTCCTAGAGTGTGATATGGACGATTTAGTTCGATTATGAAGAAATTTGGTCTCAGGCAACGTGGAGAAGACCATTTGGTGTTCTATCAACACACAAGATCTGGTAAAATTCTATTGATAGTAAATTTTGGTGACATTGTTATTAATAGTGATGATTAAAATGAGAGCCATAGATTGAAGGAGTTCCAACAACTCCTCCAAAAAAAAAGATCTTGGTTTATTGAAGTAGTTTTTGGGAATTGAAGTTGCAAGATCTAAAGATGGTGTTTGCCTCTCCCAACGCAATTATGTTCTTGATCTCCTACAAGGAGCTGGCCTGTTGGGATGTAAATCAGCAGATTCTCCAAGGATCCTATTGAGTTGTATATATCTGCATAGTGATAAAATAGGAAAGTGTTTACTACGATTGATTGTATTTCCTATTCTAGGGTTAGACATCAACTATTTATACTTGTACTTTCATCAACGTATAGACAATAAGAATAAGAGATTTCTCTGAGTTTCACATGGTATCAGAGGATTTTCCGATTGCTTTCCGATCAATTTCTAGCGAAGTTCAGACTTTATTAATTTGGTCGTAGATTAAAGATCTAACATCACCAATCTATTCCTCTCTCACTCGCCAGTAGAACCCTCGAGTCACATTGTCGATAGCTGCTCCATGCGTGGCTCGTCGCTTCACTAGTTGGTTTTTTGATCTCCCTCTCCGGCGTGCATCTCATATCACTGTCACCACTCACCTATTCAGACAATGCCAACTAGTCGTTTCTCATAGCCCACGACTGATTTCACCACCATAAAAAGTCACCAAAAGATGACAGGAAGCGGCCCTCTTACCGATCTCTCTCTCCGGTGAGTGTGTCTCTTCACACCGAAGCCAACTACCTCAGTAGGCACCACTGAGCTGGTTCCCTTGAGTTTACCTTCTGTTCATCGTCAGGTTACAAGAAAATTTGTCGAACAGTCACCGAAAATTTCTCTCAGAGGTTTTTCCATTCATGGCTCTTGCAAATTTCAGGTCTCAATCAGGTGCTTTTCCTTTTATTTCTCTTCCCTCAATTACTACAGAGAAACTAGTAGGTAGTTCCAATTACACCTCATCGGCTGACTATGCTAAATTGTGGTGTATGGGTCAAGGCCTAGTTGATCACTTAACTAATAAGGTTGAGGATATTGAAACAAATAAATCTGCTAGGGCTCAAATTATATGGCAAACAATTGATCCTCAACTCCACCCTATTTATAAGGCATAGAGAACTTGTGTTGAGATATGGAGCCCGGCAAAATTAATTTACACTAATGACATTCAAAGATTATATTCTGTAGTATCAAACTTGGCTAATCTCAAACAACAAATATGAACATGTCCGAATTTCTTGGTAGAATGGCCTCCCTAAAAACCTAATTCAGCCTATTACTACCTAGTAGTAAGTCTGCAATAGAAGATCTTGCACAGAGAGAAATTTTTTATGGCTCTCACTCTTATTGCTATTAGTCCTGAACTTAATTTAGTATAAGATCAGATTTTGGCAAGTCCTGCAGTACCTTCTCTGGATGAAGTATTTGCTCGCTTATTGAGTGTTTCGTCACCCAACATTATGATAGGATCTCCACAGTTAATTCTTCCGCTTTGGCCTCTCAGTCTCAGAGTACTAGTAGAGCATAGGAGGGGGATCGTGGGGGTCGACCCAAACGTTGTTATTGTCGTCAATGGGGACATACTAAGGATAAATGTTATAAATTGCATGGTCACCCTCGAGCTGCTAATGTTGTTCATACTGATCAATCTACCCTTCAGTCTAAGTCCTCTACTCAGCCATCAGTGATTCTTATTGGTACTGATTATGAAGAGTATCTTAAGTATCAGGCAACTAAGTAGTCTTCCTCCTTCGTTGCTTCAATAGCTCATTCAGGTAATTCCGTAGCATGCCTCACTAAGTCTTTTCCTTCGGTACTTGATTCTGGTGCTTCCGATCATAACTCTAGTAACCCACATTTGCCCTCTCACTTTACTAACACTACATCTTTTCCTCCTATTACTTTAGCTAATGGGACTCAAACAGTTGTTAAAGCTATAGGCTCTGCTCAACCACTTCCATCCTTGCATTTAGAATATGTTCTTTATGTTCCTAATTGCCCCTTTAATCTTGTATCCATCAATAAACTTACACGATCTTTAAATTGTTCTATCACTTGTAAGAAAAATTTTGTTGTTATACAGGATCGCAGTACAGGACGGATGATTGGCGCAAGACATGTCGCAGTGCCTTTATCATTTAAATCTACCTCCTTCACCTACAACATGCACTATTTCAAAATCTCTAATTCTAATTCATAATCGTTTGGGTCATCCTAGTTTGTTGAAGCCCTAGAAGATGGTGCCTACTTTGCCTACCTTATCTTCCTTAGATTGTGAATCTTGTCAACTTGGAAAAAATTCTCAAGGTTCATTTACAAAGTGTGTCAATAAACGGGCTACATCACCTTTTGAGTTAGTTCATTCAGACACTTGTGGTCATTGTCGTCTCTCGTCTATTTTGGGATTTCAATATTTTGTTACATTTATTGACGATTATTCTCATTGCACTTGGTTATTTTTAATGAAAGCTCATCCAGAATTATTTTCCATTTTTAAATCTTTTTAAGCAGAAATTAAGACACAATTTAACACTAATATTCGTGTGTTGAGAAATGATAATGTTCGTAAATATTTGTCCATTCCTTTCATCCAATTTTCGTCTTCCCAAGGAATTCTTTACCAGACGTCATATGCTTATATTCCATAACACAATGGGATTGTTTAACGTAAGAATAGACATCTCATAGAAATTGTCTGTACATTGCTTTTACACAATTAGGTTCCATCACAATATTGGGCAGATGCTATCTTAACTACATGCTTCTTGATTAATCCCATACCTTCATCTAGCCTACAGAATCACGTACCTCATTCCATCCTATTTCTTGATCAACCATTATTCTCCCTTCCTCCACAAGTCTTTGGCTGCACATATTTCGTTCATATCTCTTCCCCTAGTCTAGATAAACTGTCAGCTACATCCACCAAATGTATTTTTCTAGGTTACTCACGTCTTCAAAATAAGTGTTATTCTTCATCAACATATCGATATTTTGTTTCTGCTGATGTTACATTTTTTGAATCTTCTCCATTCTACTCATCATCTCCAACAGATATCACATTTCTCAATGGGGTCTTTCTAACTCCCTCCATTACACTTGTTCTTTATGTTGCTCCTCTTTCTAATCTTCTTCTAGAGTTTGTCCAGTGTTCACCTCTTACTGAATCCTCCTCTCCTGAGAATGGTACTCTTCCACATCATACCAATGATCCTAACCTTGATCCTAATGATGAGACCCCTGTAGAAGCTCCTGTTGATTCAGCTCCTATTTCAGATTCCTCACCTATTGTGGATCTACCTCTTGAAGTTCAGTTTCCCAATGCCGTTCGCAAAGGTACACGGTCCACTTACAACTCTCATCCTATTTATAATTTTCTTAGTTATCATCGTTTATGACCATCATATTCTACTTTTGTATCCACCCTCTCTTCTGTCTCTGTTCCTTCTAATGTTCATGAGGCACTTAATGATCCCCGGTGGCGTCAAGCAATGGTTGAAGATATGACTACACTACATGCTAATGATACTTGGGAATTAGTTCGTTGCCCCCAGGCCATTCCACTGTTGGTTCGTTGGATATATACCGTCAAAGTTGCTCCAAACGGTCAAGTTGATCGCCTAATGGCACGTTTGGTGGCTAAAGGGTATACACAGACTTATGGGTTGGATTATTATGAAACTTTCTCTCCTGTGGCCGAGATGTCTTATGTTCGCTTGTTTTTATCCATGGCTGCCATTCGCCAATCGCCTTTCTATCAATTGGACATTAAAAATGCCTTTCCACATGGTGAGCTTCAAGAAGAGATTTATATGGGGCAACCACCTGGTTTTGTTGCTCAAGGGGAGCCTACCTTAGTGTGTAAGCTTCGTTGCTCTTTATATGGTTTGAAACAATCTCCTCGTGCCTAGTTTGGACGGTTTAGTCATGTTGTTCAAGAATATGGTATGATTCGATGTGACTGTGATCACTTTGTCTTCTATGAATATACATCATCAGAACAGTGTATCTATCTGATTGTCTATGTGGACGATATTGTCATTACTGGAAGTGATCAAGGTGGAATTGAACAATTGAAGACAAATCTGTTCCATCATTTTCAGACAAAAGATTTGGGTTTACTCTGATATTTTCTGGGCATAGAACTTGCTCAGTCCAAATCTTTAGAGCAAGTATGCATTGGATATTCTAGAAGAAACAGGGATGTCAAACTGTAGACCAATAGACTCTCCTATGGATCCTAATTCAAAGCTTTTACCTGATAAGGGGGTGCCACTTGCTAATCCTAGCCAATATCGGAGATTGGTAGGAAAACTTAATTATCTCACCATCACACAACCTAATATTTCTTTCTTGGTTAGTGTTGTTAGTCAATTCCTACAAGCTCCATGTGATAGTCATTGAGATGTAGTTATTCAAATTTTGAGGTACATTAAGGTTGCACCAGGAAATGGATTATTATATGAAAACTAGGGTCATCCACAACTTATTGGGTACTCTGACGATGATTGGACAGGTTCTCCATTTGATAGGCGTTCTACTGCGAGCTTTTGTGCTCTTGTTGGAGGAAATCTTGTATCTTGGAAAAGTAAGAAACAAGATGTTGTTGCCAGGTCAAGTGCAGAAGGAGAATATCATGCAATGCTAGCAACTTGTGAGCTTATTTGGTTGAAGCAATTAGTTCAAGAGTTAAAATGTGCAGAAGTACCACAGATGAAGTTATTGTGTGATAATCAAGCTACTCTCCATATTGCTTCTAACCTAGTATTTCATGAAAGAACCAAACACATAGAAATTGATTGTCACTTTATTTGAGAGAAAGTTTTGTATGGTTGCATCACTGCTAGTTATGTTAGTTCAACCAATCAACAAGCAGATATCTTGACCAAATCTCTCAGAAGTTCTCGTATTGAATTTATATGTAACAAGCTTGATGCATATGATTTATATGCTCCAACTTGAGGGGGAGTGTTAAGTTGTATATATCTATATAGTAATAAAATAGGAAAGTATTTACTGCTAATGATTGTATTTCCTATTCTAGGGTTAGACATCATTATTTATACTTGTATTTTCATCAACGTATATACGATAAGAATAAGAGATTTCACTGAGTTTCACAAATCCCGACACCAAGCTTAATGTAGAATAGGGAGAACACTTTAAAGATCTAAGAAATTATAGGAGACTAATTAGGAAATTAAACTATCTTATAGTTACTAGGCTTCACATCTCATTCTGTACAAGTGTGGTGAGTCAATTTATTCAATCTCCTCAGACCACCATTGGAATGCGGCTATTTGAATCTTGAAATACCTCAAACGCATTCTTGACAAAGGACTCTAATGTAAAAATCATGGGTGCTGATCAATTCAAGCTTATGGTGATGTTGATTGGGCTGATTCTAGGACTAATCGATGATCTAGTACAAGAAGTGCAAAATCAGAATATAGAACCATAACATATACAACCTGAGAACTTGTCTAGGTAAAACATATGTTGGAGGAACTTGGATTTCAACAAACTCAACCTATGGAGCTAATGTGTAATAATCAAGCAACCATTACATAGCTTCTAATCCATTTTTTAATGAAAGGACAGAACATATTGAGGTTGACTGTCACTTTGTATGAGAGAACGTGCAACAAGATGTGATCAAAACCATTCATGTGAAGTTTGAGGACCAAATAGCTTATCAATTCACCAAGCCTTTGGTTGGAAGTCATGTAACACAACTGTGTAACAAGCTAGAAGCTTATGATATATGTGCTCCAACTTGACAAAAATTAGAGATTATTATTTGATCAAAAGGATGTTAAAGGATATAGTTGTTTATAATTGTAATTTACATAAATAAAATAATCTAGAATACAAATAGGAAGAGTTGCTGATTTCTTTAAGCTCTCACAATCCCTCTGCTCAGTTTCTCTCAATTCCTCATTCATAACAAGGTCAAATGATTCAATAGAGATTGGTCAACCAAACTTCTAGGAGATATAGATAAATTAAATGCAGACATTAGAAAGTTTTTTCTCATTGTCATAATAAGCGCCATACCTTAAAATAAAAAGTGTTGTTACTAGCACGTTGGAACCTAGATTAGGCTCATAAGCTGCAGATATAATGAGATGCCCAGAGTAGTTTGCAGTTTGACGGAAAGTATGCAAAGAAGCAAGTACATCATTGTCCATAAGACCTGAACTTGAAATGATGCATATGACGATGCCATTTAGGTCCTAGTTCAACAAAAAAAAAAGGAACAAAAAAATAGATTAGTGGAACAAGATGAATTCAGCAAAATAAAGTTGATAACATAGTTTGGACAACAAAAGACAGAGAACCAAAAAAGAAAAAACAGCCAAATGTCCAAGCGCTCTTTATAGTAGATCGAAATTAGTTAACTATGTCCATACAAGTTGCTTGAAGTTAAATCATTTATTTGAAGTCTTTAACTATTACCTCTAAACCAGTGCAAATGAAAGGACAGTCAAATAGAGCTTGTAAAATTGAACTTCTGATGTTGTCACCAGCTCCAAATGCAATATTCACTTCTTTGTAGCTCCCTAGAATCTGTTTATTATTGAATCAGCTCAAAAGGCTCCACCATAAGCATTATTTCTGAACAAAGTGAATCAATAATGCAAAATTTTGAAAAATCTACATTTTTGAGTTAGAGTCTAAACAAAGGAATGTATGTTTTTAACAATAGCATATAGATTAAGACAAAAATGACATTGTACAACATATTTCAATGTTTAAGATTCTCAGTTACGACGTACCTTTATTATTTCTGAAACTTTTAATTGTGTGGGGTCACTATGTACATAAATTTGTTTTTGGTGTATGTCCTGAAAGTAATTCAATAGTTATCATATGAAGAGAACTTTTCTGCAAATAGTGATAGCAAAATACGTAAAATTGAAGATCTACTTACTGAAAGAAGAACAGATATGGCATTGATAGCTAGGAAAACAGCACGATTGGCAATTTTCAATGCCTCGTCTAGAGTGACCAAATCCTTTTTAAGTAGTGTGTCAAGGTCAATATCTACAATTAGAAAATAGGGAAAAAAAAGTACAGATTACCTCCTTAATCATGAAATCTACTAGTAGTAACAACTAATTAATTCCCTCCATGCATTATATTAAGGAAATCTATGTTACAAATGCCAGTGTTACTTTTGAAGAAATATATTTGTTATATAGTACTGTGTAATAAATAATATTCCCTTATTTAAATGAACAATTGAAGAACAGTCATGACATATCAAGTAGATATAAAATTTAAAGCCCTAAGAGTTAAATTACTGTCAACTCATCCAAAAAGTGTCCTTCCAAACACAACTTAACATATTAAACAACATATGCCTTGTAAAGAAAATATGAGAACTACTCCTTTAATATCTCATTTTACTATCAAAACATCAAAAAGTGTCCTTTCAAACACAAAAAACTTATTTGACATATTAAACAACTTATGCATTGTAAAGGAAAAAAGAGAATTGCTTCTTTAATATCTCATCTCCTCTCAACCCAAGAACTTGTACTCAACTAACTTGGAAACATAATCATAGGTCACACAAATATATAAAGTAAGCTATATGTTTTATGGGAAGTTTAATACCCATATGGTTAGCACGCTCGACAATATCCAAGGAACTGTTTCTAGAGATATTTTCAGTTTTAAGGATTCTTAAATATAGAAGAAATAAGAAGAGAAAGAAAGAGAGTACTAGATCTACACATTTGCTTACCAATGCAAAAATTTGTAAGACCTTGAAGTTTTTCTACTAAGTCTTTCACCTGAAAGGTGATTTGGCAACAACAATGTTCAGTAACTATCTTAAACATTAAGGTAAATATGAAAATAGAGACTTCAAAATGGATTCAGATCCAAAGACAACAATTAATCTAGTACATACAGAAATCCTATGGACGTTATACCTCAACCAAAAAAGCCCCTACATATTTTTAATCTAAAAAGTCAAAAAAGCAAAATAAAAATTTATAATGATTTAATCAAAAGAAATGTGATAAAAAGTAGCAAAGTATTTCAAGATTATGTTAAGTTGAACTATGAATGCCTTCAACAAATATATAACGGGCTAGAATTCCTACACTAAAGGTTATTTCCCATCACATGTTCTTACTTACAAGAAATTGAATGCAACTTCTCATGATAGATTCTTTATTATGAAGGTTACACTAAAAAATCAAAATAGATAAATAAATAAACAATTGAATGACTTTCTCTCAACATGTCTTAATACTAAGGTAGCTGCCCCCAGAATCCTATACGGACTAAATGTCACACAAGTGGATTGTACAAAGAATAAAGTTAATGGCCAACTTAAGTTCATTTCGACCATGTATAACCAACATGAAACTAAACACTCATCCAAAGTTCATGAAATAATCCTTAAGTGAGTTTTTCCTAGATTCATACCAACAAATGAGGCTAAATGGCCAGAAAAATTTAAAAGTATCAATATCCTCAATTTGATTATCATGATATCAAGTGCAATTTTTTCTTGAGATCTCAAAATGCTCATTAATTTTTTTAAGTTAGAATAACGGTTTTAGTTTCACATCATACCACACATCTTCCACCGTGATGTAGGACAAGTAGAAGAGTTATCAAACTACTAGCCAGAATCCAAAAACTTAAATCTGGCTGCTAGAATTTGAGTTCTAGGTTTGGAGTTCTAGTTTAGTTTGTTGGAATTTTAGGTTTGGAAGGCTGGAATTTTAGGGTTTGATTGCTCAAAAGTTAAGTTGGAATTTTAGGGTTTGATTGCTGGGAAGATAAGCTAGAATTTTAGAGCTTTGGATGAATTTACGCTTGAATATAAGAAATCCAGGTTATAAGTGCAGGAATTTTAGTGAGGTAAACAAATAATACTGGGTGTTATTGTTGTTGTTGTTGTTGTTTTTAAACAAATAATGGAGGGTAGGGAGCTGGGAATCATTCCTAGAGTCTAAGAATCATTTTTAGAAGAAAACATCACACCTTTTAATTGAAAATTCAAATTTATAGATCAAAATTCAGGATATTATTATTGAATGGCCGAGTACATTAGAATCACTTTTAGAAGAAAACATCAAACCTTTTAATTGAAAATTCAAATTTATAGATCAAAATTCAGGATATTATTATTGAATGGCCGAGTACACAAACATATAGGGAAGTTCTTCGAACCCTTATTCTAATCATATAGGGATTTCTAACTAAAATATCTAAAATAGAGTTGAATCTTACTCTAATACGAATTCCTTATTCTTATATAAGTTAAGTTTTAAACAACTAGAATAACCTATCTAATAAAGAAACCTAGAATAAAGTACATTTCAGTCTTTGCTGTCTTTCTTGTCACCTCAACCCCCACTCTTCATCCCACCAAATTCAAGTTTGTGGTTGAGTGATTTGCCCTCTTTTATTTCTTTTATAAACACTAAGCTCTTTTACCTCATACAATTTTTGAAGAAAAAAGACTCAATTCATAGAACAAACATCAAAAAAAAGCATCAACAGAAAATATAACCAACCTCCAAGTTTGCCAAGAATGAAGAACGAACCAATGAAACAAAAAGATAATGCCTTTTTGTGGCTTCATTTGGATTATTTTTCTTTTTTTCCCTTACATAATAGAGAATCACGTATTATCAACTCTTTCCATGTATGACCTACCTCAACTTGGCGTCTTTGTCCTTCAAAGCTAAAAGGCTTCAAAAGAATAGCAACAACAAATCCATTTCTGGATCTTATAGTTTTCAGAATATCAATTGCTGTATCATGATCCAAGCCATATCCTGTACTAGCCACCTAAGAAAAAGATAAAGAAAAGGAAAAATAATATAATGAAGATCTTACTCAAATGTTTAAGTAAAACTTTAGCTTAAGAGTTGATAACATATTATGCCAAGCATTAGCTATCACACCAAAGTCAATCAAATAAAGTTGTTGCCAAAACATATTCTTGAAAACAAGTAGACCAAGAATAATGTCCAATACCATACTAACATAATTGTTTCTCATTTCAGATAGTCATAACTAAAAGATGAAAAGTTGTTTATGAATTCATGTGGTAGAGCCTAGATTCAAGGCATGAATAGGGTGAATTATGCAAGAAACCACACTTAATCATCTATGAATTTTGATTTGTATCAATAAAACGTACAATTTTTTAATCCCCATTCAATATTGTCGTTAATAGTGCCGACCAAACCATGTTTACAAGTTTAATCATCATTTAGCTTATCATTCTAGAAGTACAAAGGATTCAAAAAAATCAATTTATGTCATTCTTCCTAACTATTTGAGGGTTTAAGAGACTTAAATGGATGATTTAGATGTCTTCAAATCCTTAATATTTTTGAGATGACATGATAAAAGATGAATTAACAGTTCCAACCTCTAATTTGTTCGGTTAAGAATAACTTGGATGTAGGTTGAGGATAGAATACTATTAAAAAAAATTAAGCCTTTTGTTTACGTAAAGTAAATTATAGATTGTAACTGAGAATTATTTCAAAGTTAATGAATCTTATATAAGTTATCCATATGAACTTAATGCAGAGTCATTAGTGCATATGGTTTTAAAAAACACCGGTACACAACTGTGGCCGAAAAGAAAATACACAACGACACCAATTTAGTAGTGACTTTTCAAAACTTAGGAAATCAAGTGATTCTAAACCTTTTCAAGAACATCTCTAGACATTGTACCATGTACTGAAGCCAGAAAGGTCATTTTGCAAGTGCGCCTCCAACTTTATCAACAAAGCATAACAACTAATCACCCAATATACTTTTCTCAACCGATATTATATAAATGATGTATTGTATTAATGAGACTAATTTCAACAATAATTTAACAAATAGAAGACCCCTAATATTAGATTCTAAAGAAGGAAAGTACAAACAAGGATAACAGCATTTGAACATGATTGCAGAAACTGTTCAGCTCCTGTGCTTGTTGGATTTTGATCTGCATGAATAAGAAACAAACTATTGAATAGGTTATTGTCAACCTTCACCAATTTGAAATGAGAATTGCTAGAGCTGTATGAGAAATAATCAATTTGAAATGAGAATTGCTAAGAGTTGTATGAGAAATCATCAACTTGAAACAAAAAACTGAATAAAAGAATTGAAATCCACATTTGATAAATATGCTATACAAAATTAATAACCAATAAGTTAAAAAGTTTCACTAAAGACAAACAATGCAATCTCCAAAAGAAATTCAATAACAATGTTAGTTTTATTGTAAGGTCCACATGCTCAATACTGAGAAAAGATTCCAATGACATAAGGTCACAATGTTAACCAGTTTATATCGACACCTATGTTATAATATTTATGAAAAGAATTAGTAAGAAACAAAAGGACAGATTATGAAAGAGGGATGTTACAAAGCAATTGATTTGATTCAAAGCCCAAGCCATAGAAAACTCTATTGTAACTTGATACCTAATGATAAACGCTCAATGAAAACCTTGTTGTCAAAAAAACTTGCACGAAGTGAGCCAGGAAGCACAGCAAAAAGTATATACCTAAGTTACCAAAATGTAATTCGAGAATCAAACGCAACTCAACTTTCTGTTTCAGTTATAGCAAAAGAATAGATTGTCTAAATCTTCCTTGCCATACTGATAAAAAAGAACAACGACAAATTCTAATAGAAAGAATTAAATTTCATTAACCTCACTCCTTATTCTAAGATATTATCAGAAAAACAAAAAAGAAAGCCGTGAAATCAAGACATAAATAACTAGTAATCCATGAACTGAGGGCCCACCTTTTCCAAGAACCTTTTCTTGCAATAGCACATTCTCTGCGTCTTTGGCGTGAATAATATTCCTGAATGTTGATTTTCCCAAAACAGTCAATGATTGGTTTAGTACAAGCAGTATGATAAGTCAATCAAACAACTTTCCAACATCATAGTAACAGATACCTTGATCAATTTAATCGCTAGCGATGAAGATAAGATAAAAGTAGCTTCTATGCAGCTGTATCGTTCACATTCAATGATGAAGTTGCAAAGAATTAGAGAGGGGAGGAAAAATTACCAGCATCTGACGGAGGATGATAACTGGAAAGGAGAATCCAAGCAGAAACGGAAAATGGAGTCCTTCCTACTACCGATGCCAATCACTTCAACAAACTCCGACACACTTCCGTTACTATTCCTACTAATCTCTGCTTTAACAACCCCGTCAACAGGTGTGTGTTTTGTCCTCACACACCCGTTGTACTTAGATATTGTGCAGCTGCTGTTGCTATTTCTGATCGATAAGGGCCAAAGAGAGACCGACTGAAAGCGCAGGATCACAGGAGGAAGAAGGCCGACGGCGTATGCCATCTCCAAACATCTATCCGATTGGATCTCCGCCAATTCGATGCGTATCTTTCGCAATATTGTTTAGAAGATGTCATCGTATCGATAATGGAAAATTAACAATCGGTTTACCGAGTTAAACAACTAAAGTTAGTGTTATAATAAATATATAAATTGAAAATTGAAAAAAACTTAAAATAAATTTTTTATTTTTTATTATAAGAATATTAAAAAAAAGTTAAGTATAAATATAAATACACATTTGTAATTGTAAGTTTAGTTATTATCCTCCTTTCAATTATGATTATTAGAATTAAATAGAAATTATTTAAAAATTTTAACCACTTAAACTAACTTATTGAAATCATTAACTCATTAATTTATTAATTTATAGTTTATAAAAATAAGAATTTGGATTAGTTTTGTTTTATTTAAATTTAAATTAACAAATCAAACAAAGTTATATTTTTTATTTTATATAATTATATGTTATATAAATACTTTAATAATATCTTATACGATTTAAATATAACAAAAGTCAAATTAAATTTTAACGCTTTTATTAAAACTTAATTTAAACTCAAATTGGAATTCTAAGGCTTTATTAGAATTTAACACTTTTAAGTTTACTCGATCACAAAATAAAACTTAAGGCTGGTGCACCTATGGGGCATTATTGTTAAGTAATATAGTAACCAATAGATGATCAATGTTACATGGAAGCTAAAATGGTTTTAAATGCTCTTTTACTACTAATTAGTAAAAGAATTAAAATAGAATGATTGTTGAAGTTGACTAATAAAACAAAATACAATTTATGTAAAGGAATAAACTAATAAGAACAAAATAAAGCAAATCGTTGAATGGAGAATTCAAAAACACAACACAACACAACAAATAATACCCAAATTCCTGCCTAAGTAGGGTATGGAGAGGATAAAATGTACGCAATCATGCTCACATCTCTTAAAAGATACAGAGGCTGTTTCCTTATAAACTCCCGGCTGTTTTGATGACTCGAACTTAAGACCTCCTTAGTCTTAAGCGAAGAGTTAACCAACTAGGCTACTCCTTCTTGTCTAAAAAGAGAATTCTAATATAGATAATATCTAGAAAAGGACTCCTTTTAGTAGAGATGACAATAAAGCTTAGGCCCAGCCCCAGTTCAAAATCAACGATTCCAGTTTGAAACCTAAAAATTTATAAAAAAATGACATCATTTGGAGTAAAGTGTCGTCATTTTCTATTTTCTAATTTAAAATAATTAAAAATTAGGTCGGGCTTAGATTCAGGTTGAATAAGCGTGATTATTCTTGAGCTCAAGTTATATGTTGTTCAGCTAGTTTTATGTCTAATAAAACTCTCAATACATTAAAAATATACGAATCATATCTTGTAGTATATAAAGTTATTGTTCCCACGAGGATTAGACAAGGGTAATAATTTGATCCTAACTTCAAAACAAATAACAAAGCAATAAGGCAAAGCAAATAATTTAACTAATAAGTGAAACAGTTAGATGCCAAATTAATTTAGGGTTTTGATCAAGATAGAATACCTACGACTTATTCCTTTCTTATTTTGTTTCCTTTACTATTGTTGATCCAATTATGTGTTTGATCATAGATTTCCTAATGTATTAATTACTCTTTCTCAAGATCTAATTAATTGACCTAATTAAATTTGAAAATTCCAGATTTGCAACATCTCGATTCACAAATCTTTCCCTAATGTTTTCAATTAGATCTAAAGTTATCCATTAGATAATTAATTTCTCTAACAAGATCTCTCTTTGAATGATTATTAACTTGATAATTGCGTGTTTATTAAACTGCCAACTCCCGTTGCACAATCTAATTCTAATTACTTTTGAGTCACTCTCTCGATTTATTGTTAAGTTTAAGCATAAACAATTATTACAAACACTAGAATATGTATTGAAATCAACAATAATTAAGTCACAAAATAATTCCAAAATAAATCTTAATATGGAATTTAGAAATTGATGAACATGTTTAACATCTTGGAATTCATATTACATATTAAGAATAATGAAATAACTAAAGGAAAAGAAGAAAAACTCTAGTGACGACTTGATCTGAAAAGTTGGAATTCTTGGATGTTCTTCTTGATCTCCCACGTTTGTTCCACTTTTTGACATGGCTGCTACATTTTTTTGTGAGCTTAACATTCTTAAATAGTGTCTTAAGGTCTTGGGGGTGTAACTAGGATTTTTCCACTTTAATCGGTTCAAAAAATGCTCCCCGTAAAACAAATGAAAAACTCTCATTTGGGAAGTCCCTATCATGATCGTGACATGGGGTAGGAGTTACAATCATGCTCTTAGGAATTTCCTCTATGTCACAATCATGCTCCATAAGGCACAATTGTGCAAGAGGCCATGTAGCCCCATTCACAGTTGTCACGATCGTACTCTAAAGGCACGATTGTGACACCCTTCATGTAGCTTCCATCTTCCTTGTTCTTCAATTATTTTATTTCCAATACTAGCAAACACATCAAACACCTAAAAGCACATTAAAACACTTATGAAAATAATGTATAAACTATACCTATCAACATCCCCATACTTAAACTTTTACTTGTCTTAAAGCAAAAAACAAAAACAAAGACATAATAACATATACGCACTTATTCATGCAACATGCAATAATGTTACAATGACATTGAATCTTATAGAATCAATTTAACTGCAAACATTGATCATTCAAATTGTGCCAACATACCAACCTATTCATTTTATATTTAAGTACATTGAATTGAATATACATATCAATCAAAATACTAACACCCCATTCATTCACCTAAGGCACTTGTACACATGCATTTATAATTAGTGATCAATCAAAAAGGCAACTATCATGAAGTATCCTTTCATGAAAACTTTTGCTATTTTCAAATATTTGTATTTTTTATTTATTAAAACACCTTTTTTTTAACATTAAACTATTCTTTTGATGTGAAGGCAAACATTTTGTCATGAATGTCACCCAGTTACTCAACTAGGCCACATTTTTATCATTTAGCGTGGTTGGAATGTTATTATAGCTTTTTGACGCGAAGACAAACATTTTGTCGTAAATGCCCCCAGTTACTCAGCTATATCACATTCTCAACTGGCTACTAGCTCTATTCTTAATCCAATATTTGTTTGAAAGGGCTTTCGGAATAATTGTTATTTAACACATTTATTTAATTACTTAGTTTATCTCATTTCTCTTTAGTCAATTATTCTTATGAAAGGTCACTAATGATGTTAACCAATTCAATTGACTTATAATTATAAATGGATATAACAAATTTCCTAGGTGAATAAAATAGGTGTCATATTCTAATTAACATGTATATTCATACAAATATACTTAAAACATAAAATTCCTAAGTCAATATGCCTTTACAAATTAAATGATCATATTCATTGCTAAATTAATCCTATCAAGTTCTTGCCATTGGCAAATTCACACAAAGCATACATATGCAACAAAATGTTCATATAATGTCAACCGAATCAAAACTAACACAATATAATATGCAAAATTCATATACATGAGATGCTAACGCATAAACCTCCTTATACTTAAACAACACATTGTCCATCATCTGAGAAACCAAACAATGCACATAAAAATAAAAAACAATAACAAAAAGAAAAGATTAGAGAACAAAACCACTAATAGAGACTGAGGCAGTGATGGTGTAGGTGAAAGAATTTGAACACCTTGAGTAACGAAGTACTTAAAAAATCTTCTTTATATTGTGTCGCTGTCTTTCTTGTTCTTGTGCCATCTCCTTCGCACGCTTGTTATTTTAGGAGACCAAATTGAAGACCTTCTCCTAGCCTTCCTCTTCATCATCTTCCATGTCATCATTCATTAAGACCTTAGTTTGCTACTATGCTGGTGCAGAACTTGAACTAGCTTATCCTATCATGTATTTCACATAAGTTTTGGAACTGATATCTCGGAGTTCCATGTGTTGGACCTCTAAAACCTCAGCCCTCCTTAAGTGGGTGTGATTTAGAAACTCAGGAAAAATAACAGCAAGTCCCTCAACATCTACACCATAATAATCAACAAGAGCGGTAACAATATATCTTACACCAAGATGACTACTTTTCTTTTTAAGATTAGTAACTATAGTATTAAAAATATGGGTGGTTGAACAAACTTGAACATTATTATCTATGCACCATAGAATGAATAATCTTTAACTGAACATTTGTTACTTTTCGATTTACCAAAAAAGTATGACACATAAACTTATGAAGTAACAGATGCTCAGGACTAATAATGTCATTATTATGGGCATTTCTAACTATAAAGTTATCCAACCACGTCAGTAGTTTTCAACACCTCTTAACACGAAAATTATGATGTTTTTCAATTATGCTTGACCTAGGAAATCCACCAATTTCTTTCATAACATCATAATTCAAATTATATGGTTGACCCCTCAATCAAAACCAAAATTTAGTCAAATCTGGTAGTTTAAATTGTAGAGTAGTATAAAATTCAAGGATTAACTCCTTATACACTACATTATTAAAATTAATAAATCTAGCCTAATAAATTTTATTACTCAAAGCCTCAACCTTATATTTCAACCCTAGATTTTCTAAAATATCAATATCAAAGTATCTACGAGCACTAACAATCCTAAAGTGAAAAGTTTGGAATCAGATTCCTTTGTCTTCCAAACAAATCAAAAAGGTGATCCATAGTCCGCAACCTTATCATGCACACCAATCCTTGACATTTATGCTTTTCCCTTCAACTATGAGTGTTTAGTAGTTTGTTTGATTCTTAGCGCCATTAATAAGTGCATACCTCCAAAATCAACCAAGAACACAAAAATATACCTAAAAAAAGTGAATAGAGAAATGTTCTACGAAATCTTGTAAAAGCCACTCTAAATATTTGAGATTCGTGTGGCAATTAGTAGACATGTGTAGTAGGGATGTGTATCTAGGTGAAAGAAGCAAGAAAGAATTGAAAATCCTAAGAAAAATGAAGAGAGAAGTGAGAGAGTTTGAGAGTAGCTACTAAGTTTGGAGATAAAATGGGTGCAAAAGAAGAGAAAAAGTGAATATAACGTGGTAGGGTTAAAGAGGGAGGGCAAAATGGGGTGTACAAGTGATTATTAATGTATGGGTGTAGTCTACCGCAGGTCACGATCATGCTACAAGACATAATCTATATCAGCTATGCACGATCGTGACATGCTGAAATTTGTCAAACCTTGTGTCATTTCTTCATTTTTTTCTTCATGTAGCCTCTGAGCTTGCTTCCCTAACTTGTAATAACTTCAAAGAAAAAAAAGAATTTAGCAATCTAAGCCACTCTAAAACATTAAGATTAAAACCCTAAATATTATAATTCAAAACAAACCTAACTACTAAAATATACTAAGTTATGGTCTTTAGCTTGACAATTCAACATCCAAAACTTTTTTAATGATTGGAAAAGAAAGAAATAACTTCTCTTTCTTTCAAAAATACTCCTCTAAGATATGATTTGCATCTTTGTCCATTTACTTTAAAGGTTTCCTTATTTTGATTTTCTAATTCTAAAGCTCCGTATGCAAATACGTGGGTCATTTTAAAAGGCCCATACCATCTTTATTTGAGTTTTCCAGGAACCAACTTTAAATATCAAATTATATAATAATACCACATCTCCCACTTTGAACTCTCTCTTTTTAATATGAGAATCATGCCACTTCTTCACTTTTTCCTTGTATTACTTGGCATTCTCATATGCATTTAAGTGAACTTCATTAAGTTTGTTTAGTTTTAGAAGTCTTTGCTCATCGGCTTGCTTCCAATCAAAATTTACAGATTTCGTCACCTTGTGTGCTCTATGCTCTAATTCAATGGGTAGATGACAAGCCTTACCACACATAAGCCTACATGGTGATGCGCCAGATAGGAGTTTTGAAGGCAGTTCGATAGGCCTATAGGGCATCATCTAGCCTCAATGCTCAATCCTACCTTTAACTATTTACCATCTTCTTCAATATTTGTTTTAGCTCAGGGTTTAAGACTTCCACTTGTCCACTTGTTTGTGGGTGGTATGGAGTGGCTACACAATGGTCAACACCATATCTTTTAAGAAGAGCGTCAAAACATTTATTACAGAAATGTGGTCCTCCATCGCTTATTATTGCTTATGGCACTCCAAATCTGTTGAATAGTCCTTTAATAAATTTTTTCACAACTTGTTCATCGTTTGTTAGAGTGCTATGGCTTCAGCCCATCGTGACACATAGTCCACTCTTACTGAAATATAACTTTTACCAACGGAGGATGGGAATGGTCTTATGAAGTCCAATCCCCACACATTGAATACTTTGACTTCTAAGATGTTAGATAAGGGCATCTTATCTCTTTTCGAGATGTTCCATCACTCATTGACATCTATTGCACTGTGCCACAAACTCCTGAGCATCCTTAAATAGATTCGGCTAATGAAATGCATATTGTAGTACTCATGCCACCATTTTGTTCACTAAGTAATGCCCATCATACATAACTTCATACACTATGTTAATATATCTAACATCTCCTCCTATAGAACACGAATTCTTATTATTCTGCTAACACATATTCTATAAAGGATTGGGCCATCCTTTAGATAATGTGTACACTCATATAATAATCCCTTTTTCTACTGATATGATTAATTTGAAGGAACCATACTGCCTACAATGAAATTTGCTATATCTATGTACCATGGTGCCATAACATGGTTAAGCATTATCAGGGTTTCATAAGAGAATCGTTTATTAATATCATCTCTTTTCTTACTTCCCCTCCTTTCAGATGTGATAACTCGTTGGCTACTACATTCTCTGCTTCCTTCTTATCTCTAATCTCAATGTCAAATTCTTGTAGTAAAACCACCCATCGAATAAGGCTTGCTTTTATGTCTTTCTTGGCAAAAATATACTTAAACATAACTTGATTTGTAAAAATGATCACTTGAGAGCCCAAAAGATATGACCAAAACTTGTCATATGCGAATACCATCGCTAGCAACTCCTCAGTGGTGGTATAATCTAGCTAGGCCCCTGTTGATGTCTTGCTTGTGTAATAAATTGGCCCAACATGTAACCCACAACTTGGTTGCTTGCCTCACACATGACTTCGAATGGTAATGACCAATCCAGTTATGTTAAGATTGGTGCCTATATCGGTGCCTCCTTTAGTCTATTAAAAGCAGATAGATAACTGTAATTAAAATTAAAAGGAACTTTCTTAACTAATAAGTTTGTCAGAGGTCTTGCAATCATTGAGAAGTCCTTAATAAAGTGGTTATAGAATCCCACATGATCTATAAATGCTTCCACACTTTTAACATTAATGGGTGGTGGTAGCTTTTCTATGACCTCTATGTTAGCTTTGTCCACTTCAATTCTTTAGCACAATATTTTATGTCCCAATACTATGCCCTCGTGTACCATAAAGTGGCACTTCTCCTAATTCAGAACTACATATGTTTCTTCACAATCTGGAGTACTCTATCCAAATTTTCCAAACATTGCTTAAAGGACCTAAACACTTGAAAATAGTACATAAAAAATTCTATAATGTCCTATATTATGTCTGAAAATATAGACATCTTGCATCTTTGAAATGTAACTGAAGCATTGCATAACCTAAAAGGCATCCATCTATAAGAAAATGTTCCATAAGGACATATAAATGTAGTCTTTTTATAGTCTTTTGGATAGATAAAATTTTGATTTTAATCTGAATATCTATCTTGGAACCAATATAATGAATGTCCAGTCACCCCTTTCTATCATTTGGTCTACGAATGGAAGAGAAAAGTGATATTGTTAGTCACTTTGTTAGGTTTGCCATAGTTGATGTAGACTCTCCATCTTGTGACTGTTCTTATGGAAATCAGTTCTCTACTTTCATTCTCCATTACAGTCATTTCACCTTTCTTCGATACGCATTGTACTGGGTTGGCCTATTTATTATTTGATATCAAGTATATGATACTTATGTCTAAAAGCTTTAGTAATTCCTTTTTGACCACTTCCTTCAAATAAGGGCTCAACCTTTGTTGTTATTCCCTTACCACTCTACTTTTTTCTTTGAGGTTTATCCTATGTAGAACTACATTTAGGCTTATACCTTGTATATCGGATATTTGCCATCCTATATCCTTCATTTGCTTTCTTATAATCTCCACCACCTGACTCTCTTATTCCCTGTTCAGCTGATTGGAAATAATGATGAGTAGAGTTTGACCCTCACCTAACAAGGTATATCTAAGGTGTGTGGGTAGATGCTTTAACTATAAAGTTGGTGGTTTTTCAATGGACAGTGGTATAGGTGCTTTGGTTCTTACAAATATGTCTTAATGCATTTGAACACCCGACTCCTTCGTCTCAGCTTTTTCCTCAAACACAACTTCCTTCACTTTCTCAGCTTCATTGTCCATCTTCACTTCCTCATATTGAATTTTTTCAAAGCAACTCTCCTCTTGCTCCTCGATACATTCATCCATAATATTGATCTTCATACAAAAGCTACTTTCTTGTGGGTTTTTCAAGACTTTGTTTATATTGAACTCCACTTGATTCTCACCAATCTGAAGTATTAGTTTGCCTTTATGAATGTCTAAGAACGCTTTTCAATGTTCACGAATGGTCAGTTAAGAATTAGTGGACAGTTCTTATCCTCTTCGAAATCTAGTACTAAAATATCCATAGGAATAATGAACTTGTCCACCTTAACTATCACATCTTCCACCATACCAAATGTGTAACACCCCATTACCCTAGGGTACGTATCGGGACGCCCGTAAGTCATTCCGACACATATCCCAAGATAAGGGAGTGTTATGTGCAATCTCTACCAACTCCACATGGCATCACATGCATTTAATTAATAAAAACCAGTAACTGTAAATTACAAGATTTTTAAAACCAAAATCCTTCCTCTTTTCATTACTCAAAAACAGCAGTTTATACAACAGATGTACAGTCTGT
>JANZXR010000003.1:20056508-20085670 GCA_027575705.1 Erythroxylum echinodendron
TTAATTAGAATTATTATTATAATTCTAATAATTATAATAATTATAATTATGATAATAATTATCATATAATAATTGATTCAAATAATAAAATGATAATAATTATTAATATTTATTAATAATTAAAGACAATATTAATATATACAATAAATTCAGAATTAAATGTTAAATTCGATAAATTAAAACTTCACATTAAACATTTTATCAAACTTACATATTCAAATTCTCAAGTTAATACAAAAATTACAAAAAAACATTTTAAATATCATAAAAGGCATTTTATCGAGCACTTCATACGCAATATGTATAATCTCAATATAACCAAACATTCACATTTAATACTAAAACTTGCTTTTTTTGTAGAAATAATACACTTATAAGAGAGTTTACCTCAAACAACGCACGATAAGTAAGACAATAATCAAAAAACGATCGGAAAACGCCAGAGAAGGAGTCAAAAAACTCTTCACCGAAAGGTTTATGAGGATAGAAGAAATGAAGGAGTGAGGAGAAGGGAGGGGGCCGGCGCCCGACTTAGAGTCGCTGGATTATCGATGGAACATAACATTCCATCGGTAATCTAGGCTTCCAGACGATGCAACTGCCAACAGTTACCGACAGACAAGCCCATTCTGTCAGTAAAAGAGCGACAATTTAATACGGTGGAAACTCAAATATCGACGGAACAATAATTCCATCGGTAATCTAGGTTTCCCTGTCAATAGTTACCGACGGACACATAACATTCTGTCGGTAAAACATCGGTAACTTAACCTGGTGGAAACTCAAATACCTACAGAACAATAATTCCGTCAGTACTCTAGGTTTCCCTGCCGATAGTTACCGACGGATGCAACATTCTGTCGGTAAAACATTGATAACTTAACTTGGTGGAAACTCAAATACCGACGGAATAACAATTCCGTCAGTAAACTAGGTTTTCTGGAAACAGATACCGACAGACACAACACATTCTGTCGGTGATTAACGCTTATTTTCTGTCTTTATCGAAACGACGACATTTGTTAACAAATTGCTAACGGAACGAGCGTTCCTTCGGCAAATAAGCTAGTAGATATTGCGACGGAACAAGTTTCTGTCTATAAATGATAGCTTTGTTCCGATGGTAAGTTAACTGTCGGTAAAGAGGCATAGCAATTAAATTGCAGGAACGGTTCCTGCATTTTTTCCCGACACTGTGAGCTTTAGTGTCGCTATATGCCGTCAGAGATTTTACGTGAAAGTTTTCCCTACAGTATTGCCGACGGATGTATTTTCCGTCGATAAATCACCGTATTTTTTGACGGAATTTTTACCTTCTGTCGATAAGTAGCAACGGAATTCATTCCGTCGGTAATATTCCGATGCTATTACGTGATTTTCTTGTAGCGTAGTAAGAATTATTAACTTAAATTATATTCTCTTTTGAGACATACAAGCCTTATTCTTATTATCCAATTGAAATCACTTTCAAATCAAGGCAACCTAAGAATGCATTAATTTGTTCTATGAACTCTCTTAATAGTTTTACCTTAACCGAATAAGATCTTCTAGCTTTCTATCAAATAGTGCAGCCTTCTTTATCCAAGTTGTGATCTAACTACATATCTTATCTTTTGAATCTTAATTCATGAATCAAATAATTGAATCTCCCCCTTTTCCCTCCTTCTTTAAAATCAATTATAAAAATATGGATAAATCGCAAGAAAACTAAAACTTTATTAAATTAAAGATCATTTCAATAGATAAGTTTTAAAGTCCATCCCACCTAAATCTATAACCTATTAGTTCATAACTAAAAAAGGAATAACAACCAGAAAATAAGAGTAAGAGATTGTTGGGATAAGTTTTGAATCTTGAATATTTGATGTGTCTTTATTAAAATCTTATCTATCATACAAGGTTGACCTCATCTTGATGAAAACTTGATGTAGAATGGCTTCTAATTACTTTCAAACTATCTTTTGGACAAAAATTTGCCTTTCCGTTTCTTTTCCTCTTCTTTTATCTAAAATCCTAATCAATAAATAAGTTATATAGCCCTAACATAGGTCTGAGTTACGATTGGCATATTTTGTAAAAATTTTACAAATCTTCACCACATATGGGACCAACAGAAGGACATAGGTGTTGTGTTTCTTGATCCAGGGGGTAACATGGGGGTGTGTAAGGCTCTAAAGGAGATACATTTGTGACCATTATGGAACATGACCCTAATATGGTGGCATACAGGTGTTGTGTTCTAGGGTCCTTTTTAATTCTTCCAAATTTACTCTAATTCTTATCTAAATTCATTCTTTTCCCTTAAAAAGGTTAAAAGAGCACTTAAAATAAAAATAATTCTCATTTTAATTATAAAGTTCTCCAACAGTATGCAAAATGCAAGCAATATGCTATGAAAATAATACTAAAAATAATGCATGTCTTACATGCATCAATCTTCCCGATAATCTATTATTTATCCTCAAAATTAATTCCATTAATCTAACTCAAATAGAAAACAATTTCAAACAAATGCTAAATAAATCAAACATACCAATGAAGATTCTTCGTTACTCATCCAATCACAAAGAACATTAAAATGCAATATAACTATTAATTCACAAGTTGATTCAATTCACTTTATAATCCTTGAACTTTAATCCAAATCATAAAATTCAATTTCAAGCAAAAATGACATGTTTTAACTTCCAAACATATTCAGATCACTTACTAATAAGGCGTATTATTAAACAAAATAAAAGCATTTAGAAGCTTACTTGAAAATTTACTAGCCTTTTAACGTGAAAGTAAACATATTGCCATATATATCATCAATTACTCAACTAGGTCACTATTTAAAATGGCTACTTGTACAAGTCTTTAACTTCAACACTTTTTATTGTTTTGAAGGTCACAAAGTGAAATTATTTATGCTTATTTATTAATAAAATTTTATGTACATTTTTCTATATGGAATAATGAAAAGGCTTAAAAGGAGTTACAATTGCTTGATGCATGTGCATTTAATACAAAAAATATCATAATGCTTATTAAGAAGTATTCATTCTCCAAATTTATAAAGTTAATTAAACTCACGTATTCACTACTACTTACAACTAGTTGTATAAGCCTTCCAAATCACCGAAATAATCAAACTCATATTTAATTGTCTCCAATAGTATGCTTAAAAGGAAAGACAATTTTTTAAAAATTACTTCCTATTAAGAAAGTCATGGTCAAAATTGATCAGCTTGAGCTTTTTATAAAATTCATAATTTTACTTAAAGTAAACATTATCCTTAAATTTTCAAACATGCAATAATAACAAAATAATTAAAATGTGAAAAGAGATATAAGAGAGAACTTGAACTTCTTTTGGTGTTTAACAAATAATCCAAGTCTAGATGAAATTCCATTCCATTGATTTTCTATTGAAGCTCTGATTGGAATTTAAAATCTTTGGTAAAATTAAATTCAATAAAAAATTACCAAAATATATGTCCATATGATCAAAAGCTTTGACAAAAAATAGAAAAAAAGTATGAAAGATAGACAAATCAATCCTGTGGAGGAGGTAGTGGTTCCTGTGGTGGCACGTAAGGCATTATCACCTACTGGACTACTAATTCACAAGAAAAATAATCTCCATTAAGCTTTGATAGATGTCTCAGTAGTTACTATCTACATATCACCTTGGTTATCCATCTCTCAATTTACTATAGGAAGATTAATTTCCTCTCTTAATGCTATTAGTATTTTCTTCTTTCTCTCTATACTCTGTATCCTTAATATACTCCCCTCCAACTGGCTTTAATGGATTTCTAGGCTATGTTATCATGGCTCTATCATCCATCGGCTTTAATGGCCTAATACTCATCTTGCTGGCGCTTTGGCTTCTCATGTTCATTAGCTTCGAAGGGTCTACAGGTTGCACCAGTGCTAGTAAGATCTTCGCCTTGTGATGTTGCACAATCCTAAATATGATATCACTTAGCTAGTGCATATTATGCTTCATATATGTAAGTTTGGGTAAATGGGTTGATGGTGTAAAGATGTACTTATCTCACACTCAACTCTTAGTTTTGTCCTTTTGTGTAGGAGCCTCCTCTATATCTTATGGGGATGAACCAATAAGGGAGAAATGTTATTCTCAAGTGTTAGTTTAGAGATCTATCATATGCATCACTTATAAAATATCCATAATGATAGGCATAAAAATGTCTATTACTATAAAATAAAGGTCATCCACTAGCACTAATAGCCCTCTTTCTAATCTCGTGATCACTAAGCTGCCACTGATAATGCCAAAATTGACTTCATGCAAATAGTCATAAAGTAGTTAGATGAAGTATATATCGAAGTTTGCCCTTTTGCCTCTAGCAAATGTAGTAAATAAAAAAAAGGTCCCTCCAGCTCACCATAATAACACTCTCCCACCTCATGTAAAGGGAATGTACTAAAAGAATTTATACATACCTTATATAGAAAGTGAAATCCTTAGGTTTTTGATTTTGATGGGAGATAAGGATGTATAGTGGTGGCCATTAATTGTTAGTAATTTCACGAATCAGTGTTAGGCAAATATCAATCTAAGGAGACCCTACTCAAAGTTAAGGTTTGTGTGTGCTCATCCTTATAAAAGTTAACGTGCACCCAAAATAATCTTAATTAAGCATAAAAAAGGTTGTTCTATTTAAGTGAAAATGGTTTAGTTTTGGTGACAAAGAGATTAACATCAAAGTGAATGGCAATATTACTAGCATAAATTTTAGTAACGCATGGTATGAAAATGAACCATTTGTACTTGCATTTTAAGTGAAGCAACTATTCTACCTCAATGACACTATATTGGGTAGCAATTGGAAACTTGTTTAAAAATTTCAACACCAAAATTTTAAAATGGTCTAACGGATGAAGATGGTGATGAAGTATATCAAGAGATTGAATCACAGCTAAATAATGTAGCTCTTGAAATAGAAGATAAGGACATATCATCATTCTGTAAGAGAGATGTTGATCATAATATAGTAGAAGCAAATGAAGTACAAGATAATCTTGTAGTAGAAAGAGATGAAGTATAAGGCAATCATGTCCAGAAAGAGATGATGTTGATGATTAAATGTATGTTGATTATGATGATTGAATATATCATGAAAATGCTCTTTATATTGTCTCAAACATAATGTTGGTAACATTTATATTGTTAATATGGGTAATCTTAATGACTGAATGTTGTTAACGTGATTAATGTTGATGATTGAATGTATCTCGATTATGATGATTGAATTTAACATAAAAGTGCTCTTCATATTGTCTTAAATGTAACATTGGTAACATTTAAGTTATTAATATGCATAATGTTGATGATTGAATGTATCTTGATTATAATGATTGAATTTAACATAAAAGTGCTCTTCAAATTGTCTCAAGCATAACATTGGTAATAGTTATGTTGTTAATGTGCATACTGTTGATGATTAAATGTTATTAATGTGATTAATGTTGATGATTGAATGTATCTTGATTATGATAATTGAATGTATCATGAAAGTGCTCTTTCTATTGTCTCAAACATAATTTTGATATCATTTATGTATTTTTTCTTATAGATATCCAACATAATGGCACTGATAGAAACAAAGGGATGAAGTTAACAACTATCAAATTTATATAATAGAGGGATATGTAACTTTAACCAGATCAGTCAGTTGGTGCCATAAATTCAATTCCCAGCCAACAACAACTCAAACAATAATGAAATTAGTCATGTAGGTTTAAAATTTCTAAAATTGGCAAGTGAACATATATAATAAAAAGAATTATATTTAAATATATTTTAGATATAGGAAATAGAGCTTGTTCTAGTACATTGCCATAAGAAAGAAACAATTATATTTTTCCTTCAAGTCATACACAATTTCATTCTTCCTCAAACTAAAATGAAGTAACTAGTGTAGGTTTGTTAATCTTTAACACATTCAACTAGACTTATGCTCAAATATATATTTATATATTCTAATATTTTCTTATCATTATTGATTTGTTGTTAGCTTCCAATTTTAGTATTAAAAAAAGAAGTAGAGGTAAAACTAGAGGTTGTGAATTGCAACAAATGAATGCTGCAATGAATTGTAAGTTATCAATATAGATTGATACTGAGCAAGGTCATCCTGTAGACAAGGTCCAATCTGTAAAATTGTCAAGTGAGTTAGAGATTATTGCGAGAACAGAATTACCTTATCTGAAACTTGTTAAGGACTTGAAGGAAGTCAACTTGCTTGAAAATTCTTTACATAAAGTTACGGTAATTTTTCAAAATATTTAACTGCATGCAATATTGTTTCAATTATTTTAAGATTATTTACACTTTTACTTATTGTTCAAAATTGAAATTGAATATTTTGGATATTGAGAACCCAGATTTTTCAAACTGTGTTACTTTATTACTGAAATAAAGGGCTAGGGATCCTCGATTCAAATTGCATAAGTATTATAAATCTTTTCCTTCTGCTATGGAGGCACGAAGACATGTTACCGAATGAATATTTAAAGAAAATTGGAATAATTTGTGTGATTATTGGGTTGATCTAAATTTTTAAGTTTATTATCTTTGCCTTCACGTTTGCTTCCAATAATCTTGTTAGATGATTTAACAACTACATTATCTTTTTTTCTTTATTTAAGGAAATTGTGAGAAGGCAAAGGTCAATAAAGTAGAAATGAAAAAATCTCATAATCAAGGGTCAAAGTCATTTTTAGTTATCCGAAATGATATGTAAGATCTTTGTTTACAAGTTATACTTATATTAATAAAAACTAAATTATTTATTATATCTTGTATTTTGTTTCATAGAATAGAGTGAGAAGGAATGACATAGACAAGTGTATGATAGATCACAATATATAAAGTCATTCACTATAAGGAAGCTAAAGGATAAGTGTCGGAAGAAGTAGAAAACAACTACGTAAATATAAAAATTTGTTCAACATTTTAGTGAATTTATTAACGTAGTAGTAAGTGGAAATATTTAAATTGAATATTGGTTTTCTTTTTTAACTTTAAAAAAAGATTCAAGAGTTATTAAAGAAATCTATGTCTGTGGGGAATGAGCTCAGTGTAGAAGAAGTTTGTGATACAATACTTAGTATACATTCTAGCGATGTGAAATGTCTTAGCTATGTCCCTAAGCCAAATATTTCAATGTCAACATATAAAAAATCATTGAACATCTTCAAGAGCAAAACAATAAGCTTAAGGTTACATTTCAAGCTGAATTTCAAGTTTCTTAAGGGATAAGAAATTCGAGCAAAATTAGCAAAATATAATATACTATTGAAAAGATTACTTGGCATAAATTATGATAAAAGTGAAGAGGAAAGCAAAGGGTATTAATTATATCTCCTATACTTTTTTCTTTTAATTCCAGCATATACTATAATCTAAATTTAATACTTTTTTCTTGGATTATAGAATGGATGAAGATGAAACTGATGAGTGATTATGTTGTCAATGGTAAAGTTATGCAATGTTTTCTAAAATTAGAAACAAAGATTTATTGTATCAACACTCACAATATTTTTAGTTGATTTTAACTAAGCTTTTCGGATGATTATAGGTTCATTAACATGGAAAACACTAGGTAATCATTTGAATTATGTTCTAATATTTTTGTAATATGAGCTTTTATAAGTAGTAAACTGAACTTTTTATTTACCGTTTTATCTATAAGAATTATTAAATTTGTCATTAATACCTTGTATAGGAAGAATATTCTTTTTGTTAGTATAATTTAATGATATTTATATCATTTTCCATTATATATACAATGCTTCATATTTTGAATTAATAATAATTTATACGATTTATTTTTATAATAAATTCACAATAAAAATATATTGATACATTATATAAAAAACATATTATTCAATATCATGGATTAAAAATGTAAAAAATAGCATATCGCAACATTATTAAAAATATAGCAAATAATATTTGGTTAATTGTGATATATAAAACGTAGCTAAAATCATTTTGTTATGTTTCTAATTTTGGATTCGTTTCTAAAAGTGTATCTTAAATTTTTTGACTATGTTATATAAAACATAGCTGATAGTATTTTGCTACAAAGATAAAAATGTAGCCAAAATTTATTGGCTACGATTTCTTTTCATCATCAGTCATTTGCCAGAAAAATTTTCCCTACCAAGATTCAATTTTAGCTATGTTTTGTTAATGCTTTAGCTACAAAAATTTAAGTAGCTAATAGCTTTTGTCCACAAGTTTTGAAAACATCTCCTATAGTTTTCAGCTACAAGGACTTGGTAACATTTTGTTTGATGAAACAAAAATGTAGCAAATAACTATAGGTGACATTTTAGTAGACATTTAGCTATGTTTTTTTCGTAGCTAAAAATCAACATTATTTTATTGCTTTCTTGTTTATTATGTACTCTCCATCCCACTCATTCTTTTTTAATTTGGTCCTCTTTGTAACGTCCTTTCCCCTAAATTACCTCTTGTGGCTCTCTTGCCAACTAGCTAATTATGCTTGTATATTTTTTCATTCCTTTTTGGTACTTGTAATCTCTCTTACAAGCTAAGCATTTTTCGCTTTTTGTCTTTTCTTTTTTTATTTCACAGCCTAGACTTTCCTTTGTTTGCAAACTAGTAATTATATTATCTTTTTTCATTTTTTAGTTTTTAAAATTTTTAATTTTACAATTTATTCCTTAAAAGCCCTTTTTCTATTTTTATCAAATTAACTAACTTAAAAATTAAACGTAAATTTGACCTTATTGAAATTTTACCATTTCTACAAAAAATTAAAATAAATAGTATAAATGAACCCCTAATCAGATTATGGAAGTTGCAATTTTTCAATTACCAACCTATCCAAAACCTTAATTAGATCTAAAGTTGTCCAATAAACTATCGGAAACCTATGCAAGATCTCTCTTCGTACAATTTACCAATTTGATTTAATTCTTGTTCTATTAAATGACCTAACTCTCATTAGACCAATTTAATTATTTTTCATTTGATTCACCCTCTCAATTTATTATTGAATTATGCATGTCCAGAATTAAATCACAATAAATCCAAATAACGTATAAAGAAAAAGATTTCATTAAATTAAAGATAAAACCCCAAAGGTGAGTTTAGAACATCATCAACATCCAAAAATCCTATCATCAACTGTTATTCCAATTCTATACAATAATAAAACTAAAAATAGCAAGAAATATGAAATTGACCGAACGACGGGAGGCAGCAACATTGAAAAACTCCTGATCTGGGAAGTACGTCGAGTCGACTTCTCCTCTTCTTCTCTCTTCCTTCTTCTCTTTCTCTATCTCTTGATAATTCTTTCTCTTTGTCTTATTCTTTTAATACCTTTTGAGTTCTGAGCAGCTCTAGGGTTTTTTGGGGTTTAAAAAGTCTGAAAAATCCATCAAAACATGACGTTTTTGAGTGTCTGTGTGTCTACTCTATGCAGGCCATAATCATAGGCCATGTCTTGGGCTTCTGTCACGATTTTGGCTACAACCGTGGGTTGACTCAGTGCTTCTGTCACAATCATGGCCTATTGTGCCATAATCATGGGTCATTGTTTCGACTCGAATGTCTCCGAAACTTCTTTATTCGTCGATGTTGCCTGTGAAACACTAATAAACAGATCAAGGTACCTAAAAAACATAATAATTAATCTCAAAGAATTATACTAACCCATAAAACACTTAAAACATAAATAATTAATAAACTAACATAATTCTAACTTAAACACATACTAAACAATTGAATTAACGTTAAATATATATTAAACTAAGCTCTAAAACACGATGAAATTCACACTTATCAACATCCCCACACTTAAACGTTTGCTTGTCCTCAAGCAATCAAAACAACAAACACATAACACACGATGCAGTACTGAGACAATGACTTTAACTTCATGAAATAAATTTAATCTTAAACACAATCATTCAAGTTATATCAAATCATTAACATGCAAAATCCGCGTCTAGGAGCTTTGAACTAAATATACATATTAATCTAGATCCAAGTGTTAAATTTTTACCCTTTTCAATTGCACACACACATTAATAATTTTTGGTCATTAAAACTCTGTTACTACTCCTAAGTACATTTTCATGAATAGTCAAGATATTACAAGTTCGGTAGGTTTTACTAGAAAACACTTTTTTTAATTAAACATGAACCTAGTCTTTTACTCGAAGGCAAACATTGGTGATAAATGTTGATCTGGTTACTCGAATAAGTCATTTTTTATTAAACTGCTTGGTTGAAAGGTCATTACAGCTTTTTGACATAGAGGCACACATTTGTGATGCGTGTCAATTGGGTTACTTAGCTATATCATATTCTCAACTGGCTACTAGCTCTATTCATAACCTGAAGGCTAGTATAATAGTAATTTATTTAAAATTAATAAACACATTTTTTAATTTATTGCCTACCTTGTTGCTTTAGCTACTCATTTTTATGAAAAAATGCTAGCAATGCTACTTAAGTAGAAAGACCTTAAATTATAAATAAATGTGACAATTTAGAGGGCTACAAATTAACACTAAATCCTAATTAAGTTGCATATTTAACCAAAGAACCCAATTCACTAATTTTGCGAGCTAATCATTCTTCACAACCTAATAGACTATGTTCAAAATTAAATCAATTCCAATCCATCTAAGCCATTGACACATTCATATGATTCAAAAAATACAACCTAACAACTATCATATAATATGTAAATTTCACATTTAAAGCAAAACATATAACCTATCCCACACTTGAACAACACATTGTTCTTAATATGAGAAGGGGACAAAAAATACACATGGAAAGAAGAGACACAAAATAATGTAAAAACAAAATAAAATGAAGACTAAATTTAAAAAGAAAATGGTTAGAACAAAGCCTTACAGTGATGGAGAGGGGATGGTATTGGAGGTGGTAGTTGGACACCTGGAGCCTCAAAGTAACGATGAATACAATGTATATCCCACTCTGACGTCATTATGTTCAGGCCATCTCCTTCATTCTTCTAGATTTATCTGCACGTGTATATGTAATTACCTTGGTGTTTGTGGAGATTGTATCAAGCACTTTTTTTCAGCCTAGTTCTTCTATTTCTTCTTCCTCTTTGGACTCTTCACTAGTCGAGTTCTCTTCTGCCTACTAAGGCAGCGTTATACTCAAACTAAGCCCAATCTTCACATGCATCTTTTGGTTGATATCCCAGAGTTCCATACTATAGGACTTGAAGATTTTAACACTCCATATATGATGATGATTTAGAAAATCTAGTAGGTGGATGGTTAAAGCACTATAGTCTACGCCATAATACTTAATAATGGCAGAAACCAAGTAACTCGTACCTAAATTGTTGCTCCTCTTATATAAAGTTGCAACAATAACGTTCAGCACATATATGGGGGTGCACTCTGGCATGCTGTGATCCATGCACCACAATAGGAAAGGTTCCTTTGTTCAGCACTTGTTGGTTTCTGATTTATTAAAAACCAATTGACATATGAATTTGTAAAACAACAAGTGATCTTGGGTTCTTATGATGTTGTTATTGGCATTTTTAGCGTCAAATCGTTCTAACCCAATAGGCTTATTCTAATAGTTGAAAGCACAAAAATCATCGCACTGATCAATAATGGAAGACTCGGGGAACCACAAATATCGCACATGATTTCGATGTTCAACTTATAGTTTCGTCCTTGTAACTTAAACCACATTTCTTTAAGGTTACTAGGTTCGTAATATAGGGAAGTGAAGAATAGTGAGCTCCTAGTAGATAGGATATTGGAAGTGTATGAACTTCACCCATTGAATTCTTTCTGCTGAGTTCTCTACCCTATCCTGTAGTTCTAGCCTATCAAGTGTATCAAAATGAAAATATTTTAGAACTACAATTTGTTTAGCATTAAGGGATTGGAAATAAATACCTTCCTTCTTTATGTAGGTTGGGAATGGTGCTCCGAAGTCTGTTGCTCTATTCCTTCTCCCTCATCCCGAGACTTGGTTTCGCCCCGATGATTGATCGCACTTTGTTGATTGCTTAATACGTGACATACTGGCTTGCAATTAGGTAGAATTTGAAAGAGATTGGAAGTTAGAAATTTAAGTAAAGAGAAGTGAGAGTGTTTGGAGGTTCTAAACTTAGAGAGATAAAGTTAAAATGAAAGTGAGTAAAAAATTGAAGTAAGAAATGAATATATAGGTGAATTAAAGGTAAAATGGTAAAAATTGAAACTGAAATTTACGTGTCCCTTTTTTACCCTACCGCAGGCCACTATCGTGACTTGCAATTTTTCCACCAAATTTTAAATTTTCTCTTCTTTTATCCTTATCCACTTTTCCAAAATCACTTCTTAACTCTTCATGGCCCTTTCACCTCTCTTTTGCTTACTTCCTCGATTATCTAATTCATGTCTAAGTCTTATGCCTTCCTGATTTTATTTGGAAATGAAATAACCTAACTACAAAATTCAACTATCTAAAGATCAAGGGAAATAACATCAAATTAATAGTCTATAGGTTGCCTCCGATGAAATTCTTATTTTAACGTCGATAGCTTGAAGCTCTTTTTGTGCTCAAGGTGGTTCAAATGAATCGTTCAATGGTAGTGTAGTCATCGATCTTACAATTTGCACATAAGCTACCATGTCTTAGATGCCACTCTACCTCTGCTTCTCTTTCCATCACCTTCTTCTTCACGATCGTTTCTTTCTAGATGCATTCCCAAGATCCTTAATATATTCCCATTGTCCTCGAGGTTCAGTTTCCTTGAGATTGGTGGACGTAAGGGAGAACTACTACCTTTCTTTGACACTTTGAAGATTATTTGATGCTTGCCGACCCTCAGAGTTAGTTTATCCCCATCAATGTCAATTATGGAGTGGGAAGTAGCTAAGATTGGTCGTCCATGGACGATAGAGGTTTCTACATTTTCTTCAATATCCAATATATAGAAGTCTATGGGGAAGGTAAATTTATCAATTTGTACTTGCACATCCTTAATAATCCCATTCGGTCGATGAATTGTTTTATCTGCTGTCTTCACTAGCATTTTTATAGTTTCTAACTCTCTTAAGCCTAATTTTTAACTAAAGGTATAGAGCATCATATTGATAGTCACTCCGAAATATGCAAATTCCCTATCTATTTTGACTCTATTGATACTGCAAGGAATGTAAAAATCCCCTAGTCCTCTTTCTTCTATGCTATTTTAGGGTTTTCTTCTACTATGTGCTCCTTAACCTTCTTCTTGTTTGATTCCTTTAATCTGAGTTTTGTTTGTAAATGTTTCGTTGTGTCTTTAACCTAGTTTAATTTAACCTCCTTAGAATTCCTCATTTCCCTATTTGAAATTGACTTCCACTGAGACAAAATAGGGCATGGAAATTTAGGTCGAGGTTCCTCGATTGGCTCGATTGCGAGCTCAATTGGAAGAAATTCCATAATCACTTGTCCTTCTCCCTTACCTCCGTCTTCCTTCGCATGTTCGAGTTTCTTTTCTTAAGTCTAACTAATGGCTATGATCCATTCCTTTGAGTTAGACTCGGCCTCCGCTAGTTAACATACTTGGACCTCCAGATTGTATATTGAAAAGGTATGGTCCTTAGTGACATTCTTGAATTTGCTTTTAAGCCTCCTATATACATCCTCCATGCCTCCAATTTTATCTAAAATCTTATCCAACTTGGATTCCATTGAGCTAGGTTTGTTTTGTTGGAAGCTTGGTTGTCCTTGAGGTTTGAATTGTCCTCTAGCATTATTCGTCTACAAAAAGTTAGGGTGATTCTTCCACCCAGGGCTGTATATGATGGAGTAGGGATTGTTTCCCCCTACTTATCCAAATTGATCTCCTATATAATTCACTTGCTCTGGATCACTTTCTTTCATCAAGAAACAGTCCACTGAATTATGGTCCATTTTTCCACAGAGTTCCACAAAGCCTTCATATTGTTAAGCTATTGAGTTAGGTTGTCAATTTTAGTTTGCATCTTTGTCATTTGATCAATAGCTACAATTCCTTTTTGTTATCAGAATGTAGTGGCTTGTCTACTCTGCTAGTTCATCCATAGGCAGATATTACTCGCCATCTCCTCTATCAGCTCTTCTGCTTCATCTATCATCTCTCACATCAGTGATCCTCCTAAACTTGCATCAATCGTGCCTCTTGTATATGGGGTTACTCCATTAAGAATGTTTGCAATAAGAATTCCTTAGGTAAGTTATGGTGTGGGCATTTCCATTACAAATCCTTATATCCTTCCCATGTTTCATAGATCAATTCCTCGTCACCTTGCTAGAAGTTGGTAATCTCCTTGATGATATTCGTGGTCTTAAAAAGGGAAAATACTTATCTAAAAAGGCATGAACTAGTTGATCTCAAGTCGTGACATTGGTTGGGTTGAGGGAATGATACCAAGCCTTTTCTCTGTCACTAAGGGTAAAAGGAAAGAGCCTAATTCTTACTGCATTTTTTGATATCTGATGGTGCTGAAAGGTATCACAGATTTCAAGGAAGTTCACTATATGTGCATTAGGATCTTTATTCGTTAGTCCATAAAATTGCGTATTTTGCTTAAACATGTTTAGGAGGGTTGGTTTGATTTCAAAAGATGCTGCTTGTATAGGTGGCCTAGTTACTCCTTAGTTAGCTGCATTGAAACATGGTCTTATGAAGTCAACAAGTGTCTGTTGTTGACGTCCTCGGTTCACTCAGTGGTCCAAACCTTGCTGAAATTCCTCGGCCATTGATGCTTTCATGATTTGTTCTTCTTCTTAACATCAAGCTTTCCTAATGGATCATTTTAGTTGAGTGATGTCTAAATCTAAGGTTTCAGCTGCACGAATCGAACTTCTCATGACTCTTGTGTTCATGCAAGAGCACGATTTCAGAAATAGAAAGAAAGAACAAAAAACAAAAAACAAAAAATTAAAAACTAATTAAATGCCTTAAACTATAAAACTAAACTAATCGCCTTCCTGACAACGACGTCAAAAACTTAATCGAGTTGTCTTATGTGTGTAAGTTTTAATTAATTAACCTCGATAATTCACAAGCACACAGTTCATTTGCGTAGTACATACTACTAAGAGGGATAATCTAATCCTAAAATCTAAGGCCAGAACAATTTGAAAAATTAAAAATGTAACAAAACTAAAATGAGAACTCAATTTAATAAAGCAAATCAATTCAAGAATCAATCAAGAAAATATTAATAATTTAGTAGTTGCAACACACACTCAAGAATTAACCTAAGGAATTACCAATTAATAGAAATGGAATTTTACCTATCTTTAACTCTAACATAATCGATTATGAATTATTGGATTATTAGTTCTAGAAGATCCTAGGATTAATTACTCTCTCTCGAGTTATAACCATTAACCATAAATTATGAACCCTAATCAGATTATAGAAATTGCAATTTCTCAATTAACAACCTATCCAAAACCCTAATTAGATCTGAAGTTATCCAATAAACTATCAGAAACCTATGTAACATCTCTCTTCACACAATTTACCAATTAGATTTAATTCTTATTATATTAAATCACCTAACTCTTGTTAGCCTGATACAATTATTTTTCATTCAATTAACCCTCTCAATTTATTAAATATGCACATCTAGAATTAAATCATAATAAATCCAAATAATACATAAAGAATTAGATTTCATTAAATCAAAGATAAAACCCCGAAGGTGAGTTTAGAAAATCATCAACATCTAAATATCCTATCATCAACTATTATTCCAATTTTATACAATAATAAGACTAAAAATAGCAGGAAATACGAAATTGAACAGATGATGGAGGCAGTAACGTAAAAAACTCCTGATTTGAGAAGTACGTCGAGTCAGCTTCTTCTCCTTTTCTCTCTTTCTCTATCCCTCGATAATTCTCTCTAGGGTTTCTTTAAAAGTGGTTGATGCAAAAGCTCCTTCTTCCTCTTTGTCTTATTCTTCAAATAGCTTTTGTGTTCTGAGTAGCCCTAGGTTTTTCTAGGATCCAAAAGGTCTAAAAAATCCTTTGAAACTTGACGTTTTTGAGTGTCTATGCGTCTGCCTGACATAGGCCACGACTATGGTCAGCCTTCTATCATGATCGTGGCAAGCAGACTACAGTCGTGGGTCATGTGTTAGGCTTCCGTCAAGATCGTGGCATATAAGCCACGATTGTGGGCTAACTCCAGTGTTTCTGTCACTATATTTGCCTTTTGTGCCATGATCGTGGGTTGTTGTTTCGGCCCGAATGTCTCTAAAACTTCTCTATTCTTCGATGCTGTAAAACACTAACAAACACATCAAGGTACCTCAAAAATATAATAATTAAGCTCAAATACTTGTATTAACCCATCAAAAACCTAAAACATAAATAATTAACAAACTAAGATAATTCTAGCCTAAACACATACTAAATGATTGAATTAACAATTAAATACAAATCAAACAAAGCCTTAAAACACGATGTAATTCACACTTATCATAATCATTAAGGGTAATATAACCTAGGTTAAATGATTTGATCGAGCGTATGTGGTTGTTGCCTTGATTAATATGTTTTCATAATTTTTAATGCGACTATACAATTAATCTGGAGAGCTTGTTCTAGTTTTTTTTATAGCAAGGTTTAATTAACGAGCTCTTCTTAATTAAACAATACCTAAGGGAAAATTGGTGTTAATAGAGCTTGTTGTTAACCTATGATTAATAGTCGCTAAGAGAGGTATAAGGATAACAATTAAATGAAGTATTTTTAATTAAGTGTACACTTATATTGAATTGATGATTAGGTCCTTAATGCATTCATCACTTTTCATCATTTTTGAATGTTTAATTTGTTTTCATTAGTTTAGTTTTTTTATTTTTTTGTTTTAAAACCAAACCAAACCCCCTATAATATAAACACCGATTCCTTCTATAACAAAAGCTAATCAAACACACTTTGTGGAATTGACCTAAACTTATCATTGCTATAGTTGTAGGTCTAGTTATTTTAATTAATGTTATGACACGCTAACAATTTTGGTACCATTGCCGAGGAATGTGGTGCTTTAGTTTTTGTTCTTAATGTTAATTGATGTTTTGTACATATTTGTTTATAACTAGTTTCTTTTCAGTTATTTATGATCTTTTCAACTTTTGTTTAGCGTTTGTGTATTTTTTAAAAAAAAATAAATTACATGGATGGAAGAATTTTCCCAATAACTCATATTCTCAATCCTCTAACTATGTTTGGAATGATCATACAAACTTTAGTTATGGATGGGATAAATAACAAAATTACTTCCGTGATAGTTTGCAGGATGTAAAACAATTCCCTATAGACCATAAACTTCTTATTATGACTCAAGTCCTCTTTGGAAGCATTACTTAATGTTAGGGCTATAAAAATATTCAAATTCAACATAATAATTTACAGATTCAGAAGAATACTCTACAATTCTAGTTAGGATGGAAGGAAATTTTGGCAGGATACAAGGTCTGGCATCCAAGATTTGGTGAGCCAATAAAACTAAGATACGTCTCTGAAAGAATTGGAAAACTTTGCAATTTCAACAAGGTGTATAATAGTTCCAATAGGAAGTGATGTAATCCTACTAAGATACATTATCGAGAATCTAGAACATGGCAACCCTGATGGGTTAGCCGATGGAAGCTCTCGACTGCTTAGTATCACAACAAGAAGAAATGCAACCATCTCAACCTAAGGAGTACCCAATGGAAATTAGTGTAGAGATCTTACAGATTGAAAAGGAACTTGAGAATCTTAAGAGAACTACTCAAGAAATTATTTATGCAAAAAGAAGTTGACGAGGAGCTTGAAGGAGAAAATGGTACATCATTCAGCTCGAAGGTGAGTACTAAGTCAATAATTATTTTTAAGATTAACCCTTCACCTTTACATAGAAGATTGGGGAAATTAAGCAAAAAAGAAAAAGATGAAGAGACATTCGAGATATTTTTAGAGTGCACAGACTCGATAGAGATTGGAAGTTTAAAGATAGGGAAGACACTAGAGGTGGATGATCATCAACCTAGACCCTATTAGAACAACCTCATGTGGAGGAAGTGCATATGACACTTGAAGATCAAAATTTTGTCACATAATGAGGAACAAAAAGATTCAAGCCAACAACAATAAACAAGGGCACTTCTTGGGAGGCATCCCAAGGAAAGTTAATTTCTTTTCCTTTACATTTTCATATTTCTTTCTTATATGCATGTGTGTTTTTAAGTTTGATTGTTTTTACTTATTTTTAAATTTTCAATGAAATGAGAGAGAGAGTAAAGCAAACAAACAAACATTTTCTCATTTTCTATTGCTTTTAGGATTATATAATCATGATTAGAGTGTGAATTAACTAAATGAATCAATAGAAACTTTAGCATGTATTTTTGCTCTTGTGGTAGACAAAAACCAGTGAGATTTTGAGCTTTATTAGACTGACATATCCATATTAGTCTCATTGTTTGTTATTTATGTGTGACCCTCATGACATGTACATCCTGACTTTGCTTTGATTTTTTATTCAAGACCATATTTTTATCACATGCATTAATATGAAAATGATTAGACATTCTTTTTTTTAAAAGCTATATTATCCAAATAACCTTATCATTAATATGAATTTTCCTTTGTTAAGCCCCTTTGAGCATTATTAACACTTTTTTTGTATTAAACATATTACATACTTGAAACTAAACCAAATGTCCTACCCAATCCTTAAAACTAGTGAAGCATTTTTTGATTGTTGATGATTGTGGATGTACAAGAGTATAAGTGTGGGGATATGCATATGTGTGGGATGGTTATAATTATTGGGATGACATTTTATGTCATACAATTTCCTTTTTTTTCTTTTTCTTGTCTCATCCTTTTGATATGTTCAATATATATCTCATATTTCTTGACATTTTCTTGTCTTCTCTTGCTTGTAATCTTCTTCTTCTTGTTCTATAAAGATGAGTGAGTGTGAATCTTCATAAAACGGCTCAAAAATGGTGCTTTTAACTCACTTTAGCTTTTTTGTTTCCAAATTGTGCCTAAAACCATATATAAGTTAAAGTGAGTATCTTAATCAATTTAATTTCATTAATCGCTAAGTATTATAGAATAAATATACAATCAATTAAGGACATATCAATTTCCCCCACATTTAACTTTTGGTCGTCCTCGAGTAAAACATCAAAATTAAGATCTTAAACCCAAAACATTTACTCATTTCCCATATTTCCTAAGAATACATAATCATAAACAACAATGAATGACTTTTAAAAAACATAGCAAAAATTTAACATTAAGCGCTTCTACTTATAATCAATCAATAAGCATCATCTTCAGAAACTGAGCAATCTAATAGTAGACTTGAAAATTTTGCTTAACTAAAATATATCTATGGGTACACTTAACACCATTCATGATCATATCATTCCACAACTTTTCATATCATTCAATTATCCACCACTAAGGTTCACATGCATAATCATGAATCAAAGGATTTTTTAGGATTTAATGTGGGAAAGAGTAAGGTGAGATGTATTTGGGTAAAGTAGTGTGAAAGCCATTAAAGCTAGTGAAACAAAAGTAACTCTCAATGCAATATCAAGTGTGAAATTTAACATTCATTCCAAACTGGGTACCATCAGTTAGGATGAATGAAAAAACTATATTTCACAGCTTAAATTCAAGCTTGCAGACCACAAACCACATCAAGCATATATTACTCACAAAAAATAATCATAAACAAGATTTTGTAACCCTAGGGAGTTATTATTGAAAGCAGCATCCACCTCATATCCATCATACTCAAGTAACCCATTCAATACAACTTTAAGAGAAAAGACTAATCATAGATAAATTTGCAACATATAGGCATTTTGTCCTTGATAATTTTATTTAAACATTTTTTCTTTCTCTTTTTTCATTTCTCTTTTCTCTTATTTTGTTTTTCTCTTTTTCTTTCTTTTTCTTTTTCTCTTTTCCTTTTTAATTAAAAATTGAACGAAACTACATCATGTGGGAATTTCAATGATAAGATATAAAATAACATCCCAGTCATCAGAACTAACACACACATATGTAGAACCCCACACTTATACTTCTGCATCCACAATCATCAACAATTACAAATGCTTCACTAGCTTTATAGTTTGGGTAAGACATTTGGTTAGGTTTAAAAGCATGTAATGTGATTAGTACACAAAGATAAAGAATGCCTCATCATTTCCATGTTAATACATGTGATAAAAATTGGTCTTGAATAGAAAATCAAAGCAAAGTTATGATGTACATGTTATGAAGGTCACACGTTATCAAAAGACAATGAGATTGATATGGATGTGTCAGTATAATAAGACTCAAAATCTCACTGGATTTTTCTACCACTAGTCACTACTCTTCTAAAGATAATCCACACTGACCAATCACAAGAGCAAAAGTACATGCCAAAGTTGCCATGGAAGTCTCTTGTTAATTCATTCTCTAATCATGATTATATAATCTTAGAAGCAATACAAAAATGAGAAAATGTTTGATTGTTTGTTTTGTTCTATCTCTCATTTTGATTGAAAACTTAAATCAAGCAAGAAATAAACCAATATAGAAACACACATGCATATCCTAACTATTATGCAAAAGTAAAGGAAAAGAAATTTACTTCCCTTAGGTTGCCTCCCAAGGAGCCCCTTTGTTAGTGTCTCTAGCTCGAATCTATGTTTTCTTCTTAAGTACCAAAATTCTGATCTTTTGTTGTCACAGTTTAAGCCACTTCCACGTGAGGTTGTTCAAGATAGGGTCTTGAATGATAATCCTTCATATTTAACATATGCCCTATCTTTAGAATCTCAATATCTGTTGAGTCCATACTCATGGGAAATATTTCGAATGACTCTTCACCTTGTTCATCCTTATTCAATTTCTCTAAACTGCTAAGTAAAGGTAAAAAGTCAGTCTTAGCAACAAAATGGAACGCATTATTTACCTCTGAGCTAAAAGATGTATCCTTTTCTACTTCGAGCTCCTTCTCCACTTCTTCTTCTTCGCTAGCAATTCCTTGAGTGTTACACTTAAGATTCTTAAGATTCCCAAGCTCCTCATCACTTTGTAAGGCCTCTGCGTTAACTTCCATGGGGTATACCTCAGGTTGAAATTATTGCTCCTCTTTGCTTTATGATTTTAGGCAGTCTATCCTCTCTGCCGTCTCACCCATTTGGCATACCAATTTCTGTATGCTTAATTTTATCTCATGTTGGAATTGTTGTATACCCTCTTGAATTTGTTGTTATAGACTCTATTGAAATTGAAGATTGTTAGTAGTAAAAGTATCCGTAACTTCATCCAAAGATATACCTGAGTTTTGCTGGCTCTCCAAATCTTAGGCACTAGTCCATATATCATGTCAACATTTCCTTTCATCTTACTGGAATTATTGTACACCTTGCTCAAATTGCAAAGTGTTAGCAATGACAACGTTAACTAATTCTTCCAAGGATGTATATGAGTTTTGCTAGGTCTTGAACTTTTGAAAGTTAGAACCAAATTGCTTTTCCTCATGTTAGAGTTGTTGTACTCCCTGTTGGAATTGTTGTACATTCTACTGAAGCTGCTATACACCCTGTTAAAACTATTATACATCTTGTTGAAATTGAAGATTGTTAGTAGAAATAATATTAAACATATCTTCCAAATATGTACCTGTATTATGATAAGAAACTTCTGATCCATACAAGAATTGTTGTGTGTCCTATATACCATCAGGGGAGTAATTTTGTTGATTATTCCATCCATAACTAAAGTTTGTATAATCACTCCAAACATAGTTATAGGATTGAGAATACGAGTTATTAAAAAAATTACTTTCATTCATAATTTTAAAATTTTCAAAACACAAACACTAAATAAAAAGTGAAAAGATCAAGGACTAATTGAAAGGAAACTAATTACAAAAAAGTATATACAAAACATAATTAAAATAAAAAACCTAAAGTATCACATTCCCAGTAACGATGCAAAACTAATGTGACATGTTGTATTGCTACTCAAAATAAACTAGATCTAATACTATAGTAGTGGTGAGTCTAGATTGATCCTACAGTATGTGTTCAGTTAGCTTTTGAAATGAAACTAATTGGTGTTTAGGTTTTTATGAATGGTCCCTAAATCCATAAATGAGTCAAATTGAGTATTTTAAGCAAATTTATATCATTAATCGTTAAGTATTATAGAATGAATATACAATCAATTAAGCATATATCATTACTTCTTATCAATGAAATTTCCATGTTGATGTAGCTTCTTTCAATTTTTAAATAAAAAAGACAAAAAGAAAGAAAGAAAAAGAGGAAAGCAAGAGAAAAAGAAGAGAAAAAAAGAATGTAGCTAGGAGGAAGGACATATGTCTTGAAAAGTTGTTTATGACTGGTTTCTCCTCCTAAAGTTGTATTAAATGGGTGATTTGCTTATAATGTATACGAGGTCGAAGTGGCTTTGAAGGATCACTCTTTATATTTTCAATGTATTGATATTATCAATGATTTTTACAAGAAATTCCCTCTAATTGGTTATGTTTCATATGGTTTACAATGTGAGAGCTTGAATTAGATTTTTGAAATATACTTGTTGCATTCATCATAGCTGATCGTACCCAGTTTTGAATGAATGTTAGCATGCATGCTTAATGTTTCATTGATTATTACTTTTTCTTCACTAACTTGATAATTTTTATGCTACATTGCCCAAATACATCTCGCCTTACCTTTACCTATATTACAACCTAGAAAAGTCCTTTGATTCATGATTATGCATCTGAATCTTAGTGGTAGAGAAATGAAATAAGGTGCAAAGTTATGGAATATCTTGATTATGACTGGTTTTTAAGTGTGCCTATGGATATCTCTTATTTAAACACATTTTTTCCAAGTCCACCTCTAATTCCTCATATTCTAAAGGTGATGAATGTTAATTAATCATGAGTAGAAGCTTTGAATGTTGATTTCTTGCTATGGCTTTTGAAAGTTGTTTTGTCTTTGCTTATAATTATATATTTTTAAGACATATGGAAAATAAGAAAAAGTTTTGGGTCTATAACTTTAATTTAGATGTTTTTCCTAAGGACGGTCAAAAGCTAAGTGTGGGAAATTTTGATATGTGCTTAATTGGTTATGGATTTATTCCATAACACTTAGTGTTTAATGATATGAAATGCTTAAGACATTCAGTTTAGTTCATATTTAGTTTAAGGTACAATTCAAAAGTGAAGGAGCTAAAATGAGTCGAAAGTACTATATTTGAGCTTTTTTTTTTAAGATTCAGACTCACTTGTCTTTACAGAATAAGAAGAAGAAGGATTCGAATGAAGATGAGACAAAAAAGCACTAAAAAGAATGAAGAATAACTTTCTTATAGTCGTGAAAGGTATGTCATGCCCATGACATGCTACCACCTTACCTAGAAAACCCTATGTTTTTAAGTATAAAAAGAACATATTGCGACGATAGAAAATGATGAAAAGTTTGGAGAATCGTTTAGGGTTTTTGAGAAAAGATTTTCAGGAGTCGTCTAGAGAGTGTGAGGTCTCGGTTTTAATGAAGAAGAGGGGTAGATCTTTGAGACCCATGGAGGGCTAGACATTTCGACGCTAGTTCAGAGGTGACATCAACACCGAAGAACCCAATTAAGCATATTTGTCATTATATTTGTTATTCTCTCTCTCTTTAGGTATTGATTATGTTATCCTATGTTTATGGATTTGAGTTTTCATGTATGAATGATCTTTATTCTAGTTATCGTTAGATTGTTTGTGTATGAACCCATTGTTAGAATTTTCAATATAATATGTAATTGTTATGTTGAGATTCATTTATGGCAACTAATGATTTATAATCATTAGGAATAACATAACCTAGGTTAAATGACCTAAGTGTATATAGTTGTTACCTTGATTAATCTATTTTCCTAATTTAGAGAGTTTGTTCTTGGTTGTTCGATAACTAGGTTTAATTAATGAGCTCTTCTTAATTAAACATGACCTAAGGGACATTTAAGGTTAACAGAGCTTGTTGATAACCTATAATTAATAGTTACTAAGAGAGGTATAATGATAACAATTCAATGAAGTATGTTTAATTGAGTGTAGGCTGAGATTGAACTGATGACCAGATCCTTAATGCATTCATCATTTTTGAATATTTTCTTTAAGTTTTTATTAGTTTAATATTTTTAGTTCCTTGCTTTAAACCAAACTAACTCCCCCCTAAAAAAATAATCTACACATCGCGTCTTTTCATAACAAAAGCTAATCGAATACTCTTTGTGGGCTCAACCTAGACTCACCACTGCTATAGTTATAGATCTAGTTATTTTTAGTAGTGCTACGACGTGCTACCAACTAGTAGAAGGAAACTAGCAAGGATTACAAGTACAAGGAAACTTTCAAAGTACAAGGATAGGACTACTACAAGCTTATAACTGAAATATAAATTTTGCATCTAGTTGGATGTGTTTACACCCTCCTGTTGGAGCTGATAAACTTTAGATTCTGAAACTTATGCATATGGATACTAATGTTAGATCTCAAAAATTGTATTAGATGGTTGTTAAACTGCTCTTTGGAGAGGCATTTGTTATGAAAAATGTAATTGTTCCTTTCATCCCATACTATAGTAACTAGGAATGATAGAGAGATGTAGAAGCACCATTTAATGGTTTTGTTTGGGAACTCTAGATTAGAACATCATATTTTGATTTGGCTTAAGTTATTTCAGAAATCATAAATAAGAAATTTATGTATTAAAGGTTTTCTAGTGTCAATAACAAAGTTTCACTGGACAATAAGTGATCTGAGTTCTCTTTAGCTCTTTGAGAAAGAGTGCACTAATTTGTAAAGTGCAAGAATTTTGCTATCTTGTTGACAATTGGTAGCCTATTCCTTATTATAAGCCATAAGGTAATAGAAGATCATCGTTGATGGTGTCAAAACTAATTAGTGAAAACATCTTTGGAAGTGTGTTTCCATATAATTTTGCCATTATTAGAATTGACAAATGCCTACATAATTTAAGTTTTTAATGGAATGGGAATTGGAGCTAATATGATAAGTATCTTTCTTGTTGAAGCTTCTAAAATTGTAGCCTATGACAATATCAGTGATCTCAGAACTGAGGCTTCATCCATTTCTTCCAAAAGGCCTATAGATAACTAGTTATCTTCTAAAAAATTGGTAGTTTCACCATTTTTAATGAGATAAATGAAGTGAGATCTCATTCTTCCTCCCATCTTAAAAATAACTTTCAAGGTGGTAGAAGTAAGATTATTAGCATTCAAACTCCACACATTCTTATTCTTAATGAAGTAATTGTGAATCCATTTGCACCAAAGTGCTTGTCAGTAAGTAAGTCTCCATAATATTTTGGAAAGAAACATTGTGCTAAGAGATCTGAGTGAGGTTAACTTGATGTTGTAACACGAATGCCAAGATACATCAAAGATAGTAGTTGTTGTTTAAACCAACTATAAAGATCAAGAGTTGATTCCAAGTTTGAAGCATTATTGGATATGAATAATCCACTCTTACAGCAGTTTGCTTAAAGACTAGTCATCCTATTAAACATATTGAGTAATTTCATAAGAGCTGACACAGATGTGGAATCTATTTTGCAGAGTAACATGAGATCATCAGCAAAGCAAAGGTGTGATAATTTAAACCTTCTACATTTGGAGTGGTTTTTGAATTCCTTAGTTCTCTTTATAACCTTTTGGGATAGTCTGTTGAATACCTCCGTCACCAAACCAAATACATAAGGTGAAATGAAGTCACCTTGGCAAATTCCTTTGTAATTTTTAAAAGGAGTTTGTTTGCTGACCATTAATAAGGATGCTATAATAAGGAGAAGTAATACATTGAGTGATCCATTGGATGAAAGTTCTTGGAAAATCCATGGCAGATAGAATATTGATAATAAAGTCTCAATCCACACTATCATAAGGCTTTTTAGATTTGCAATGGCTACTTTAGTTCTTGTTATTTAGTATGAAAGAAACTCCAAAGTTTTTAATAATGTCCTTAATTACAAAAGAGATGTTCATAAGCAAAGTTCTCTTCAAGATCAAAAATACTATAAGAGCAAGGGGTCTCATCATGGTTTATCTATACAAGTAAAAAGAAATTGGGGTCTGTAAACTATGCCATTTTATGTATAACTTTGGGGGCTGTTCATCTAAATTATTCAAGCTAGTCCTCTCCTAATAAAGCAGATTGCTAAATTGTGTAGTACAGATTGCTAAATTGTTCTTTATTTTGTATGATTAATACTTTGTATTAGGACTTTGATCAATCAATTCAATTACTTTTCCCAAAAAAAAAAAGATTAATCGCTAATTTAACAGTTCTTCCCAAAATATTATGCTACCTAGAATATATCCAATTTGGTTCTAATTTTCAACACTTGAATGAAAGGAACATAGTAAAGAGGGGTAGATGGAGGGCAGAAAAGAAAATGAAATGGGGAAGTATCTAAAAAAAGGGCAGACGGCCGCCGTCGTTCGACAATAAAAAAAACAGCGTGTCCACCTGCTAACCGAACCATCGTCCTGGTGTTGCCAACAGCGCTCTTATGTCGTCATTTAATGGTCTTATCCTCTCCATGAAATGTTCCCCATGTTTTTTCACATCATCACCCAAAGTCCAAGTCTGATGTTAGTCCTCTTTGTTGTTAACCCAAGTCCAGTTTTCTAATACACTTCTTTGGGCGCATATTGTCTTCCAAATTGTTGCTTTCTTGAGATTATTGGTTGCTTAGTACTTCTTTTTGCAATATTAGAAAATAGCATCTACAATATCTTACATTCATCCCATCCCAAATAATCTCAGCGGTTCGATATGAAACCTCCAGAAAAAGAACCAAAACAGTAATTATTGCACAACAACCATGTCTTGTAGCATCCTTTTTTCTTTTCTAATTCTTTAAACTTCTTAAGAAGGTTATTAGGAATAGAAGTGAGGGTTTTAAACCATTTTCTTTTTAATCTTATGAAGGTTGCGACCATCGCTAGACAACAATTTAAGATGATAAAAATCCGGTTGAATTTTGTGAGCAAAGATACTAGAAGAAGAATATACGAGATATTATTTAGGATATGAATGGTCCTTCTTAGTATGCAGGCTTATCATTACAAAGTATATTACATAATCTATTTGGCACAGATAGGTCCACTGATATAATATATGATGATGGACATTAATTTTCTCTTCGTAATTTAAAATTTAGAGTCAGTTCAAGTTGAATAGATATTGATAGATGATTTATACATTGACAATAAGTACAACAAGAAAGTTCAATAATCATGTCTAAATGTATATGGTTTTTTAACTGATGTTTGCCTTGCCTAGCTAGATGTACATTCATCTACGTACATGTATTTATGTGCATACATTATGAACAAATCTTGTCCTTATTAGGAAGTGGAATGATGTCTTATTGAAGCTCTAGTGAGATTTAGGGAATATTTTTGTCGGACCCCGTTTCTGGAGTCTAACTCCTACTTGCTCTGATATCACATCTTTCGAACCCCGAGTTCGGAGTCCAACTCGCATGGAGAATACCTTAATGCGTAAGTTATCTCCCAAAGAGAATACCTTGACCACCATCGGATTATCTTCTCAAACTCTCCTTTTTTCGTCTCAGTTCAGCTCTTAGAATAGTCGACTAGTCCATTCCTACCAATCAACCTGAATCCTTCAATGATCAGCGTGAGTGAGTCCTCAATTTACACATATACTTGCTTTGGGGCTATTAGTATAACTTCTCCTATAAGCATCCAAACTAGGGTTTCCTTAGACAGATAGAAAGAGGATTTCAAGAACTACAATTTTCATGAAGACCTCGAAGACCAACTTTATCTTCTGAAGGGTCGAAATGGGACAGAAGATACGCGGTGAACAGTGACCCAGCCGATAGCGTGAACAGTGTCACAGACAAAGTCTGGAAAACACAGACGATATTTTACAAACTTCATAACTTTCTCTAGGGGGATCGGTTCAGGTTATTCTTTATACGGTTTGAAAGAAGATTTCAAGGTCTACGACTTCCATGAAGACCTCTAAAGTCGATTCTATCTTCTAAGGGGCCAACAATGGGATAGAAGATTCGCGGTGAACAGTAACACAGAAGATGTACTTCAACTCAAGTAACCTCTTAACCCCTTCTTATAATCCTTGACCCATAATCTATCCTCTGTGTTCTATTCTCTGTGGTTGACTTTTTATTTTCTGGGTTGACCCTCTATCGACTGTGAATTATCGTCTAAAGTCTGTGAACAGTGACACAGACGATGTCTTGTAGAACACAGACGAAGTCTGTGAACAGTAGCACAGACGAAGTCTGTAAATAGTGACACAGAGGATGTCTTGTGTAACGCAACGCTGCTCTATAAACAGTAACACAGACGAAGTCTTGTGCAACGCAACGCTACTCTATGAACAGTAACACAGACGAAGCCTTGCGTAACACAACGCTACTCTGTGAACAGTAACACAGACAAAGTCTTGTGTAACGCAATGCTACTCTGTGAATAGTAACACAGACGAAGCCTTGCATAACACAACGCTACTCTGTGAACAATAACACAGACGAAGTCTTGTGTAACGCAATGCTACTCTGTGAACAGTAACACAAACGAAGCCTTGCATAACACAACGCTACTCTGTGAACAGTAACACAGACGATCCTATCCTCTATGTTCTATCTTCTATCTTCTATGCGAAACCCTACTCTTCCTTATACTCTCCAATTCTCCTTGCCTCTGTGTTCTGACGTCATCACAGAGGATACTTATACTCTAATATTCTTTTTGCCTCTGTGTTATGACGTCATCACAGAGGATACTTATACTCTTATATCCTTCTTGCCTCTGTGTTATGTCGTCATCACAGAGGATACTTATACTCTTATATCCGTCTTGCCTCTATGTTATGATATCATCACAGAGGATACTCTTCTTATGTATTTTCCTTTGCATCTACCTTATTTATTGCATTCTATCAACCTTCTCACCCGCTCTCATTATTGGATCAACACATGCAACGTAAAAACTTAACCAGGAATCATAATCATGCACAGAAATATATATCCATAAATCA
>JANZXR010000003.1:20086886-20112549 GCA_027575705.1 Erythroxylum echinodendron
CATTTTTGTATGAAAACATGCAGCAACTTATGACACTTATGCTACACCAAAACAAAACAAACAATTTGCACATTTATACAGAAATCGAAGTCATTGAAAGAAAGACAGTGATGGCTTATTGCTTCATCATAAAACTAAAAACCACCTTAAAAATCCTTGCTTGCTTAGGTATCAGACTTAAGGATGCCTTTCCCCTTGATTCCCTTGCCTCTCCTGAACCCCTCCTTGATTTCCTTCACAAAGACACAACTCCCATTTTAACAAAAATCCGAATTCGACTAACCCATAAGATACATTCACTAAGATGAATTCTAGGATATTTAACCTATATATCTCTTAAGCTCTTTGAATCAAAACTTTTCAAAACTCCAAGAGATAAAAAAAATGACTTATAGTGAATCCTCACCAAAATAATGAGATTCTTGACTCTAAAGAAAACTTTTTCCTTCCTCTTTCTTTTTCCTTTCTTGAATAAGCTCAGATTTCTCTTTAAGCCTTAGGAAAATTGTAACCTAGTTCAAAGCTCTATTCTTTTCACTCTTCACCGAAGCCTCTCTTCTTCTTTTCTCTCCCATTCACGCTTACCACTCTTCTAAGATGACAAGTCCACAATTCCTTTTCCCCAATGTACCCTTAATGAGTCTCAAAAGTCTACTTTACCCTTCCTTATAAGCTTAGGCTCTTTTGGTACTTAAGTTACATGCCAAAAATGCCATCAATTCAATCGTATGCATTTATTCCATAAACTGTTATGCTTAATTTAACGAAAAAAATTTCAGGGCCTACAATTTTCGTCTTAAAAGTACAATAGTTTGAATTGTTTTCCTTGCACTGTTATAAAACACGGTATTCTGTTTTGAAGTTGGGACGTACTGAAGAAGCCCAAACATATACCCGCTCTATAAAACAAAGGCAATTAGCACTACATCTGTTAATTAGCTAGCATCGGCAGAAGTGCATAAAACCTTTTAAATTATCAATCAGCTTAATATTATGAAATGCTTTAAGTGATTCGCTTAGAAGAAAATGATAACCAACATTCGGCCGTAGGTAGTCAACCGAGGAGATGGGGGGAATTGATAGTAAAATGATGATAAAGAAAAAAAAAATATATCGCCACTGTATTTCAACAAATTCGAAAAAGAAAACAAAGTAAAAGTAATAAGATTGACATGTAGATGGATTTGAACTGGACAGTGAAATGAAATGGTTATAGTTAAGCTGTCATTGTTGTAAAAGTTGACAACTATGATGCTGATCGCTGCCGCTTATATGCTCTCTCTTTCTTTCAGGAATCAAAAAAAAAAAAAAAGTTGTTGCATGGAATATTAACTGTCATTCTAGGAGAATTAAATTGGAATAAAATTAAAACTGTCAGAATCACACCCTTAAATTTCCATGTAACATGCGCCACTTATAATTTTTACTCTATACCTTCATTCTTCTACGTCAAAACCTCCTCTTCCACATAGCTTTCTCTTTCTCTTCAGAATATATGGCTGTCATTTCATTGTGACTTAAATAAGTAATAACATACATGAAACTAGCCAATATACTTGCTATATATTTTAAGGCTAAAAGAAATGTAATTAATTAGGGTGATTTGTTTATACATATCCTAGTAGTTGGATTAGGTGTTTTCTCATAATTAGGAATTTGTCACCTTAATTTATAGAAGGACTGTAATACCCTTATGATGATGTTAATGTGACTTGGAGTCTAGGGCCCCTGTTTGTTTCATGTAACCGAACGATACTGTACACCTGAGACAACTAAGGGTGTTGACCCTTTTTTGCCCTTTGCATGTCAGTGAGAACCAAAAGGACCTGTCGGAAATCCGAATGGTAACTATACAACACCCTAGGGGATAATCATTAAACAAACATCCAATAAAGACTTAAAAAGTTACGACCAGGGTGAATCAACACTCTCAGGTGTATTTTAAAATTTTATTCCTCAGGACTCAAAGATCAAGAGCTGTGCCATCCTATCTTTGATTAACGTACTTCTGCACTTATGAATGTTAGTTTTGGTATCATATTTTCAAAATTTTGTCAAATGTCCTAATGTTTTTTTTTACTTGTGAGGTCCACCGCGAAAGAGATGGAGAGAGAGAGTGATGAAGGAGGGTTTGTCCGGAAGTGAATAAGAAGATGCGAAATGAGAGAGAGAGAGAGAGGGTAAAGCCTACAAGTCGGTGGACCCAATCCACAGGCCACATAACGACATGGTATGGTGAGTGAGGGTAGCATGTAACAGCTACACATTCTCTCTTTCTCTCTCTCTGTTTATCCTCATTTTGTAGATATCATTTAAGGTAGAAAAATAAATTGAACAAAATCAGGAAATTTAACTTGAATTTAATTTGAAACAAAAATTAAAAAAGGAAAAAAAATGCTATATGTATATGTGTTAGTATATCTGCATGACACCAAATCGAAGATGAACCACACCAACCTCACTTGTTCAAAACAAAGAGCTAGAGAAGGAGTAGAAAGTGGAAGGAGTCTAAATGACTATGGGGTTTCATTTCTCTTCATCTTTCTCTTGGTTTTGATTTCTCTTTCATCCAGTTTCTTATCCTGTTATTAATCGATACCCAGAAACTCAAATCACCATTTTTTGGGTTTTTACTGTAAAGAATTTAAGAGGAACTTAACTGCATGTAGGTGTGAAGTTGTTTCTTAATTGTAAATCTCTTTCCTGAGGAGAAGTGAAGAGAAGGAATTAGGAGGTCAGGATAAGAATATAAAAGAAGGAGAATTCTTTAAGAACGACATCAAGAAGAAAGAGAGAGAAGGAAAAAAAAAAAGGCATAATTTGGTTATGGCTACTTCGTCTTCATCAGTGCCCTTCTTTGGGATTAGGGAAGAAGATCAAAATCAGATGAAACAGCAACATTCTTCATCAACACCAGCTTCATCTTCAGTTCCTAGTACGGCGCCGTCACAGAAGAAAAAGAGAAATCAACCTGGGACTCCAAGCAAGTACCAACAGCTTTTATCTGCAAATATCAGTATAGCTACTGGTTAAACAACAAAAATTCTCAAACATCAACATTGATTTCCTTGGAATGTTGTTTCTGATTCTATTTTGAATAAGAAAAATAAAAAGAAGTCCTCAATTTTTAAACTTTGAGACATGGGATGTGTGAAAGTTTTATGCGTGAAGGCTGTCCTTGACCTTGAGTGCGTGTTTCTATGTCGTCTTTGTTGATGAGTTTCCATTGTCTCCAACATTGGAATTGTTTTGGCCTTTAATTTCTAGCTTCTGACGGGATAATAAAATTATCTAACTAGTTTGTTGTTTGGCATGTTTCATAACAGATCCAGACGCAGAGGTGATAGCACTATCTCCCAAGACCCTAATGGCAACAAACAGGTTCATTTGTGAGGTATGCAACAAAGGGTTCCAAAGGGAGCAAAACCTACAACTCCACAGAAGAGGACACAACCTGCCTTGGAAGCTAAAGCAGAAGACTACAAAAGAAGTTAAAAGGAAGGTGTATCTGTGCCCTGAGCCCACTTGCGTCCACCATGACCCTTCTAGGGCTCTTGGTGACCTTACTGGCATCAAAAAGCATTACTCTAGAAAACATGGTGAGAAGAAATGGAAGTGCGAGAAGTGCGCTAAAAGATATGCAGTTCAATCTGATTGGAAAGCGCATTCTAAAACTTGTGGAACTAGAGAGTATAGATGTGATTGCGGAACCCTCTTCTCAAGGTAATAATTATTCTCCCTTCTCGTATCATACATTAACTTCTTCTTCTTCTTCTTCAACTCCAATACTTATCATGTTCTTCAATGGAGCACTGGAATTCGAGGTAAAAGGTTTATAATGACAAAAACACTTGATGAAAATAAAGCCGAGGGAGGGACCGAGAGAGAGAGAGAGGCGTTATGTATGTATGTATCTATATACTGCGTACTAATTGGCATGTTTGGTTTAGGGCAAAAGATACCGCAAATAAAAGAAGAAGTCTTTGATGTAGTTCCCAAATTCTTAGTTTCTCCTTAGGGGATTCTCTTCTCTTTCCCTCTCTTCTAGACATCGTGTAAAGAAATGGTTTGTTTATCTTTTATCTTTTCTTTATCTGCCTTGGGATTTCACGCAATATGGTATAATACTGTGGAGGAGACGGTGGAGAGCAGTCAACATGTTCACACGTGAATAATCTCTTGAAACTGCCATGGTCTCGTAGCCTAGAGGTTTCGCTGGTGGACAAATTCAACAAGAAGATAAAAAAATAAAACGAAAATTTCTCCTTGGAAATCCCGCCATTATTAGCTGTTTGCTTTCTCCTATTCACGTGCTGCTATTGCTGTGTTGTTTACCATGTTTGTTCTCTTTTGGGTTGGCTAGATATGATCAGGTCTGTGCCCTTACAGGTACCCATTTTCATGATAACGTTAGGCCCCAACCTATTCTCTACATCTCAATCCTGGTTTCAGTTCGGGACTGTACTTGGAATTGCAGTGTCAAGAGATGTAGAGAAGGAAGTGTGTTTTTGAATGAATGAGGAGGAGATTCATTCAAAAGACGGGAATTCTTGTTGATTTTAGTTCTTAGCTAGTTTTAGGATATGTCTTAACTGGAAATAGAGCATCATGGTTATCGCATTAATTGAAGACTACTGAAATGGACTTCTTTGATTGATTACTTTTCATATTGTTGAATAAATTCTCTTGTTGCATTTATTGAACAACCAGTTCTTCATATAGTATTTCATGGTTGATTGGTTCATAATTTCCAATTCCAGGTCCAATTCGTTTCACCTACCACTCATAATTATGTTCCTGACTTCTACGGGAATTATAGTTGAACTTCCCTCAATCACGTTCTCTGCTATTTTCTTTCCTCTTTCTTACAACTATTCTGTGACTGATATTCTACTTGTGCTAGCTGAAAGCCTCTTTATATTTTAGTTTTCTTACCCTTGAATTATTCTATTCCATACCGTTAGAGTTCATCGTACGTTTGTGTCATTTACCATCTGCAATGAAATCCCTAGTTTTCACTTCAAGGTTTAACTTCACTTGGGCTTTTTCGTAAAGAAAATGGAGGCCAGGTAGTTTATAAGTTGATTGTATGCAAGCAGCAACGGAAATGTGAATTATATTCTTCAATTGCATCAATTGATTGTCGTAAACTATATAACTAGGTGTGCGGAAATGTGTGATCGGTTCATATGATTGATGTATACGTGTTCCTTGTCAATCATTGTTTTCGTATTCAACAATTTGCTTATACATGTGGAAGTAGTGGACTTGAATTGGAGTTCAAAACATTTAGGTCTCTCTTTCTTGATTATGCATAGTTTTATACGTTTTTCAAGCAGAATATCTGTAATGGTTTCTTCCAATCGTGGCAGGCGTGACAGCTTCATTACTCATCGGGCCTTCTGTGATGCTTTGGCTCAAGAAAGTGCAAGAAATCCTCCTCACACCCTGAGCACTATTGGCAGCCATTTATATGGAAATAACAAGATGAGGATAAGCCTATCTCAAGTTGGTAATCAACATTCAACTATGCAAGACCACAATAATCATTCAAGTGACCTTCTTCGACTTGGTAGCGGAAACCGGACTGGACAATTTGAGCATCTCCTTCCACCCTCGATCGGTTCATCATCTTTCCAGACCCCGCAGCCAATGTCCTCAGCGGCTTTCTTCATGCAAGAATCAAACCAGAATTACCATGATGAACACCAATCTCCACAAGGGTTGCTCCAAAACAAATCATTCCATCATGGCCTTAGGCAATTTGCTGATCTTCAAAACTCCACATCAAATCCTACCTCTAGTGCCAATCTTTTCAACCTCAGCTTTCTTTCCGATAGCAGCACCACAAGCAGTCTCACTAACAACATTAATTCAAGCAACACCAATGGAAACCTACCATCTTCAGGATTGCTTATGCCTAACCACTTTAATAACCAAAATGGTGCTGGCGGAAAAAATGAAACCTCCGACATCTTCTCCAACAACATTCTGGGTGATCAATTGAACTCTGGTGGACCTTCTCTATTCAACGCATCCATTCAAATCGATAATGCCGTTCCTCTCCCGCATACTTCTGCAACAGCTCTTCTTCAGAAAGCTGCTCAGATGGGTTCAACTTCAACCAATTCCTCTCTGCTAAGAAGCTTTGGCGGATCTGCTTCAAATATTTCCAAATCTGACAGCAGGTCACTTGTTTCTGGGAACTTCAGTGGCGGCATCTTCAGTGAAAACGGGGGAAACCTTCACGACTTGATGAATACATTTGCTAATGCCAATTCCTCCATTTTTGGTTCAAGACAGGAAAATCAGTATGGTGGATACAATAACTCGAATAGGACAACACTCCTGGAAAGAGAGAAGCAACAAAACCATGTACCTAACTTCGGGAACATGGACGAAGTGAAGTTGAATCAAAGTCTAAACATGGGCATCTGTGGATCAGATAGAATGACAAGAGACTTCCTTGGGGTAGGACAAATAGTAAGAAGCATGAGTGGAGGATTCTCGTCACACAGAGAGAAGCAACAACAACAACCACAGCAACAGCACAGTGGAATAGAATTTGGATCCTCAATGGACTCTCAGACAAATATTGCCGCGCCGACAAGCCATTCTTTTGGAGGAGATGGGAACTTTCCCTGAGAAAGGTGACGTGTGTTGATTCTTCTTCGATGATTTTTGAAACCTAAGTACCTAACAAATAAAATGGCATTGATTCCATTGGTATATGTGTCTCTGTGTGTTTTATATTATTTTACTATTAGTTAAGGACTACTGTCGATGCTTTGCTGTGACACTGACACAAAACATTTCCATGCACGAATTGGAAAAGGGGGGAGGGCAAGCAGTTATGAGATGGTGGTACATATAGGGTTTTGTTTCTTTCCTTGTTTCTTTGTCTTTAACATTGTGTATACGTATGCACACACACAAAGAATATACAAAAATGTGGCGGAGTCACGAGCGGTAGCTCTTTGGATGCTCAAACAAAATGTCTTTTCCTTCTAATCAGGTACATGATGCCCTGGCAGATTGATATCTACAGCTATGGCTCTCAATTTGAGCATATATTATTTCGTATCTACTTCACGAGCAATTTATATACAAATTATAAACATGCATGACAAAAAATTTACCGTCCCACAAATTGCATCATTCTTTTTCGTTCATATTCTTGCATTATTTTACTGAGCCAACACTTGTCTTTTTCGCAATTTTCTTCTTGTACCTCAAACAACGAGAAAAACCTCTTTTAAACTGTTTATCTTTCTACTTATTTATGTCTACTTGTATCGAATGAAAATTTGAGATTTCTATATAGGTATTTTAAGGTAGTGGTTCTGGGAAATAACAAATGGTTTCATCTGATTAAAGGTATATAGATCTAAGAAGTGCTAACATTCATAAGTGTCATAGGAGGCACATTAACTGCAAACCTTGCTATATTTTGTTTTTCTTTAATTTTCTTACTTTCCATCCCTTTTTTTTTTTCACGAGTTCTATAATTTTCTGTTCAGAAAATAAAGATTATTTCTTCAAAACAACCACAAGATATTAAAAATTTATTTTTGCATTTATTTGTAACGATAAGATTGATTTGGGAACAATAAAACCATCTAAAATTTCCGAGTTTTGCAGGGACAGCAACTTGCATGGAAGAGGGTGACATGATGTAGCACGTGAACCGGAGCTTTGAAGAAGTTGTTACTTTTTTACGTAGGCGGCTGAAATTGCTTTTTTAGCTGTACCTTGGCTTTAATTCCTCTTGACCTTCAACTGTACCTAGGAGTTTCCATCAATTCCATATTTTGGATAGATATCTTTGGCCGCAATGTTGTTTTCACATGCAAGTTTGCTTTTGAATTAGAGCAACTTTTATGCCGTATACGTAGTACCTATCTTACTGTTTTTGTTTAGGTAAATGGAAAACTCGTTTACCATACGAGATACAAAGCCAGGTCTTGAAGAGTAATCCACATTGCATGAAAATGTTAACTAATTTTTTGGGGCTAATTATAAATAAAATTCATAAGAGTAATCCACATTGCATAAAAAAAGTTAACTAACTGTTTTAGGCTTAATTATTATTTAATTTTGCAATTCTAACTCCAATTTTAGAAATAATAAAATAATCTAACTTTTAACTAAAAAAATAACTAACTATTAAATCTTCAATTAACAGTTTTTACGTGATTGACCAACTATTTGTCTTGTGACTAACTCTTATCTTATTATTATCACTTGGTAAACAAATATTTAAAAAATAAAATATTAAAACTTTAAATTCTTATTTTCTTAATGGCAGTGTATCTCACTAAAACTAAGTCATTTTTCCATCTTCGCACCACTTTGATCTACTACACTACCGCCAAACCAATGTTACATTCTGAGTCAGTCATTGAAAGTAACCATTCTCATACACCAGCTGCAACAGTTGCTTATGCAGTCTATCATTCTCTTCTATAAAAAACCTGTTTATTGCCATCAACTTCTTATTAATAGCTTGGAGTGGCATGTTGGAAGTCAATTTAAAACTATGCCTAGATTAAATTGTCAAAAGCCTTTATAAATGTCTATTAAAATTCATAGTTATGTGTGTAATTATGTTTGTGTGAATTGATTATATAATCAAAAATAGGTTTATTTGAGTTCATTGATAGATTCTTGCTCGTAGATTTTAAAGGTCATCTTTTGTATCTACAAATACATCTTTGTACTTAGTTAAAACTAATTAAGTGAAATACAACTTCTTACTCCTGAACAATCCTCTCCTCTCTAAATCTTCCTCTCCTCTTAATAAAGTGGTACCAAAGCTTGCTTATTCTTTAAGAAATAACAAACAATAGAGAAGTATACTCATTTCAATTAGCTCGCCTCACAAATCAAAATTATGAAACATAGAGTCCTTGTATGAAAATTTTGCTTGGCTCACAAGATATTTGGGTGATCGTAGAGAAATATTTTATGCAACTTCAAAGTGAAGTCAATTTGTCTCAAAATGAGAAGGATGCTTTGGAAAAGATAAATAAAACATTCATATACTTAACTAGTATTTTTCTTACTTCTATACTTAAATTAACTTATTTTACTTAATTTATTCTATCTTTTTAGGTAATAAAAATATGTTAAATTAGGATAAGATTTATCAAGAATTAGATAGAATTACAAAAAATACACAAAGAAATTATAATTCTTAAGTGAATATGACTTAGTAAAGAATCATATGCTAGTCTATATCCCACTTAAATGACATATAGAAGAAGATGCGGTTTAGAGTATAAGTGGAATAGAGATCATGCATAAGTGGAAAGACATAAATAGTTTGAGACACGGTCTCAAGTTGTGTTGCCCTCAAGAAAAGTTATAAAAATATGGCCTAAGATATAGGCATATTAGAACTTGTGTCTCTCACTAAAAAGTTATAAAAGATATATGGCCTGAGATACTGTCTTGTCTTAGAATATTGTTGAGGTGGATAAAATGTATTTAAATGATAGGAAACCATATTCACATAATCTTTTATAATTCTTTTCTATTCTAGACCTAGGGTTAGCTGCTTGAAGGAAGAAAATTCTTTATGAGAATAATTTTAAAATTGTTTTTAATAAAGAAGAGAATTGGAGATGATCTTAATAGATCAAAGCTAATTGGAATATAAAGATTTCATCTGGAGTTCTTTCTACCATTATGACATGTTTTAATTTATTACTTATCTTTATTTGTGAAAATATGATATGTGGCTAAAGAGTGAAAGAACAGTAGGACCTAATGAGTTACCCATAGAGCTATGGAAGATTCTAGAAAAAGAGGGTCTTACTAAATTAGCCAAGCTTTTTTGAAGTGATCATCAAATAGGGGAAAGTTTTGGATGAGTGGAGACTTAGCACATTAACCCCCCTCTACAAGAAACAAGGGGACACTAAAGAGGCATCAAACTACTTATTCACATCATGAAATTATGGCAGAGGAAGATCGAGAAGAGAGTGAGAAAGAGTGCACATATCTCAGAGAACTAATTTAGTTTTATGCTAAGTAGGTCTACGAAAGAAGCCATATATCTTATTATATGAGTAATGGATTATTATAGGGACAGATAGTGGGACCTAGAAATGGTTATCATTAAATTAGAGGAGGTTTACAATAGGGTATCTAGGGAAGTCATGCGGAAGTGTTTATAAGGTAAAGGAGCTTATGTTGCCTATATAAAAGTTATTTGGGATATGTATAAAGGTGTTGAGACTAAAACAAGGATGAAAAGAGGAGACAGAGCATTTTCCTATCGATATGTTGTTTATTGATGACAATGTTTTAGTGGATGAAGCAAAAGAGGTGCTAATGTCAAGGTAAAACTTTAGAGGGTTACGCTAGATTCAAAGGGTTATAAATTGAATGTAACTAATATTGAGTACTTATAGTGTAACATTTTAGGTCAGATGTTGCATCCAATGTGAAGATTAAGATTGGTACTAAAGTTTTACCACATAAAGATTGTTTCAAATATGTTGGATACATCATCTAAAACTATGGCAAGATAGATGACGACATAGTTCACTATATCATATTATGTTAGCATAAATGGAGGGGGGCTTTAGGGGTTTTATGTGGCACGAAGATATCACTTCATTTAGCAATTAGGTCAAGCATACCCGATAAGGCGGAGTGTTGTTCCATCAAACAGTTACATATTCATAACTTAATGGTGGCAGAGATTAGAATGTTTCATTAGAATGTTACATCTTAGAGGTTCAAAAAAGTCATTATAATGATTAGTTTTTGAGATATTGGTTTAATTATCCTAATTTTCAATTGACTTATATTTCTTGATCGGCCTATCATATACAGAAAAAAAAAGAAGAAACAAACTTATTGCTTTATACATTTCAAATTTCTCAAAATTAAGACCTTGAGAGTTATTTATTTCTATTATTATTCTTTTTCCTATAATAGTAATTGATATCCAAAATTTGTGCCATGCTATTTATTCTTAAGGTTTGAAAATAGTCTCTCTACTAGTTAGGGGTCACGTTGCATACTACTGGACCTCCCCAGATCCCACGTGATAACGGGATTTTTGCTAGGTTGTTGTTATTGTTGTTGTTTGTCTATTCATAAGGTTGATATTGAACATTTTTCAAGTCTCTTCTTGATATATTTGTGAGTTATTCCGTTACAAAATTGTGCTTAAATCTTGCAATTAATCATTGCGACTGTGAAGAACGTCTTTTGTTATTCAAAACTAATTTGCTTAAGTTTATATTCATCATATAATATCATTTTGAATACATTTATTAAATGGGCTAAGACATATTAGATACATCCTATACATGTCTCATATATGTATATATAATGAGAGATGATTTCTTAAGAATTGAATATTTTTAATTCAACTCAAATGGTCACTACGGCAAAAATAGCTTTAGGTAACGACATGTTTGTAATAGTTTAAAATTATTTTTCTAAAAATTAATATAACACAATAATTTTTAAAGTGTAGCCTTTACTAATATAAAAAGGCAACGATAATAATAATTTGTTTCTACATATATAAAAAGACAACAAAATTTAAAAATGTCGCGATAGAGTCTTATATATGCAACATCTAGAATTGTTGTTATAGTTCCATTTACTTATTTAGAAAAGGGTATTTACTAATGTTACATATTTATTTATATATCTATTTGCTAATATATATTTAAAATATAAAATTTTCTAATTACTAATAAGTATTTGGAATATGTTTAACAAAATTAAATTACTACTAATTTTTATTTAGTAAATTTAAAACACATGACTCGATACTATATGTAAATGTTACTACTAAAATTAAAATACATGGAAATCTTTTTTCCATCCAAACTGAGAAATTTTTTTCTAAATCTATTTTAAGCCAAAAAAGAAAAAAGGTTTTATTCAATATCTAATAATATACAAAAATAGCCATTATGAATAATCCTTTTGTTGGTTCTCTTCTTCCCTTTGTAACTAAAAACTCTAAAACCACCACCAAAATGGCTCTCCCTCGCCTTTTCTTGACTCACAACCCTTCTTCTTTAAACCCCAATCCCTTTGACCCTTTAAACCCTAAGGCTATGTTTGGTTGGAGGTTTATTAATGGAATAGAATGGATTGTAATATTATTTCATCGTTTGAAAGGAAGGTTTATAATAGAATGGAATGGGATGAGATAGAAAAGGATGGTTTCATATTACATCCTATTCCATTCTAAACTGTAAAAATGAAAAACCTTCAATTTAGGGATTTAGGATGGAATGTAAAATGATAAACAACTTTACACTATATTACATTATAAACCCTTCATCCAAACAACAATTTACTATATTACATTATGAACCCTTCGATTCCTCCCAAACAATAATTTTCTAATATTACATCCATTTACGTTCCATTTCATTACAAACCATTCCGTTTCATTGCATTATAAACCATTCCGTTCCATTATTTTCCATTCCATTCCATTAAAAACTTTACGTTCAACCAAACATAGCCTAAAACCTTCACCAATTCTCCCTCCAATTTTATGACTTCACTTTTTTGCTATCGTAGACAACCCAACACCACCACCCTCAAATTGTAGCATCTTGTCTCTCAATTTGTTGAGAGATTTAAAGAGTTAGACTAATATGTCATATGAGTGTCAACATATAGAATGAAATTGGTACATTTATAATATGATTATTATAATTGTATTCAAAGGCAAAACATGAACATACACACATGAATTGTGGATTAGACAAATTGCACTCAATTGAAATATTTTGGGATATGAAATTGAATATGATATAAGATATGAATATGCTTTTCCAATATCTTGTACTTTGGTTTACCAAAGACAAGAATTGATGGATTATAATTAGCAACTTGGAATTAATTGTCATAATTGGGAGATTGATAAATTAATATGTACATTTAGTCTTGGAAAAATGCCAAGTGGTAAGACTAATTGAGATATGAAAAATTAGGATGACTAGGCCTAAAATTGAGTGACATTTGGCATAGATAAATGAGTGACAAATAGACTAGTAATTAATTGACAAATGGACCAATTATGGAGTGACAAACGGACCAATTAATATAAGACATGTGGAACAATAACTAAGAGACAAATGGTAACATATGGACAAATGGAAGACATGCCGAATGACATATGTCAATGAAGGATCAAGACATCTTGGATTAAATGAAGCTAAGGTGGCAAACTTTCTGCTGGAACCTTCTTCATTTCCTTCCTTGCTCTGCACCAAAAATCACTTTTAGCTTTCTTCTCTATATTTTGATCTAATCCTTGTTTAATTACTAAATCAAAGCTAGCCTTTTATCCTTCATAAGATAGCTGAAGAATCAGCTGATTGTTATCTTTCATCCTTGCTGAAAAACCAACTCAATTGTACCCTAAATTTGTAATGATCTAGCAAGCATAAAAGGCTTGATTATTGATGTTTTAAGATGGAATTAGAGTCTAACAAGTAAGTAAACATGTTATCTTTACGACATAGTTAAATAATATGATGATGATGAATGAATTAGAATGAAATCTATATGATATTGATGATGGAATAAGTTATGGAAAATGATAGTTTCTAGTTTAGTTTTGATGCATGAAAGATAATGAATTGTGAGTTGTTAATTGAGTGAGTTTAAGTTAGAAATGGAGATGTTATTGATGAGGATTTGAAGTATAATTAAGGCATAATTGAGGTATAATATGTGGACCATTATAAAGGTGTTTTGCATTTGGTATCAAGATGTGAGAATCTGGAAAAGTTCATGAAAAGGGTAGGCCACGATCTTGGCACCCATCCTATGATCGTGGGAAGATACAGTTGCTTCTATCACGATTGTGGGGAGTAGGGTTTTGATATGGTAAATTCTGTATTGTGCACTTGTTGAACCACATAAGGATTAGTCACCCTAATTTGGTGTATTTGGACTTAATTAAGGTTTGAAATAAACCTAAATTGATGCTTGATAAGTTGAGTAAAGTAATAAGTTGAAGATATTAATTGATGTTATACTTTAAGGAAAAGATTATTTGTTATCAATATATCTAAGTTGGGACTTAGAGAGTGTTAATGGAAGGAAGATGTCCTTATGAATGCAAATGTATTCCAAGGGTTATGAATACTGCAAAATGAATGAATGAATGATAATTAGGAAGTATGTGAATCCTTGTAGTGCTAGAAAAGTGATAATAGTGTTTTGTATGATATTTTAGGGTTTAATTTGTTATGCGTTGTGTGTTAAAGTGAATGTTAAGTATGCATTTAGGGCTTAATCAGATCAGTTTTTGTCTTTAAGTGTTTTTATAAGTTAGTTTGAATCTTTACGCTTAAATTGTATATTTTTAAGATATCTTGATGTGTGTGCTAGTGTTGTAGGGTAAACAGGGAAGAATGGTGAAGACTTAAAGAGTTTCGAGCCAAAATATACAAGCCACGATCGTGCACAGTGGCCATGATTGTGACAGAAGAGGAGGAGCCAGAGGTAACCAGGTCATGATTGTGCATTATAGGCCACGATCATGACAGAAAGCGTCAAGTCAGGCTACGATCGTGGTAGGCAGGATCACGATCATGCCCTGCTTTGGGCTGACACGAAAACTCAAAATTTGGGTGATTTTTTAGACCAATTCGACATCGAGATTGATCTAGAGCTGCTACCAAATAAATGGAACAATACCTGTCAGCCACCAGCAAAGATTAGAGAGCTGAGAGAGTTGAGCAAACATAAGATTCTGCCAAAAATTTGAGGAAAAACCTAGTTAGAGATCAATCAATTGAGTAAGGAGATGAAGGAAGAGAGGCACGGAGACAAACTTGACGCGACATACTTCTCAGAATAGGTGGTTTCTCCCAGTCACGACTCTGAGATCTATTCCAATAGTATTTTCTAATTTTTATTTCGATTTCATTGATGTATAGGATTTGAGATTGATTAGAATTAATTGTCATTGAGTGTTGATTTTCTGTCTAAACTCACCTTCGGGTTTTTTTATCCTTGAGATTAATAAAATTGATTTGATTGTATTTTATTCAATTTATTGTGATTCAATTTGATTCTTCGTAACTGGGAAATAAACTAAAAGGGTGAACCAGTGAAAATCATCGATTTAGGTTAACGCGAGTTAGGTAAATTGATAGGTAGAGAATTGAATCAAACTGGTAGAGTCATATAATGAGAGATCAAGCACATATTCCTGGTAGGTTAATAGACAGTGTTAGAATTAATTTAGGTTTTGGACAAATTGTGGATCGAGAGATCGCAATTTCCATAATTTGAATTAGGGATTATTAATTATGGTTAAGAATTATAACTCAAGAGAGAGTAATTCTAGGATCGTCTAGGCCCTTTAAATCGAAAATTTCATAATTAGGTACATTTTCTTTAATTTTGAATAAATTCTCCCTTTCTCTCAATTGGTCGCTTCTAGGTTGAAATTCGGATTATTTGTGTGAGTTTGCTTTTGTTTGTTCTTTGGGTGTTTAATTTCTTGTATTTGATTTTAAATTAATTTAAATTTCTGCATCAGTTTTTAATTTAGGTTTTACGAACTTAGCTGCTGTTAGATTTTAAGAGTAGTTCCTTTCCTTGTGCGATCGACACCTTTGGTACTACGTGAACGACCTGTGTGCTTGCAGAATTTATCGAGGTTATAAATAGTAAAACTTAGCACGTGCATAACCTTGCGAACAAGTTTTTGGCACCGTTGCCGGGGAAGGCAACTTAGTTCTATAGTTTAAGGAGTTAGGATAGCTTTTGATTTTTGTTTTTGTTTTTCGTAGTTTTACGTAAGAATCGTGCTCTTACATAAACACAAGAGTCATGAGGGGTTCGAGTCTCAGAATTGAGACTTTAGATTTAGATATAACACCTTTAGAATGAACCCTTAGGAAAGCTCGATAAGAAGAAGAAGAAGAGTTCGAGAAAGAACAAATGGTCGAGGAGTTCCAAAGAAACATAAATCAAGAAGTCAACCCTGATAGGCAACAACAGAGGACCTTCATAGATTTTATAAGGCTAGGATTTGATCCTGCGAATCAATGAATGGCTAAACCGCCTATTTAAGTGGTCCAATTTTATGGACTTGCAAATGAAGACCCAGATGCCCACATCGTGAGTTTTCTCGACATCTATAATACTTTTTGGTATCACTAAATGTCAGAAGATGCAGTGAGAATTAGGTTGTTTCCCTTTATACTTAGGGATAGAGCAAAGGCATGGTATCACTCAATAAACCCTGCTAATATTAGGACATGGGATCAGCTAGTGTGTGCTTTCCTAGATAAGTACTTCCCACTAACAAAGACCACCAAAATTATTAAGGAAATTACAAATTTTCATCAAGGTGATGGGGAGTCTATTTATGAAGCGTGGGAGCATTACAAGAATTTGCAAAGGAGATGCCCACACCACAACCTACCTAAGGAGTTCTTATTGCAGACATTTTATAATGGAGTAAACCCACAGACTAGAGGCACCATTGATATGACGTCAAGAGGATATTTAGTGAAAAAGACGGTAGATAAAGAAGAGAAATTAATAGAGGAGATGGCCAGCAATAGCTACTTATGGGCTAGTGATTGTAGTAGGCAACCTACTAACTTCAGGGAGAATAAGGAAATTGTCATTGTCAATTAAAAGACGAAAATGCAAGCTAAGATCGATAACTTGACGCGACAACTCAGTAATATAAAGATGTCACCCTCAGCTACGATAAAAATAGTGCAATTGAAGTGCGAGCTATGTGGCTAATTTAATCATGATACAGTGGACTGCTTTTTGATGAGAGAAGATAACCCAGAGCAAGTTCATTATATAGGAGCCCAATTGGACGTAGAGGGGGTAATAATCCCTACTCCAATACATATAACCTTAGGTGGAAGAATCACCCTAACTTCTCCTGGTCTAACAACAACAATGGAGGGCAGTTCAGATCTAAGGACAACCGAGTTTCCCACAGGACAAAACAAACTCAATGGATTTGAAGTTGGAAATTTTTTTGGATAAGATAGGGGAATGGAGGAAGTACATAGGAGGCTTGAGAGTAAATTCTAGCAAGTCACTAAGAATCATGCTTCGACTATCCACAATTTAGAAGTCCAAATGGGGCAGCTCGCAGAAGCAATGTCAACTTGGAATGCTAGAACTCTTCCTAGCAACACCGAGTCAAACCCGAAGGAGCATATCATGGTTGTAAGCCAGACTCAGGACGAGGAGCTGGAAGAGGTAGATAAAGGAGAAGGTCAAGTAGTTAAAGACGACCTTCCAAATGATACTGTAAGCAAATTGGTGCAAGTAACTCGACAAGTATTTCCGCACCAATTCTTTGCTCAGAAGGAATTATATGCTAGTAGAGCAACAGGAACGTTATAATAAATTGAACCAAACAAAATCAAGGAAGTGACGGAACAATTACAATCTAAATTGAAATTACAAGAGTCTATCACGGAGAAGGGTAAGGAGCAAGTACTGGAAGACAACCCCAACATAGTGAAGAAGGGTGATCCAAGGGACTTTTTCATCCTCTGCATTATCAACAAGATATTATAGATAGGACATTCGTAAACTTAGGCGCAAGTATAAATGTGATGCCCTACATTCTTAGTCTTAAATTGGGGTTAAGAGAGTTAGCGCCCACAAAGTTTTTAGTTAAGATGGCTGATGAGACTTCACTGAGACCGAAAGGAATCATACAAAATGTGCCAGTCAAGGTCGGTAATTTTATCTTTCCCACATATTTATATATTTTGGATAAATGAAGATGAGGATACCACGATGATTCTTAGTTGACCGTTTTTAGCCACTGCTCACTCAATGATTGATGTGGATGGGGGCGAACTAACTCTACAAGTAGGAAAGAAGCGGCTAACCTTCAAGGTGACTCTTAGAGAGTACGGAGCTCCTTCAAATCCATTGGATCACAATAAACCTAAACCTAGAGGAGAATGGGAAGACATTGAGAATCATGCAAATGTCTTTTAAAAGAAGCGCTAGCGAAAGAGAAGGTGAGGCAAAGAAAACTCCAAGGAAGGTAGTAGTCACAATATGCTAGCAAATATTCAGACTTTGAGATTAATAACACGCTACCATCAAATCAACCATTCCAATTACCATGAGTTTTAAAGGAGCATTGAGCTACCGATGTTAAACGAAGCACTGCATGGGAGGCAACCTATAGAAAATTTAGTTTATTGTTCAATCTTTTTTGATTAGTTGAGTTTCGTAGTTAGGTTGATTCTTGTTTTGGTTCAATAAAAGCAAAAAGAGGAATAGGATTTTGGAATCATAGGGAAGAGTATGCAAGCGTATTAAGAGAATTGAAGAACTATGAACTAAGAGAAGGAAAGGATTAGGAGAAGAAGGTCTTGGTGTTAGGATATAGGCACTGGCCACTACCGTGACCTGGATAGGGACTCCCTTCAGTGTTACACCGCACACCATGATTGTGGCATAGCAGGCCACAATCATGGCCTACGACTGTGTACAAAAAGGGAAGGACTCAAATTTTAAGTGACAACTTTACCATTTGACCCTTTATACCACCTATTTATTCAATTCTTACTTAACTTTCATTTTTACTTTATCTCTCTAGAATTCCAACCTTCAAACAATCTCACTTCTCTTTAAAATTTTTGCAATCTCTAAATCGTTCCAATTTTAACCCAATCGTACCTCTTATCAAGCAAACTGCCCGACGTGAGCCTCACGGAGCACAACAAGTCGCTGGACGGGGGAGATGAAACTGAGTAGCGAACTTATACATCGAGGAAGAAGGTAATCGTTTTCATTCCCTTCGTTTTTGGCAAATTGTTGTGCCTAAATACTTTGATTTTGATACATTAGATAGAATGGAAATGCGTGAGCAGTAGAGAACTTAGCAGAGCATATCCAGTGGGGGCAATTTATTAGATGCCAATTCCCCGTTTATGAAGAGCTCACCCAAGAATTTTTCACGACCCTGACCTTTGACCCCAAGACTGCACAAATTTATGTGTTAGCTAGTTTTTGACAAATCAGAGATCAACAAGTGTTCAACCAAGGAACTGATCATACTGTGGTATATGGACCACAGTATCCCAGTCTACACATCCATGCATGTGCTAAATGCTCTTGCTGCAATTCTGTGAAAGCGGAGCAACCATCTTGGAATGAATTACCTATTTTTTTCCATCGCAGAGCATTTTGGTGTGGATCGAAGGGGGTTAATAGTGCATCTGCGCGAGTTCCTTGACAACCATAATCTATTTCAAGCATAAATCATTAACTCCACCAATATGAGTCTGCGGGAAATAAATGAAAAGACACATGTGGAAACCAGGACAAGCCAAGCAAGCTCGAGCTCCGCACCTACTAGGTTGACGCGGGAAGCATCAATGAGCGAGGACTCGGAAGAAGAGGACCAATGCTGGACAGCATTTTTGGATGTGATGTCTGAAACCAATAGAACATTAAAGGAAGTGATGCGTACACAAAGAAGTCAGAGTCGAGAAATATGCCAACTCCATCGATATTTTGAAGCTCAGGGTATTCAATTACCATCTCCCACACCATCACCGCCTCCATCTCCTTAAGATCCAAATCTAACCCAAAATTTTTATCCAACTTTATTTTCTTTTGTGTGTTTATTTTTCTGTTATTTTTATTTTACTTTTATTTTTTAATTTTCTTTTTATCGTTAATTTTATCTATTCTTTGTTATTTTAATTTCTGTTTGCACATTTGTTTATGTATGTGTTGTGTGTGTTCGTTCTCACATTGAGGACAATGTTTTGTTTATGCATAGGGAGGGATTCTATGTTTTTCTTTTATATGTGAATTTTGCATATCGTATGATAACATTAAGTCGCATAATGTGAAGTGTGTGAATGCGTCAATAGCTTAAATTGAGTGAATTTTTTTAATTTTGGAGATAGTCTATTAGGTTGTGAACAATCATTCGCCTATGAAATTAGTGAATTAGGGGGCCATTGGATTGTTATACAGCCTAATTAGGACTTAGTGGAAATTTAGCACCCGATAGATTTTTGCATTCATTCAAAATTTGAGTCCTTTTAGGTTAAGTAGCTCAACTGGTATTTTTCATAGAAACAAATAGCTAAAAGCAACAAGGTAAAAAAAGTTTAATTTAATAAATCACTATTCTGCTGACCTTCGAGTTATGAGTAGAGCTAATATCCAGTTGAAAATATGATTAGCTGAGTAACCGGATCGATACGCATCACAAATATGTACCTTCGCATAAAAAGGCTATAATGACATTTCAACCAAGCTGTTAACAATTGACTTAGTCAAGTAACCGAATCAAAATTCATCACGAATGTTTGCCTCCAAGTAAAAGGCCACGTCCCGAAATAATAATAAATAAATGAATAAAGAATAAAGAATAAAATTTGTGTGTTTAAATAAAAACCTACCAGACTTGTGATAGGCTTGAAGTTTCATGGAATTATACCTAGGAACAGTTACCGAGTCTGAGGGATTGAAAAATTGTTAATGTATATGCATAATTGAAAAGGGTAAATAGGTTAACACTTGGTCTTGAGTTAGTTGTATATTTAGTTCAAAGCCTCTAGACATATGTTTTGCATGTTAATGATTTGACACAACTGAGTGATTGTGTTCGAGATTAAATTTAGTTTATGAAGATTAAAGCCATTGCATGGTGTGTTTGTTTTTGTTAGGTGTCATGTTTTGTTTGCTTGAGAACAAGCAAACGTTTAAGTGTGGGGATGTTAATAAAAGTATTTTATATGATGTTTTAGGGTTTAATTTGTTATGCATTTAGGGATTAATTAGATTAGTTTTTGTGTTTAAGTGTTTTTATGAATTAGTTTGAATCTTTATGCTTAAATTGTATATTTTTGAGGCACCTCAATGTGAGTGTTAGTATTGTAGGGTAAACAGGGAAGAATGATGAAGATTCGGGCCAAAACATATAAGCCACGATTGTGCACAGTGGCCACAATCGTGATAGAAGAGGAGGAGCCAGAGGTAGCCAGGCTATGATTGTTTATCATGGGCCAAAATTGTGACAGAGAGCATCAAGTGAGGCCACGATTGTGGCAGGCAGGGTTACAATCATTACCTAAGTCGGGCTGACATGAAAACTCAATTTTTGGGTGATTTTTTGGACTGTTTCGACCCCGAGTTTGGCCTAGAGCTGTTACCAAATAAATAGAACAATACCTACCAGCCACCAGTAGAGATTAAAGAGTCGAGAGAGCTGGACAAACATGAGATTCTGCTAAAATATGAGGGAAAACCTAGTTAGAGATCAATAGATTGAGGAAGGAGACAAAGGAAGAGAGGCATAGAGACACGTTTGACACGGCGTATTTCTCGGAACAGGTGATTTCCTATAGTCACAACTCCGAGATCAATTCTAGTTTTTATTTTGATTTCATTGATGTATGAGATTTGAGATTGATTAGAATTTGTGAGCTGGTGAAAATCATCAATTAGGTTAACAATAGTTAGGTAAATCAATAGTTAAAGAATTGAATCAAACTGGTAGAGTCGTGTAATGAGAAATCGAGCACAGATTTTCAATAGGTTGATGATAAGTTATTGTTCTTAATATATTTTAGCTCTATTTTGTCATCGTTTTTGCATTGAATGATGTTAAATTGCCTTTAGTTTTGTGAATTTGGTACTGCCCCTTTGTTCTTGGTATTTGCAGATGATTTGGGAAGAAAATGAAGTAAACCTGAGGAAAGCACGGCCTACCCATGTAAATTCACACAGCCTGTGTAAAGTAGAAGTTTAAAGTTAAAGATCCGAAAGTTACACGGTCAGACTGTGTAGATTCACACGGACTGTGTCTTTTGAAGCTAGAACACATAACCAGATCTGAAAGTCACACGGTTTACCCGTGTGAATTCATATGGTCCACGTATGATAGTTTTTCATGACAGTTTCAATAATTAAAAGGCAGTTTTTAAGAGACAAAAAGGTGGATTGGTAGAAAAAGAAGGAGGAGTGAGATTCAACTAGGGGAGAAAAACAACAAGAAGAAAAGCTTGAAGATTAAGAGATCTTGATTCAACAAGCAATTGGAGTTCCTTTTTATTATTTATTATTTATCTTTAATGTTCATATTTATAATTCTTACTTTTAGGTTGAATTTAGTTATGAATCTGTAAATTTTCTTATTTTAGGATGTTTGTTTTAGCTTGGGATTTATGTATTAAACCTTATGTCTTTACTTCTAAATTCAATGTTGACTGGATTTCAGTAAAGTAATTTAGTGAAATATTGATTTGATCTTTCTAATCTAGGGTTTCTTATTGAATAAAGATAGATGTTAAACTAAGTACTGAAAAGTGATGTTTAATGTCTGAATTGCTAGATTAGACTTAATTAAAAGAATATCTAAAAATAGAATTTTTCATTAGGAGTACTTGGAATTAACCACCGTGTTCATTGGGTTGGATTTGATTTTTGGTCTAGGAAACTGGTTTAAAAATTGGAATCAACATGTTAATTACTTCGAAAGAAATAATTGATAAGAGTGGTAATGTACTTGGATCAATATTTTATTTCATAAGGATTACATGATTTCTTTGTTGAGATGAATTCCTAGAATATTAGCTCAAATTCTGTTAATCATGCATTGATACTTCTTTAACAACTGAATTTTCATATTTGATTGCTTAGCAAATTTAGAAGGTATAAATTTAGTCCTTTGACTTACTCCTTGTGGATCAACACTTGATTACTGCAACTAAACCCATACACTTGCGGAGTTTATCAAGTTTTTAGCACCATTGTCGGGGACTTTTGTCAAATATTGAATTTTTCTGACCAAAGTTGACTAAGCTTTACTTAATTAATTTCATTATAGGTTTATTTGGATTTACCTTGTATATAAATTTGTTCACTTTTGTTTATGTTTCTCGTGCAGTGGTGAACTAAGATTTATATGCAATTTACTTTCATAGCCCTATTTAATCCCGAGATCGAAAGAACATACCACAGGAGAAAGAAATAGAGGTTTGTAAATAAGAAGAAGGTTAGTAGTAGCAATACAATGGAAGAAGGAGTAGAACCATAGCTCCCTGACTATGCAGAGCTAGGAGTTCAAGAAAACACTTTGGCGATTCGGAATCCAACTATGGAAGAAAATAATTTTGAGTTGAAACCATCTCTTATTTCTATGGTTTAGCAGTCGCAGTTTGGAGGATCACCTGTTGAAGATCCGAATATGCACTTAACGGTCTTCCTTAAAGTTTGTGACACTTTGAAAATGAATGGAGTCACACCTAATGCCATTCGTCTTTGCCTTTCCCATTTTCTTTAAGGGATAAGGCAAGAGCGTAGCTTCATTCACTTCCAACTAGATCTATTACTACATGGGATCAACTCTTCAGGACATTTTTAGCCAAGTATTTTTCTCCAAGCAAAAAGGAGAATCTCAAGAATCAAATCTGAACATTCACACAAAAAGATGATGAGACACAGTACAAAGTGTGGGAGCGTTATAAAAATTTACTTCTATTGTGTCTACACCATGGCTTACCATCTTGGATGGCTCTTCAGAATTTCTATAATGGATTACTCCAGTCAATGAGGACCTTAATTGATTCTGCAACTAGCGGAGCAATTTTGAATAAAACTTATGCTGATGTATACAATCTTATTGAAGAGATAGCTCCTAATCACCATAGTGAGCGAGGAGCAGCAAAGCGTACTCTAAGTAAGTATGATGTTGATGCACTTACTATACTTTTTCCTAAAGTTGATGCCATGAATCACAGGTTAGATTGCTTGAATTAATTCTGTCAATGATAGTAATGCTACTTCTACATGTGAAATTTGTGGTTCTGTTGATCATGTGTCTGTTAATTGTCAAATTGGTATCCCTTTTGCCCAAGACTAGGGTAGTGATCAAGTTCATGCCATTAACAATCTTAATCAAAGACCTGAATTTGACCTACACTCAAACACTTACAACCCAGGTTGCCGGAACAATCTAAATTTGTCCTAAAGGAATAACCAAAACCCACCATTTCAGCCAAACATTAGGTCACCTCCTGGTTTTTAAAAACCTTCCAATCTATTCGGACCTTCAAATATGGAACATAGATTCCACCATTTCAGCCAAACATTAGGTCACCTCCTGGTTTTCAAAATCAAATCAGGAAAGTATGATGGAATCTATGTTACTAGCACAAAGACAACAAGATGAAACCATCAAGCAATTAACCTCTAAGGTAGACTTATTGGCTGCTCATAACAAGTTGCTTGAGAACCAAATAGCAAATCAGGCTATTTTATCGACCACACCACCAAGTAAGTTACCTAGTCAACCTGAAACCAATCCTAGGGAACATTGTAAAGCTATGACATTGAGAAGTGGAAAACAAATGGTAGGAACCATGATCCTGGGAATGAATCTGTAAAAGAGAGTGAAGTTGAAACTCAGGACAGGACTAGTAGAGAAATAGAAGTTGAGTTAGAAAAGGAGAGTGAGGATAATCACCCTTCTAAGGAACTACAAAAGTCCTTATAAAAACCTTATACTTCACCAATACCCTTTCCTCATAGGATGGCCAAAGCCAAGTTAGATGCTCAATTTGGTAAATTCTTAGAAGTTCTTAAAAAGCTTTACATCAACATTCCTTTCACCGATGCACTTTCTCAAATGCCTTCTTATGCTAAGCTCTTAAAAGAAATTTTGTCAAATAAAAGAAAATTACAAGAGCATGAAACTGTTGCCTTGACTGTTGAATGTAGTACTGCCACTCAAAACAAGCTTCCTACGAAACTCAAAGATCCTGGTAGTTTTTCAATCCCTTGCCAAATTGGTAAAGTAACAATTGAACGTGCTTTATGTGATTTAGGATCAAGTGTGAGCCGAATGCCACTTTTTTTGTGTAAGAAGCGTGATCTAGGAGAATTGACACCTACTACTATTGCTTTGCAATTAGCATATCAGTCTATTAAATATTCTGTTGGTGTATTGGAAGACGTGCCTATTAAAGTAGGTAATTTGTTTATGCCTGTTGATTTTGTTATTTTGGAAATGGAGGAAGACACCCGCACCCTAATCATTCTTAGGAGGCCATTTTTGGCTGCAACAGGATATCAGATAGATGTGAAAAATGGCAAATTATCTTTTGAGATTAATAAGGATTGTGTTTAGTTTAACCTTTCCAAAGCCACTAAATTTTCGAGCTTGTCTGATAATTGTTTTAGAATTGATATTATTGATTCTATTGTAAATACCCATTTTTCTAACCAACATTCGGATGATTTTCTTAAGCATTGTTTAATTACTAATGAAACACCGAGTGATGAGATTCCATAAATGGCAATGATTGCTAAAGCTTTAGAAAGTCTACCTAGAAATTACAAGGCTAAAGAAGAGCAGTTTGAAGTTCTAGAAGTGGATCAACAAACTAAGGTGAAAGCACCTGAGGTAGAACTCAAACCACTTCCCTCCAATTTAAGGTATGAATTTCTAGGGCCTGATTCTACTTATCCCGTGGTTGTGAATGCTAACTTGGATGCTGTTAATACTGAAAAACTTGTTAGCATTAAAGAAAGCATAGAAAGGCCATAGGTTATTGTAACATCCCGTTTCCATAGAACGGGTCGGACCTGAGAAACAGGCCCAAGTGAGGTCAATCGGAGAAGTTAG
>JANZXR010000003.1:20112649-20125601 GCA_027575705.1 Erythroxylum echinodendron
AGGGAGTTCATGAACAGTAACACAGAGGGAGTTCATGAACAGTAACACAGAGGGAGTTCATGAACAGTAACACAGAGAAAGTTTCGGACACTTAAGCAGAAAGCAGACGAAGCAAAAGATAGATGAAACAAAGACCAACAGAGCAAAAGATAGAGAAAGCCAAAACACAGAGGAAGATGACATCACCCAGAGGAAGATGACATCATTACAGACGATACCTCTAAACTTCTGAACATCTTCACTTGTAAAGATCCTAACTTTCGACTCCAACGTCCAAAAATTTCATGCTATATATCATTGGAAAGCTAGAAAAATAATATACAATTTCCAAGAAGGAAACTTCATCCAATTCATCCTAAATCAATCCAAATTTTTCCCCTAACTCCAAAGACGAATTTTACATTCATCCACTAATGTACTACACCTAGTTCTCAACTTCATGAAATTTTGAGACTCTTAGAAACAGAATTGAAATTCGGTTTCTTCATAAGAAATGTATCCATATGTTTCTAGTGTAATCCAAGAAAATAATCTTCTCATTTGGATAACTATAAAAAAAGTTATGGCTAATAGACCGAAGCACACTCAGTGAACATTTTCTAGGTCCCTACCAATTTTGTTTCTAAATCTTTCCTTATCACAAATCATACCAAGATCATCTTCTCTACTTCATTTTCAACTCCATATCATCTATAAATATATTATAGTCTATGATTAATCATAAATATCAATAACAGAACATACTTCCTTACATAGATATATATATATGTTCTTCATCACTTTCACCCTAATTCTTCCCATTTCATAGTCTCTCGCTACCAAAATCACCAAAGCAAAACATGAACCTATCCCCACTTCTCATGTATTGCTCCAAATTTTCTAAGAAAAGTTTCAGGGTCCATCAATGAATCCAACATGTTGATTCGTAGCATCGAACACTTACTTCTTCACAAGTTTATATGCCTAATTGTTTTTAACAAAACCAAAAGCAACAAGTATTCGGCTAAGGAACTTTTCTTTCTTTGGTGCATGGATCGTAAAATTAAAGTGAATACCCCTTATCGCATTTTTCTATCTATTTTGGGTTGCATTACTGAGAAAAGCTCATATTTTGGCATGATTTACATTGCTGCTGCTTTGGCTTTGCATTACAATCTCGATGTGGACATTGTACGCACAACTAGACCTGATATATTTGATGTACCTTATTTAAGACGCTCGGAAAGAAATCCTTAAACGTGCACTGCTATTAAGAATAGGAAGGGAAAGGATGCAACCACTTCTTAACCATCCTCCTCTCAAGCGCCCTTAGAGCTCCAAGAAGAAGCTGTTGAAGATGAACTAACCGTAGCAATAGATGTCGAAAAGTTCCAGCACATCCTCAACCGAATGGCCACAATCCATCAACAACTAACATTGCAAGTTAATGAGCTCGTCACCCAGATGAGATAAGTGTATAAGGAGTAGCAGTACATCAAAAAGAAATTCCTCAAGTTCATTTAGATGAAGAACATTGAAGTCCTTTGCCCTATGCCTTTGCCACCACAATCGCCATGAGGCTTTCTTACCCTTTACTTTTTACGTTGTTTTATTTACCTTGTTAGTTGTTTTACTTGCTTATTTGTTTAATATTGTGTTCTGTGTTTTAGTTTCCTTTTCTAGTTACCTTGTCACATTGAGGAAAATGTGTTGTCCAAGTGTGGGGAGGTGACATTTACTTTATCAATTTCATTGTTTTATTTTGTCTTAGTCATTGTTTGAATTTTGTTAATTAGGGTGCATTTTATTGGTATATTAGGTTGTTATTTTATGTTTTAGTGTTAGTAATGGAACCACACTTGAATCATTTTGATTTATTTTTCCATAAGATTCTGTCATGCTAGTTAGAATGAGACTGAATGCATGCTTAAACTTGGATTAGGCTACTTAAGTAGAGAGTGAACCATGTTGAGTGATGAAATGTAGTTGGTTGCATAAGGTTGCTCAGAATTTGGCACTTGAGCAATGAGGTAGTGTATAGATGCTTAATAAATTTTCATTTAAGCCAACGTGAGGATTGAGCCTATATGACCATCTATAGTCATTTTATTTCTTTATTTGTGTGATGCTTCCTTAAGTATTGCCTTTAGAACTTGCTTTGAATTGACTTAAGTCTATTGGATGCATGCTTAATATAGATGATTAAAGCCCTTTTTGTGTTAACGTTTGGCTTAAATGACCTACCTTTATTATCCCTTGCTACCAATGTTGAGCCTTAACCATTTTGTTTCTTGAAAACACCCCACATTTTAAAACCCAAAACCTTATTAGCCTACCGTTTGACAAGCTTAGTAGAGTATTAAGTGATGCATTAGTTTAGAGTATTTATTGTGTTTTGCTTGTTATTTAATAGTTTTAAAGTATTTTTGTACTTAATTTTCTTCAAGTGTGTTTTTTAGGTGATAATTGCCTTTATAGACTAAGAGGATATGTATTTGGGTGATATTATTACATGGAATCGAAGAATTGGAACAATTGTGGAGATACACAGTCGTTTATAGTGATAGTGTAAGTCACTGTAAACGTGTGGAGCTTTAAAGACATAACTCCTACCTATGTGGAGCTAAATGTCTATGTATGTTGACATATGCAATCGTGTATGTTGCCTATGTAAGTATCTGTGACCGTGTAGATTCATAAATTGAGGTATTTTTGGAGATACATGATCACCTACATGACCAAATAAGCGCCCATATATATTTGAGAAACCTTAGTTTATTGCTATATAAAGATATTAAGAAGGCTACAAAATAAGAGGCGAATTAAATCCAGAAAGAGGTACTTAGAGTTGATAAAGACACCTAGAAAAAGAGCAAAAAAAACAAAAAATAAGTTACACATTGTAAACAAGAGGATAACAAAGTGGAAACATAAAGTCAACTCTAACTTTCTAGATTTTCTACATCAAGGCTTTTAATTTTATTGATTATTTTCTTATTCTATTTCATTCCCTTAGTTGTTAAATCTGAATAGTTATATTTTGAAAATGATTATGGAATTCTAAATCTATGTTAGTCTTTATTCTTGAATTGTTTTGTATAACTTTTATCTTATTGAATTAAATATATTAATGTTTTGTGGTATTTATCATACTCTTTTAACAAGAAATCAAGAGATTGAATCAAAGTTATTTGTGTTAAGTTACACAACGAGAGTCGGTACCTTAATAGACTTGCAAATATCAGGTTAATAAATAATTTAAGAGATATCCTAATTGGGAGTTAACTATCCTTAGGATTGCTTCAAATCCAATTGAGTAGTTAAGAGTAGTTTGGGAATTGAGAGATTACAAATCAACTATTATATATTTCAATTGGGATTTCTCATTTTGATCTTAAGAGAAGATAATCAAAACCTTTAGATATCTAGGATCAAGCGTACTTAAATTAACAAGATAAATGGAAGACAAAATAAGGATAAAACATTCCCTAAGTTTCCATTATTGGTTAACTTCACTCCTAGTAATATCTTTATTGGTTAAGTTATTAATTTTTATTATTTTATTTTAATGTTTTGGAAAATTGAAATTGTGTTAATAAATAAGAATTAAGATGCAATAGGTTTGATCATAACCAACTATTACAAAGTAAAATGAACACAACATCACAAAATAGCAAAGCTTGACTAAGTGGGAAAGACTATATGATTTTCCATCTTATTTAGCTTTGTGTGTTGAGGTGAGTATCATGCCTTAAAGCACTGATGTGGCTTCTAATCCTATTGAACAGCACCTGAAAAATAGCCTCTTTGGTGGATGTGGAGTCTAATAGGGTTATTGAAGCCCCCAAAATAATTATGATTCTCTAAACTTATTGTAGTAGTCGTGGAATTAGGTCGGATCCATAGAGAACTAAACACTAGTTTTTTAATTTCAACTAATAAAAGTAAATGGGGGTTTTTTGATTAAATAAATGATTAACTAAAATTAATACAAAAATAAATTAAATCAACTGAATTTAAAAATGAGAAAATCAAGATTACCAAACTCCAATTCAAGGGAAAGATCTCATCTAATTGTAACATTGATTATTGGTCTAAAAAGAATATTTTCACTAATCAAGCAGTTAGTCCGAAACATATTAGGATAGTCATAATAAGTTTAAAATTTTCCTAATTTAATTGGTTCAAACCCAGCATCCAAACCAAAACTTATCATCTATTATCTGGGTGCGATGGCATTTCATATCAAATAAATGATAGCAACAAGCTTCATGAAAAAGACTAAATCTAAATTAAATAATTGAGATAGCTGCAATTGTTCAGGTCAGTCCAATAATCAGACAAACTATACCAATTTTCTTCCGACATTCATTCAAGAACATGACTTTATGCCTTCAAATCGGAAGGAAAAGATTTATAATACTTATGCAACTTGAAACATCAACCCCTAGTAACACAATTTGAAATATTTGGGTTCTCAATATCCAAAATATTCAATGTCAACTGTGAACAATAAATAAACTTATAATTAATCTAAAATTCATTGAAACAATATTGTATAAATTTAAATATCTTGTATAATTACCATAAAATTTTCTAAAGAATTTAAAACAAGTTACCTTCCTTTAAGTTCTTAACATGTTTCAGAAATGGTAATTTTGTTCTGGTTGAGTTGTCAAAGCTCCCAAAATAATTCTGATTCTTCAAACTTTTGTAGTAGTTGTGGAACCAGGTCGAATCCATAGTAGGTTCATAATTTCAAGTAAAATTAAATAGAGGGTTTTAAATAAATAGTTAATTAACTAAAATTAATACAAAAACAAATTAAACTAACTAAATTTAAAATTGAGAAAGTCAAGATTACCATAGTTCAACTCAAGGAAAGATCTAATCTAATTGTAACATTGATAATTGGTTTTAAGAGACTATTTTCACAATTCAAGCAGTTAGTCCAAAACATATTAGTATAGTTGTAATAAGTCTCAAATTTTCCTAAATTAGTTGTTCTAAGCATCTAAACCAAAACTTATCATTTATTTCCTGGGTATGATAGCATTCCTTATCAAATAAATGATAGTAATAAGCTCCGTGAAAAAGACTAATCCCTAAATTAAATAATCAAGAAAGTTGCAACTATTCAATTTAGTTTTCTTGTTTATCATAAGTTAAATATGCAATTTCATAAATAACCTACTTGTTATTTGTATCATTCCTTTATGACAATTACGAATTACTGACTTCATGGATAGCGATAGAATAATTAATATCAAATTAAATTGTTAGATAAATCAAATATTAATCATTTATGTAATATCAGAACTCAAAAATAAGAACTGCTTGAATTAAAAGGTGAACAAAAGTTTGGAACACAAAACCTCACAAAGTTACAACTAGAATATCGAGTCCCCTTGAATCAAAAATATTGAGTTTAGCCATGCATGATTTTTGCTCCAATAATAAAAATAGAAGAAAGACAAAAAATTGCAAAAAAATTTAAGAAAAGATAACCTTTTTCTTTTGTGAGGAATGCCCCTTTTATAGGGTTTTCTATTCTAATCCTAATCTAACTCGAACTTGTAAAGATGTCTATCTGAAATGAATTCAAATTCCTATATAATAAGGATAAGGCGAAGTCTTCCAATCAAACTCCAACTCTTCAAGTGATCAATTCTATCAATTGTAGCAATCTTTCCACTTCATCAAAAATTTTGTAATTATTGCCAATAATGTCACAATTTGATGCAATTTCTACTCTTCATCTCCTAAAACAAAACAAACATTAATTTTAATATTTAAGCATAAAAATAAATTGAAAACAAAGGAGATAATATCGAATAATACATCAAGAAGAGATCTTATCATGTTCTTTCTATAATCCCTAACTTACTTGACAATTTCGCAGATTAGACCTTGTCTACAGGATGATCTTATTAAGTATTAATCTATATTGATAACTTACAATTCATTGCAACATTGCTTCATTGCAATTCACAACCCATAGTTTTACGTCATTTAAAAACATAAATGTTACCAAAATTACAATAAGACAATAGAAATAGCACTTTCGGATACATTCAATCATTATAATCAAGATACATTCAATCATTAACATTAATCAAAATGGTAAGATAAATGTTACCACCATTACAATAAATAATAGAAAAAGCACTTTCATTTACAACAATCGCATCAACAACATAAATGTTACCAACATTACAATAAGATAATAGAAAGAGTACTTTTGTGATATATTCAATCATCATAATCAAGATACATTCAATCATCATTGAGATCACGAATTTGTTTTCTAGAAATTTTATGGCGCATCTCCTTTATTTGTTCACTGTTTCTAAAAAACTAAAAATTGCATACTCAAAATCATAATTTGTTTCTATGTTATTGCTTTTTGGAACCTACATTATTTTACCTCATGTAGTAATTGAAGGTTCTGGAAAAACACAAATTTTGCATGCCAACCTAGAATGAATGAGTATATAACTTCTCTTTGCAAAAGTTATGGAAAATAGATAGATGCATATATTTGGATTGTGGGTTTTGTTGTTTTTGTCGAAACAATGGTAGGAAACGTATACATCTTTTGCAACTGATTTTCACCAGCAGCGAATCGTCGTAAATGAAGGATTGAAATAGTGGCGAATTGCCACTAGTAAGGGTGATATTCGCCTATAATATAAGTGACATGGAGGTGGAGGAACTCCAATAGAGGAGGCTTGGGGACTAGAAGCAGAAAGCGTCAATGGCAGCATAGAATAGGAGGCAGCAATGTCCCAAAAAAGAGAAAACCCTAATCTGGAAAGCAATGGGACAAATGTAAGCATGGGGAATGCATCATTGAACGTCAGATGTTGAATGGGCCATGTGCAGTGCACACTCCCCACATATTTTTTATTTGACTTTTATATGTTTTAAGCCTTAATTTTAATTAAATTAATTTAATTGAGATAAAATTAGTTTAAATTTCTAATAAATTTGAAAAAGTGTTTTCCTAAATGTTTGAAAATTGTTTTCAAAGGATAATCATTATAAGGAATATTTTGGAATTTAGTTTAATTTTTCAAGAAGTTGAATTATTAAATTAAATTATTTATGAATCCAATAATTAGAATCAAGCAAAGTTTTTTAAGCTTTTCTTTCATAATTAAATTATGTGATAAATTATTAATATAATGAGATTATATGTTTTTGATGAGACCAATAAAATTTTAAATTTCAAATCTTTTAATTAAATATTAAGTACACTTTAAGAACATGATAGTTGCCTTCCATTATTTAAGAATAAAATCATATTTTTACTTTTATAAGGCTTGTTGATCAAACTTAAGGCCTATTTAAACTGAATGTGTTTTATTTTAGATGAATGGGACATACTTAACTAAATTTGTATGATTTGAATGAGAAACTCATAACTATAAGAATATAGAGCTAGATTTAGCAATAATAAATAAGATATATTTTTGCAAAGAGTTGTCATATAACGGTTCTAAGAGGCATATAAAATGTTATTGATAAAGCTATTATCTACCTTATTTAAATTTTGGTTTGTTAAGCAAACTTAAGATCAACTATTCGTTAGTAAGATTCTAACCTACTAGAAAATTATTTGATAATTTCTCGATTTAATAGTGAAGTCTATTATTTTGAATAAAATAATAGGAGTAATCAAATATTCATTAAAGTCCTTATTTTATTTAATTTCGTGGTATAAACTAATACTTACTCTTTTGTATCTTTCAGTTGTCAAAACAAGATGAGTAATAATCTAAAGCCAGGAGCGTCATGGATGCTAACAAGATAACTAGAAACAAAGTTATATGTTCTTGACACTGATGTTCCACCAGAACCTACTTCAGATGTGACTGATGATGTTTGGGAGACATATCAGTGTTACATTGATGAAGTTGAACAAACTATATGTGTGATGCTGGTTAGAATGTCTTCGAAGCTTCAGATATAGCATGAGAACATGAATGCTTCTTCTATAATTTTTCTTCTCAAGAAGTTGTTTGGTGCATAAAGTAGGATGGAGAGTTATCAGTTCTCTAGAGCATTATTTAAATGCAATATGGTAGAAGGATCTTTAGTGAAACTACACTTGTTAAAGATGATTAGACATATTGCAAAATTGGGTCAAATAGGTTTTGTTATGGACTATAATTTGAGCATTAACATAGTATTGTAGTCTCTTAGCTCAGGCTTTTCACAGTTTGTTATAAACTTCCATATGAATCAAAAGGATGCCTCATTGCCTTAACTACTAAATATGCTCAAGAATATATAAGGGTGCCTTAAGAAGGAACCTAGTTTAGTTCTTGTTGTGGATTCTTCTAGGAGCAAGGAAAAGGGCTATAAGAATAATAATAACAAAAAATAGAAGGCTTCTGTTAAAGTAGCAAAGCCAAAAGGCGGTGTCAAGAAGAAGAACAATACAAAGGCACATGTTTTCATTGTAGAGTGGATGAGCATTAGAAGAGGAGTCGCCCAGCTTATCTTGCTAACCTGAAAGATAAGAAGCTTAAGGAAGTTGTTTTTTTAGGTATGTTTATGATCGAGATCAATATTTCTACGTTTGTTCCATATTCTTGGGCATTAAATATTGGATATGGTTATCAAATTTTTAATAGCGTGCAGATGTTAACAATGAGTAAAATGTTAAGGAAAGGCAAAGGGGACTTGTTAGTTGACAATGGAAGAAGAGTTGTTGCATTAGCTGTAAGAACTTATATTATAACTTGGCCTTCTTGCCTTAAACTAGAACTAAATAATTGTTATTAAGTTTCAGTTGTTACTAAAAACATCATTTTTATTTCTTATTTAGATTTGAATGGATTTGTCTTTATTATTAAGAATAAGAGTTGTTCTTTTTACAAAGACGATATTTATTATAGATCTAGATTACTTACAAACGGTTTGTATGAATTAGATCTTGAAAGGCCAATCCTTAACATAAATAGCAAGAAAAGAAAGTTAAGTGACCAAAATTCATCTTATTTATGCATTGTAGGTTAGGTCATATCAATGAAAGTAGAATCACAAATTTATTTGGATCCTTTTGATTATGAATCATATGAAACTTGTGAATCTTGTTTATTGGGAAAGATGACCAAACTACCCTTTAGTGGAAAGGTAAAATGTGCCAGTAAGTTACTAGAGCTTATATATTCAGATGTACATGACCATATGCCCACTTATGCTAGACTCCTCCTAGAAATCCACAATATAATGGAGTGTCTGAGAGGAGAATTCGTACTCTGTTTGATATAATACATTCTATGATGAGTCATGCAATCCTTCCTATCTCCTTCTACGGATATGCTTTTGAAACTACTACTTACCTTCTAATTAGAGCTCCATACGAATCAGTTGATAGGACACCATATGAGATATAGACTAGTAGTAGACCAAAGTTGTCATACTTAAAGATTTGGGGATGTGATGCTTATGTAAAGCGTGCAATATCTAATAAACTTCAAGCTAAATAAGATAAATGCAAATTTATAGGCTATTCAAAAGAGAGTATCGAATATCAATTTTGCCTTCTTCTTAAGCAAAGGTGTTTGTCTCAAGACATACTACATTCCTAAAATGAGAATTTATTCTTAACGAAAGTAATGAAAGTAAGGTAGAACTTAGAGAAGATCAAAAGCCACAAATTCACATCCAAATGGGACAAGAACATCAAGTTAATACATATGATGTACAGATAAGGTTTCAAAAGACACATAGTCTGCAACACACTAGGAGGATACCTCATCTCCCAACTAGACTAGATCTACATATTAAAAAAGCAAAGGACAATGTATCACTCATAGATGATGAGCTTGCTACTTTTAAAGAAGCAAGGTTTGATATTGAATCTTTAAAATGGCATGAATCCATAAGATCTTAAATGGAATCTATGTACACTAAATAAGTATGGGCTCTGCTGGATGTGCCTAATGGTATTGTATCTATTAGATGTAAGTGGGTTTTTAAGAGAAAAACTAATATAAATGGTAATGTATATACATACAAGGCAAGGTTAGTGGTTAAAGGTTACAATAAAAAACAAGGAGTTTATTTTGATGAAATCTTTTCGCCAGTAGCTATGCTTAAATCTATAAGGATGTTATTGCGTATAATATAATGATTATGAAATCTAAGAGATGGATGTCAAAACAACATTTCTCAATGGAAATTTACTTGAGGATATGTATATGACACAACATGAGAGTTTTGAGTCCAGGAGATTTTCTAATCAGGTATACAAGTTACAGAAGTCTATTTATAGACTTAAGCAAGTGTTACAGAGTTAAAAAATCCACTTTAATTAGACAAACTCTTCTATCAAAAATGTTGATGAACTCTGTATCTATAAGAAGGTTAGTGAGAATGTATTCATTTTCCTAGGGTTATATGTCGATAACATATTGCTTATTGGAAATGAAATACCACTGCTCTAGTTTGTGAAGATTTTATCCAAGAACTTCTCCATAAAGAATATAGGATAAGTAGCCTATATTCTAAGAATAAATATCTAGAATTTCAAGTGGGGAGTCTTACCCATATTTTATGGGATTTCTCTCTCACACAGTATATGTCCTAAGACATATTCCATATGCTTTATTAATTGAATCAATAACTGATTCTTATATTTTCAGTATAATGAGCAGGTTTCAAGCCTATCTTAGTGATGGTCACTAGACAATTATGAAAAATATCTTAAAGTACTTGAAAAGGACTAAAGATACTTTCTTAGTCTATGGAGGAGCTAAACTTAGAATTCAGAGATATTGAGATGCCAGTTTTCAGTTAGATTCAGATGATATCACAATCATAATATATCTTCACTCTAAATGGTGGTACGGTAAGTTGGAAGAGTTCCAAATAACCAACAATGGCAGATTCTACTATAAAGGCAAAGTACATTTCTGTGTCAAAGGTGGAAAAGAAAGCAGTTTGGATGAAGAAGTTCATTACTGAACTTGGAATGGTTCCTAGCATTGTTGAGCCTGTAACATTATACTATGATAACAACGGTGCCATTGTATAGGAAAAGGAGCCAAAGCCTAATCAACAATCCAAATATGTACTCAAGAAGTTTTACTTAACTAAGAAGATAGTGGAGTAGAAAGACAAAGCATTAGAGCAAGTTCCCACTAAAGAGAAACTTATAGATCCTATCACTAAGTCACTGTCTTAGAAGATACATGATCAACATACGAATGCATATGGTATTAGACATGTAGGCTATTGGCTTTAGTATAAGTGAGAGATTGTTAGTTTACATCTTTGCGCCAATCAGTTAATTGCAATTTTATGTATGACATTATTATTTTAATTAATAAAGGCATTCTTTAGCTTTATTTATGATATTAATTACCTTTGATATTTTAATACCAAAGGTAAAATTCCTAAAATAATTACTTTGTTATTGTAATTATTATAATTATGAGATTCAATTTGTATTTTTGTATTATTCCTAGTAGTAGTTTCATTAAGATGAGATATTGATAAAACGAAAAACTAACACACATTATTCCTTTTTCTTATAAAAAAAGTAATTCATCTCATAAATTAAAGTGTGGAGATACTTAAACTAATGTATGGCTGCTTATTAAAGAATAAGTTCACTGAATTGACTTGATTATGAGGATCCTAAATAGATTATTACTTATGTATCTGTGGATTTTCTCATTATCATAGCTATATTGATCCTTAATCTTGAGATTATCAGGATATCTTATGTGAGATTTAGAATGTTTTGACACTACTTTTGACCTTTCCTATTTAGGATAGCTCAGTCAGTAGTACTTGGATGTAATATGAATCATATGAAGATAGTTGAGAAAGTCAATAAAGGATTTGTCACTTTAAAATAATTAGAGAGAATGTTTTACTATTCTCGACTAGTAGTGGTTTAAGGAATTCTTGGTTGGAGAGAATTGACATTTGGAAAAATATTTTCTTATATTAATTATAAATCAATTACTAATTAGCAAGAACAAAAATAATTGAATTCAAAAGAATAGATACTATATCTATACTCTGTCCAATTAAAACATTAAAAGAGGAAATGATTATATATATATATATATATATATGGATAGGTTAAGTCAAACCATTTTGACATTCTTGATATTTGGGTGGTCATAACATATTGCTAGACATCAATATTGATCTATGATTGTAAATTGTTTAATTGGAGCGCTAAAGCTAAATTAAAAGTTTTAATTTATCTAATTCTAATTATTAATTATAGTTATAATTTATAACCTAATAGATCACACGTAAAGAGTAGTTTAAAAGAGCGTAAGAGAGCTAGTACTTTGCTACTATCTTCTCCAAGAGTTGAGTGTCTTTACCACTATTTAGATACCGTTAGATACTGGACATATGAACAACTCGTGATTAATACATTGACCAAGTTTCGAAAAGATTTCAACAAAGATTTCTAATCAGGTACAATTTCACTTTTATGATTCGTGTTTTTCAAGTTATCCAGTAATTATGATATGATCAAATCCTAAAAATTTTATTTTTCCACGACATCTATGATTCAATCACGATTTGTTTTTATTGAAAAAAACTCGAGAAATTTTTATTAAAATTTATGGAATAGCGGTAAAGATCAATGACCAAACCACTACAAAACTAGGGGTGTCTTCCATATGCTTTTGATTTACTTGAATTGCCAATTTGGAATGTGTTTGATTAAGGCTGAATCGATTATTCACATTATCAAAGGCATTCACAAAGCCTCTAGTTAAATCTATTTATCAGTGTATTAGTTGTTGGGATACGTACATTTTTGCTTTCAAAAATAAGTAAATATAAAGCAAAGCAGGTAATTTTGTAACTTGAGATCGCATCAATGTTGCGAATACCCTACCGGACTCGGTACCGGATTGAGTTCTGAAACGGTACTGTACCGGTACCGGTCAATACCGGGTACCGTTTCGGGCAATTTTTTATA